>OZ022503.1:71245830-71738330 GCA_963989385.1 Ctena decussata | reverse complement strand
CTTCTAACTTCTAACTTCTTACTTCTAACTTCGATGTTTGTATGTGCGTGTGTGTGTACGGGTGCGTACGAGCATGCGCGTCCGCATCGTGCATACATTGGGCGTGTGAACGTGTAAAAGGTGCGTGAGTGCGTCAGTGCATGCTTAAAAATTATTTGTCCGTTCGTCTGACCGCCCTTCCATTCGAACATATTTATACGAGGGTCATCCAATAAGTCCTGCAAACGACCGAGTTTCAGGCAAGTGATAATTAAAACCGAATCAAGCAATCCACATTCCTACATTGCATCTTTCTTCCTTTCCAGTCAACAATTTCCAGAAAAGTCATGATCTTGCAAATGGCGTTGCTAGGCAACTGAAGAATACTACCATTATGGGTGCGGCGGTGGCTTCTAGTTGTCTGTTTAAGATCCCCTAGCTTAGTTCACAACCCTTGTAAATATCTGAAAATTGCTGGGAGATACGGAAAATAATACTGAAGTTTGTACACGGTACCAAGGTTAAGATATTGCCGTCAGCCAAAATATAATTATTGTTCAATGGAAGATCACCATGTTTTTCGGGCAGCTAAAATATCATATAAAATGAGTATATGAAGAAGAGACTTTCAAGCAGATGAAGTGTTTCCTAAACTGCCATTAATTTGTCATCAAAGAATAGTCCCGAGATGCTGAAATGTAGATATTAGAGAAAAAATAAGCTTCGAGCCTTGTTTAATATCATTTGCAGCCTTAAGAAACCAGAGGTAAACGTCAAAAACTAAAATTTTGCTAAAATTCTGTAATATGCTCTTGTTGCCTAGCAACCACATTTGTTTGGTAATGTGAAGTGATAATAGTCTCTTATTTGGGTTCTTAAATATAAGGCGATTACTTAAGAACATGAATTCTTGTAACTTGAAATAATAATAATAAACATATATGCAGGAATTTTCTTCCCCTAACCTCTTGTAAAAGACGTCATGTTTGTGCAATTTCACCGCCGGAATCGCTTACACCTTTGCATTCATAACCCTCCCATATCTGAGAAAGGAAGGGCACATGTATGATTTTTAGCACATATGTATATTATATACGTAAGCTGTTAATGGTGTAATTTGATAACCCTACCTCAATTAATAAAGCAGTAATGACGGCGTTTGCAAGACTTATTGGATGACCCTCGTATATACGTTGTATGACTGACCGACTATATGTCTACCGGTCAGTCTAATGTCTGCCTGTGTTTCCGTCCGTCTGTCCACCCGTCTGTCCGTCTGTCTATCATATCAGTCTGTGTTTATGGTTGCCTTAAGTATGTAGGTCTCCATGTCGCTCGATATCCGTAAGTCCGTCCGACCGTCAATCAGTCAGTCGGTTCATTTGTATGTATGTATGTATGTATGTATGTATGTATGTATGTATGTATGTAGGTATGTACGTATGTATGTATGTATGTATGTGACAATCCTTATTTCTAACTTCTAACTTCTTACTTCTAACTTCTTACTTCTAACGTCTAACTTCTTACTTCTTACTTCTAACTTCTTACTTCTAACTTCTAACTTCGATGTTCGTATGTGCGTGTGTGTATGGGTGCGTACGAGCATGCGCGTCCGCAGCGTGCATACATTGGGCGTGTGAACGTGTAAAAAGTGCCTGAGTGCGTCAGTGCATGCTTAGAAATTATTTGTCCGTTCGTCTGACCGCCCTTCCATTCGAACATATTTATATATACGTTGTATGACTGACCGACTATATGTCTACCTGTCAGTCTAATGTCTGCCTGTGTTTCCGTCCGTCTGTCCGCCCGTCTGTACGTCTGTCTATCATATCAGTCTGTGTTTATGGTTGCCTTAAACATGTAGGTCTCCATGTCGCTCGATATCCGTAAGTCCGCCCGACCGTCAATCAGTCAGTCGGTTCATATGTATGTATGTATGTATGTATGTATGTATGTATGTATGTATGTATGTATGTATGAATGTATGTAAGTGACAATCCTTATTTCTGACTTCTAACTTCTTACTTCTAACTTCTTACTCCTAACTTCTAACGTCTTACTTCTAACTTCTTACTTCTAACTTCTAACTTCTAACTTCTTACTTCTAACTTCTAACTTCTTACTTCTAACTTCGATGTTTGTATGTGCGTGTGTGTATGGGTGCGTACGAGCATGCGCGTCCGCAGCGTTTATACATGTGGGCTTGTGAACGTGTAAAAATTGCGTTAGTGCATGCTTAAAATTATTTGTCCGTTCGTCTGACCGCCCTTCCATTCGCACATATTTATATATACGCTGTATGATTGACCGACTATATGTCTACCCGTCAGTCTAATGTCTGCCTGTGTTTCTGTACATACTTAAGGCAACCATAAACACAGACTAACATGATAGACAGACGGACAGACGGACGGACGGACGGAAACAAAGGCAGACATTAAACTGACGTGTTAGACTTTGAGTCATACAACGTATATACAAATATGTTCGAATAGAAGGGGTCAGACGAACGGACAAATAATTTTAAGCATGCACTGACGCACTTTTTACACGTTCACACGCCCACTTGTATGCACGCTGCGGACGCGCATGCTCATACGCACCCATACACACACGCATATACAAACATCGAAGTTAGAAGTTAGAAGTTAGAAGTTAGAAGTAAGAAGTTAGAAGTTAGAAGTAAGAAGTTAGAGGTTAGAAGTAAGAAGTTAGAAATAAGGATTGTCACGGACATACATACATACATACATACATACATACATACATATACATACATACATACATACATACATACATACATACATACATACATACATACATACATACATACAAATGAACCGACTGACTGATTGACGGTCGGACGGACTTACGGATATCGAGCGACATGGAGACCTACATACTTAAGGCAACCATAATCACATACTGATATGATAGACAGACGGACAGACGGGCGGACGATCGGACGGAAACACAGGCAGACATTAGAGTGACCGGTAGACATATAGTGGGTCAGTCATACAACGCATATATAAATATGTTCGAATGGAAGGGCGGTCAGACGAACGGACAAATAATTTTAAGCATACACTGACGCACTGACGCACTTTTTACATGGTCACACGCCCACATGTATGCACGCTGCGGACTCGCAAGCTCGTACGCACCATACACACGCACATACAAACATCGAAGTTAGAAGTAAGAAGTTAGAAGTAAGAAGTTAGAAGTAAGAAGTTAGAAGTAAGAAATAAGGATAGATACATACATACATACATACATACATACATACATACATACATACATACATACATACATACATACATACATACATACATACATACATACATACAAATGAACAGACTGCCTGTTGACGGACGGACGGACTTACGGATATCCAGCGACATGGAGACCTACATACTTAAGTCAGACGGTCAGACGAACGGACAAATAATTTTAAACATGCACTGACGCACTGACGCGCTTTTTACACGTTCACACTCCCACATGTATGCACGCTGTGGACGCGCATGCTCGTACGCACCCATACACACACGCACATACGAACATCGAAGTTAGAAGTTAGAAGTAAGAGGTTAGAAGTAAGAAGTAAGAAGTTAGAAGTAAGAAGTTAGAAGTTAGAAGTAAGAAGTTAGAAGTAAGAAGTTAGAAGTTAGAAATAAGGATTGTCACATACATACATACATACATACATACATACATACATACATACATACATACATACATACATAAAAATGAACCGACTGACTGATTGACGGTCGGACGGATTTACGGATATCGAGCGACATGTAGACCTACATACTTAGGGCAACCATAAACGCAGACTGATATTATAGACAGACGGACAGACGGGCGGACGGACGGACGGACGGAAACACAGGCAGACATTAGACTGACCGGTAGACATATAGTCGGTCAGTCATACAACGTATATATAAATATGTTCGAATGGAAGGGCGGTCAGACGAACGGACAAATAATTTCTAAGCATGCACTGACGCACTCGCAGACTTTTTACACGTTAACACGCCCAATCTATGCACGATGCGGACGCGCATGCTCGTACGCACCCGTACACACACGCACATACAAACATCGAAGTTAGAATGTAGAAGTAAGAAGTTAGAAGTTAGAAGTAAGAAGTGAGAAGTAAGAAGTAAGAAGTTAGAAGTTAGAAGTAAGAAGTTAGAAGTAAGAAGTTAGAAGTTAGAAATAAGAAGTTAGATGTAAGAAGTTAGAAGTTAGAAATAAGGATCGTCACATACATTCATACATACATAAATACATACATACATACATACATACATACATACATACATACATACATACATACATACATACATACAAATGACCCGACTGACTGATTGACGGTCGGAAGGACTTACGGATATCGAGCGACATGGACGGAAACACAGGCAGACATTAGACTGACCGGTAGACATATAGTCGGTCAGTCATACAACGTATTTATTAATATGTTCGAATGGAAGGGCGGTCAGACGAACGGAAAAATAATTTTAAGCATACACTGACGCACTGACGCACTTTTTACACGGTCACACGCCCACATGTATGCACGCTGCGGACTCGCATGGTCGTACGCACCCATACACACGCACATACAAACATCGAAGTTAGAAGTAAGAAGTTAGAAGTAATAAGTTAGAAGTAAGAAGTTAGAAGTTAGAAGTAAAAAGTTAGAAGTTAGAAGTAAGAAGTTAGAAGTAAGATATAAGGATTGTCACGGACATACATACATACATACATACATACATACATACATACATACATACATACATACATACATACATACAAATGAACAGACTGACTGTTGACGGACGGACGGACTTACGGATATCGAGCGACATGGAGACCTACATACTTAAGTCAGACGGTCAGACGAACGGACAAATAATTTTAAGCATGCACTGACGCACTGACGCGCTTTTTACACGTTCACACGCCCACATGTATGCACGCTGCGGACGCGCATGCTCGTACGCACCCATACACACACGCAAATACGAACATCGAAGTTAGAAGTTAGAAGTTAGAAGTAAGAAGTTAGAAGTTAGAAGTAAGAAGTTAGAAGTTAGAAGTTAGAAGTAAGAAGTTAGAAGTAAGAAGTTAGAAGTTAGAAATAAGCATTGTAACTGACATACATACATACATACATACATACATACATACATACATACATACATACATACATACATACATACATACATACATACAAATGAACCGACTGACTGATTGACGGTCGGACGGACTTACGAATATCGAGCGACATGGAGACCTACATACTTAAGGCAACCATAAACACAGACTGATATGATAGACAGACGGACAGATGGGCGGACGGACGGACGGAAACACAGGCAGACATTAAACTGACCGGTAGACATATAGTCGGTCAGTCATACAACGTATATATAAATATCTTCGAATGCAAGGGCGGTCAGACGAACGGACAAATAATTTCTAAGCATGCACTGACGCACTCCTGCACTTTTTACACGTTCACACGCCCAATGTATGCACGATGCGGACGCGCATGCTCGTACGCACCTGTACACACACGCACATACAAACATCGAAGTTAGAAGTAAGAAGTTAGAAGTTAGAAGTAAGAAGTTAGAAGTTAGAAGTTAGAAATAAGAAATGTCCCTATCCGGCTTTCGTAAATAACGGAGTAAAAATGTACAGAGGAGTAAAGCTATGGGAAAGCAGTGACAATTTTGCAGTGCAAAGGTACCATGTGCGTCCGCATAGACCACATATGAGCCGCGACACGACAAAACCAACAATGTGGTTGTGCGCACTGCACAGACTCAGATCAATCTAGGTTTCCGCCAAGTTGATCAGACCCTTCGTTAAGTGCTCAAACGGTAGCCAAGGGTCTAAGTTACCTTCATGCGGACAGCAAAGACTCTGATCAGACTGGGCGGATGCCATGGCTGATCTGAGTCTTCGCTGGGCGCACAACCACATTGTTTGTTTTGTCGTGTCGCGGCTCATATCGTTTTTAATGCATGGTTTTATTACACCCTCAGATGCGACGTCATATGTTAAAAGTTAATATTGCAGCATACTTCACACACTAGAAGTGTATATGGAATTTCATAATTTTGTAGACACATATATATGAGTGATACTTTACAATGCATTACATGTATGATTAATATGATTTCTGTATTACAGGACATCCAGGCTAAAATGTTGCTCAGCCGTGTCAGTTGAATCTTATGATGTAGTAAAGGAGTAGAAATCATCAATTAAATGCCTGACAGATGAATAATATTGAAAATTGTGACAAAGTATAAACTAGATTTCATCAACATGTTATTTATATACTTTGTGTTTCTGGCTTTTATCGTACACGATAATGTCGGAAGTGACACTCAAAGTTTAAAGAACATTCATAAATTTGTTGTTGGACTGCGAAATAACAGTGATAGTATGACGGAATACGTTGCAAAGATCCAAGCGATATTTTGTCCAGAACAACCATTTTGTGGTGAGTTGGCTTCGGAAACAAGAGAAGATGTCATGAACACGTTACCAAAGACGTTGAATGTTGAAAATGACAAAATATCAGTTGAGCAATTGCAAGCCTTAATTGGCGTGTGTTGCCTTCCCTGCTCTTGTGAGGACACCTGCAAAGAAGACAATAACTGCTGCCTAACTAAAGCGCTTGAAAATAAAACAATACACAACAAAATGGAGTCTAGCGTAAACAGTACCTGCATTGCTGCTACAAGCAAGAGCTACTTACGGGAATTCGACTCTGGCAGCAAATACCCGCATTATTTTATGATAACTCAATGTTTCTTTACTACAACCGTGCCCAACCAGTCAAACTGCGAGACTCCTAATCCTTACGATATGGCAGACACTATTCCAGTAACGTCATTGAGCAGTGGACGCACGTACTGGAACCAGCATTGTGCAAAATGTAACAACGATGCAGATAATATCGTATTTTGGAACATGACTGTTATGTTCAGGGGAGACATTATTTTTTATGGGAACTCTTATGGCATTCATTTTTATGATACCTCATTGGAAGAAGTTAGCACTAACTTACTTAGGCGCCAAGAGATTATGCTCACCCCGCCATTCCACTTGCACCACAAACGATGTGTTCCCCAGAAGTATCAAAATAATTGTAGAAGGAAACTTGACGATGTACAGGAAGCAGACAATAAATTTCTCTATGAGACATGCAATATGTTTACTTCACCTCTTATAACGGGCAAGAGGAGAAATGTTATCAACAAAAATATATTTTGTTTAATTTGCGGTGAAGAAACATTTCAAAGCCAAGACAAGTATGAATGCAGTTTCAGTGGTGACGAAAAGAATCCAGCTGGGGCTATGACGGCCCTTTTTAATTATCGCCATCTTGACGAGACGGAAACTGCTACTGACGACGTTAACTCGCATGGAAACGGACATTGTTCATGTAGAGAAATTTACGATAAATTTCAGGTAAGAAATATGCGTACTCAAAACGAAGTACGATGTTGCGTGTAAAATTATTATTTATCCAATTGAGCTCTTCTATCGGTATACATAGGATGAGACCATTTGTCATTTAAGGGGTGCCTTGTTTTGTTTCTGTTCTATCCGTATATATTGGATCAGCCCATTTGTCATTTAAGGGGTGTCTTCCTTAGTTTATCTTTAATACTTTTTTTCTTTCAAAACGAAAACATCCGTTTTTATTCAAACCGCGTAGACCCTGAGCAGACGCCGCATTTGGTCAGCACTGTTTGTTAATGGCCCATTTATGGGAAACTAGGCTCAAATGGGTAAATGCTTTGCATCCATATAACAGAGCCTAGGCCGTGATGCTACAATCGGATCCGATGATACGAGTATGAGCTCATCCTCGAGACGTGATACAGTGCGCCAGATCAATAAATTACTATTATAATGTTTATTATATCCCTTAAGGAACAGCTGACCATTCATACTTGCCGCCGCTAATGCATCGACCCGGATTCGAATCTGTGCGGCAAAATTATGTATCTAGTCGTGAGAAAAATGCTTTTTGACGTGTTTGTGTTACATCACTAGTCCCGTTTCTCTGGTTCTCGTTTCGACGATGCACGTTTTAAAATGACGTGCCTGAAGCTGGAACACAGACATAGCCTCGTTTTAAAGGATAGTGATACGGATGATACGGCTTTCCGTATCAGATGGCCAGAAAACAGTCAGTCGAAAAAAGTATCATTGATCGGTATATGATAAACAGAATTATTTCACTCATTAAAAGATTTGTGAATCTGGGCGGTCTCTGACTTCACATGGGCTGAAACTGGCCCGATCAGGCGCCATTCTGATATCTTTGAAGGTGTTAGAGAACACCTCTTTGTTTGTTCGCCATTTTACTAAATTAAAATACAATTGTTGTTAGTTTTTTCCTGGACAATGACGCACAATAAAACTGCGGCTTCTCTCAAAATAAAGTATTATTTTTCCTATTATAAAAGAAGAAAATGCAGTCACCTCTCCATATCTCAAAATCGAATTTCATCACAAACTACTGATTTCTCAGCGTAAATTTTTTGTGACCAGAAAATTTATTTGAAATATCAGGAGTTTTAGATAACAGGAATTGTAAAGTAAAGAAAAATACACTTTGGGAAGTAAGTTTTCATAGAAAGTCTCTCTGCTCAATTCTATAGTAATGATAGAACATAATAAATACCATTTTGATACAATGAAATGATATGGAAAAGTGACTGACAGCTTTTCCTATTCAGCTAACGTATAATCAGACCAAAATTAAGATAAATCGAACTAAAATGGCTAAGTCAGATAATTGTTTCCAACCCTTTTATAAGATAGGTGACCCTAAACAAATCTGCTGCAACACACTGTTGTTGCCTTTGCTTAATTCTCCACTAGGGTCGAGACGGATAACTTCGGACAGCGGGTAAATTCGGACATACCATTGCAAACATGGAATCCAGATGTGGTGGCTCATAATGATCCGTCTCATCAGGGTTTTCACTGTTTGTCCAGTTATTTTTGTTTTAATTCCAAACAACTGACATGTAAAGGAAACAACATCACTCTCCGAATTTACATGCTAGCCGAATTTACCTGACCTGACCCTAATCATGCTAATTTATTAGGAAATGAATAAGAAGGTAGGTAAACATCTATCTACGTATTTGAGACGTTCTCAGTTAAGCTGGTCCATTCGCGGACAAAAATGGCCATATATACAACCATGCCAGAATTCAAGAAAAAATCACGACCATAATGTTCATTATATTTGCTTCCAAAATTTGAAATATTTTCAGATAATAGTTTCAGATTATGGAATACCAATCATGTTTAGAGACATACCCTAACAATTAGAAATGGCGTATTTTATGACGTTATTTTGATACGTTGAAGGACGATGCCGCATACGATTTCTTCGACATGCGTAGCATTGCACATTTACTGATCTACTGACATTTGATTATTTTGGCTGGTCTCAATTTAAAATGTTTTTCTTTGCTTTTTTGGATGAAAGGGGTTTTCTATGGAGCGCTGCTGAATCAAATGACGTCAACGCTTTCAAAACGTGATCTTGTTGACGTTGTGACGTATGTTACGTGTGACGTAAGTTACAGTACACGCTTTTTAACGTTTTTATACCATTAAGTGTTTCAGTGCATGAAATCTAAGCACACCATCTTGTAGCTGTTACTAGGCAGGATTTTGCACGTGAGTTTCAGAGCGATTGCTTCGCTCAGTTTTAAAAAAAGCCCGTGACGTAAGGTTATATTCTTACAGAAAAATGCTGGGGTAATGTATTTTGAAGTCGAGTAAAATATAAAAATATGGAGCAAATTTGCTAAAATGATATAAAACATTGAGGAACACATATTTCTTCGCGTGATCTTGTAACTTTTATGATGCCGGGCCATTTTAGTTAAAATATTTATCATGAATTTACCGCTGTGACGTAGGTTACATAAAATTTGCGACATTAGTTCTCAGTCTCATTTCGTAGCAAAAACTGCCCTTTAGATTTTGTTTAAGCGAGGAAATATGTAAGAAATCATCTGAATTTAATAATGGAACTCAATTTTAAGCAGTGATTTATCTTTTTTAGCCGTGCGACGTTCATATCTATGCAACGGCAATATTGCGACATTTAAAAACGTCGCCTTTTAAGCCAGGGTATCATTATTCGAACCAGTATTAAAAATGTCTAACAAAACGCATGCGCGTTTTGGTACTTTTATCTGCTTCTTTAGACAGTAGGCAACTTGTCAGAGGGTAAACAGGACCGTTATTTTGTAATTTAAAGAAAGGTAATACGAAGGACAAAATTAATAGCTAATGGCCCAGCTTAACTGAGAACGTCTCATATACGAGGGGCGTTCGGAAAGTTTTGCAAATGGCGTAATTTCTCGGTAACAACCATAAAGACAGAACTTCTGATTGCAAAAACACATAATGCTATGATATGCGTAGAGAAGTATGCAAACACGGTGCATTATTGTAATAAGGACGCATTGTTAACTTCTTTGAAAGTCGTATACCCTAAAGACACTGCAGAATTTTACTTTAGTAGGCCGTAATTTATATATCAGCAGTCTTTGATTTTTCTTATTTTTGTATGTTAAAGACAATGCCTAGACAATGTTGTCCTGTAGATATCGCGGAAATTATTTTTAATCTGGGTTCTATACTGGCCCGGGAATATGGATTATCCGTACTTTATGTACTAGCAAATTCTCCATGTTTACTAAAATTAAATGATTTTATAATGAAAACGAGTATATAAGCATTCAAAATCTTGTCGGTAAGAGCATTTACATGGGTTAACGAAAACCTGTCAATAAATTCAAATTAATGCCAAAAATATAGCCTCTACAAGCTTTCAAAAATGACGTTTACGTATATTTCAATAACGTCATAAGAACTGCGCATTGCTTTGCAAGGAATAAATCGATAACAGTTGCCACCCTTCTAACTTTTGTTCGGATGTTGTAGGCAACGATGGACAAGAAAAATGACAAAGATTAATTTTGTATTTACAAGGAAATTTGACTTGAATGCCTAACACTGAAAAGATTTTACATATAAAAATGGCCCAGTGGTATGACTGGGACCTATTAAAATGCGTTGTAACTCAATAAGAAAAAGTGTCTTTGTGTAGTGTTTGGTATTATTGTAAACACAAAATGCAGTGCTTTCAGTACATGCATAGCAATTGTACCCAACATGCCCCTAAACAAAGTTATGAGGCCATTTGCAAAACTTTTCGAACGCCCCTCGTATGTATGAAGTTGTGAGTGGAGCATATTTCATTGAATAGTATGAGTGTTTTAAAGTAGATTGAATCTAAATAGATAAAGAAAAGACTTAGGATATGACTTAGTCGAATTACTATAACTGCTCACTGTCTTCCAATTAAGTGTTAGTGTTAAATCTCATTGTCTAGTCTTTTTTTTTTTTTTTTTTTTTTTTCTAGTTTTCGCCGCTGTATAGAAAATGGCGATTAAAAAAATTGTTATTTTGCACAAAGCGACTGTACTTTTTTCCCATTTTATTCATTTATTTATCTATTCTCGAAATCAGCTTCGTGCGACTCTTTAATCGGTCTCGCCTGTATTCACTGACGCATTTCACCTGAACATGAGCCATGTTCAAGGGCGTAGCTACGTATACGGCAAATACGCAAGTGCATATTGAAATTTTGTCAAAATTGACAAACTTTCAAAACGCACCTGCGTATTTGCATGCTGAAAATTTATAAATTAGACAAAATTTCAATACCAATTACCAAAGTGGCTGAAATACTAGCTTTCCCTTCAAGAAGTAGAGAATAAAACATGGTTGTGCGTATTATGAAATTGCCTCTAGTTACGCCCTTGATGTTTTGCCCCTTTCAGGAGAAATGTAGACCAGTGTATTGTCCACCAGGATCGCTGTACTCGGGATGTCGCTGCACTGAATTTTATGAAGCTGTATTTGGTATGCCGATACTGCTTAAGTTAAAAGTCACAGCTGAGCCGGGCAGCGTGTATCCTTCTAGTGACGTGCTAGCTGCCAAATTCCGCAAAGCCCTGCAGAAAGAAGTAGAAAATTATATTGGGAATGTCAGTGTTGATATTGTTGCCTCATTTCGACAACAGAATGAAACAAATGCTTATCAGTTGTATGTGGCTGTAATTCGCTCTGACTTCAGACACGACACGAAAGAGACTCTGAAACTGTTATTAGACTATATGTATGCTGACAAATTCCTGAAAATAACAACCAATGAAAAAAGGTATTTGGTAAGACTTGACAACAAAATAACGTTAAGGCGCATCGGAAACCGATTCGTGTCTGCCTTTGACTTGCAGAGCCAAACTGAATTGATATTGGATTATGCAAATACAAAGTATTATAGCGGACAAAGACTTAGAATTTATCAAATATTGTCACCAATTCTATTCTGCAAGCAAGTACAACTTGATTCTAGCGAATTTACTGAAACAGACTGGGAGATTATTGTCAATACAACATCAGCGGTGATTTCTCTGTCCGATTTCTACCGTACACCTGCAAACCAGGTCCGAGTGTGCCTGGAACAGTACCTGCCTACTCCTTTGATATCATTTGGAAACACAAATGGTTCTGTAACGATTACACTGGTAATTTTATTGTTTTGTTTGTATCTTGCTTTGCAGCAGGCATGGAACTAAGCCACCATGTTCACAGATATCCTTAATAATTTGCATAGCCTATGGCTTTGGAATCCAAAGAAGAAATAATGCTTAGTGATATAGGTTTCAATGTTCGTTGTAAACGCTATAGTATTGGATGTTTGGTCGGAAAACAACACTCCCCATTTTGTTTCAAAATTGTTAAGAGATACCCCATTTCCCATTTTCGAATATGTCATGCTTAATTTCAATCCTGTATATAACCCAATCATACTGTTTCTTGCTGTTGTTGTTTTTTTTGTCGAGCCCACTTGCGGTGAGCGAGACATCGTTGTTACAACTTCAGTTCGGTGTTAGTGCGTGCGTAAGTGCCTCCGTCCGGCTTGGACTTGTCCAGGCCATAACTTCTGCATTTGCAGATGGAATTCAAAATAATTTGGCACAATTGTTCTCTTTGATGAGCAAAAGTGCCATTTAAAACATTTATTTAGGTACGTCCAAGGTCAAGGTCACACTTGAAGGTCAAATGATAAAATGGCTATGTGCTTCTGTCCGGATTGGATTTGTCCGGGCCATAACTTCTGCATTTGCCGCTGAATTTCAAAATAATTTGGCACAATTGCTCTCCTTGAAGAGTAAAAGTGACATTTGAAACATTTATTGAGGTACGTCCAAGGTCAAGGTCACACTTAAAGGTCAAATGATAAAATGGCCATAAATTGAGCTTGTCCGAGCCGCCGATACTTCTACATTTATGCATGGATTTCAAAATAATTTGGCACAATTCTTTTCCTTGATAAGCAAAAGTGTCATTTGAAACATTAATTCGGGTATGTCCAAGGTCAAGGAGACACTTGAAGGTCAAATGATAAAATGGCCATAAATTGAGCTTCTCCAAGCCGTTACTTTTACATTTATGCATGGATTTCAAAAATAATGCGGCACAATTGTTCTCCTTCATGAGTCAAAGTGCCATTTGAAACATTTGTTCACGTAGGTCCAAGGTCAAGGCCACACTTGAAGGTCAAATGATAAAATGGTCATAAATTGAGCTAGTCTGAGCCATTACCTCTACATTTATGCATGGATTTCAAAACAGTTTTGTACAATTGTTCTCTTTGATGAGTAGAAGTGCCATTTGAAACATTTGTTCAGGAAGGTCACTGTCGCACTTGATGGTCAAATGATAAAATCGTTATAAGTTAAGCTTGTCTCAGCCATTATTCTACATTTACGCATAGATTTCAAAATAATTTTGCACAATTGTTCTTCATGATAATTGAAAGTGTCAAGTGAAGTATTTGTTATAATATGTCTAAGGTCAAGGTCACACTTGAAGGTCAGATTATACAATTTTCATAAATAGAGCTTGTCTAGGTCATCACTTCTACCTATTTTCCTTTGTGAAAATGTAAAAAAGAAGAAATATGTTGTCTAAACATTATGTTGTTTGGCTTCTTTCTAGAGTGAAATAGTGACTTAGTTTTGACATAATTATAGATCACTGTGGCAAACATCGGGCTCGACAAGTTTTCCCTGGACAACCTTCTAGTTTTCGGCTTGCGCTCAAGGCCGCAAGTCAGTATTCATGTGGTTTAGTGATACTGAGCTATTTTTAGAAGAAACGATACGTCATGCTCTTTTGGAAAATACCAGGAGAGTTCGTTTGATTGCAACGATTTGTTTTATTTTTTTTTTTGTACCTTCGTTTACGTCATAAATACATACAATTTCGCCTGCTACTTTATCCAACTAAGTTGAACTTACTATTTACCATTGTACTCTTTATTTGAATGTTCATTCTTTTTTCTTTGCTTTGTTTCGTTTTTTTTTTTTTTTTTTTTTTTTGTCTTTTTTGTTTTTGTAAATAATGTAACATTTGCTATTACACAGTGTTTATCACATGCATCCTTAAAACTTGAAAACGTCATTTCAGTATTTTGCAGAATGGATGATTCTAAATGCTTCAAGATTTCATTCAAGAATATGTTGCTATATTTTTGCAGCTTTAAACAATGCTAAGAGTCGCAACACGACAAAACCAACAAAGTGGCATGTGCACCCAGCAAAAACTCAGATCAGCCTGGGCATCCGCCCAGTAAAATCAGTGTCTTCGCTATCCGCATACAGTTAGCTTGGACCCTTAGCTACCCTTTAATTACACAACAAAGACTCTGATCGCATCGGGTGGGTTTGAAACTTTTGATTCAAAGTAATTGAGACTCCGCTGCCATAAATGAAAGACTTGCAATGGGTCCATATAGTAATTTTCCTTGAGACATGCCAAACGGCAAAACGTTTTTCTTTTTTTCTTTTGTAAGTGTGTGTGTGGGGGGGGGGGGGGGGGGGAGGGGGGTATGTGTGTTTAAATATTTCCTCAATTTGTTTTTCAAATAAATTATACTCCTGTTTTTACCTCACAACTATGGCACCTGAGTGAAAAACGTCCAAATTCAACATAGAATCATCATTGGAACAAACATGATACACTGTGAAAAATTTCCGTAGATTTTACAGTAGAATAAATGGCAACCAGCTGCCAGTCCATTTCCCGTATTTTTTAAGGGCGCCCGTAAAAATTGCAGGAATTATCAATCAGAGTAGAATAGAACAGAACAGGTGTTGTTTTGGTCCTATTGCTGCCATGCTACACTATAAAGTATTTTCGAATGCGGCCAGTAAACATGCCACTCCAGTATCGTAATTTCCAACTAAGCTCCCACAGGCAAACGTCCGTAAAACTAACGGGAAATAACTGGCAGCTGATTACCAGTTTTTCTACCACAAATTCTACGATTTTTTTTTTCTATTTAGTAAATGAATCTCAAATGCTATACATTGTTTATCAGTTTCAATGTCATGGACCATTTGGGCCTTGGGAGAAAGAGTAACAGTTTGTATCTTTATATGGCCATGATGGCTATCTTGTTCATGTGACCACAACTAAGCAAATATAACATTGTTGTAAAATAATTAAGGTCGACCCAAGGTAGTCCTTTGAATAAACTTGTTAGTACTCGAGCACCCAATACCACATACCAAGTTTCAAGGCAATCGATCTGCTGCAGGGAGAAGAACATTTTTAATGGTTTTCACCTGATGAAATTTGATTCCAATCGGCCCAGTTGCTTTTTAAGTGATGTTTAAAATTCATGAAACATGAGAAACCTTGAACAAAGGTCAAAGAATAACCTTGACCTCTGTTACTCATAAATCTTCATCTACTCAATAAGTTGACTGTATATACCAACTTTTATACCAAAACCTTCTGTAATCTCCATGAAATCTTGTATTATATCAGTAACATTAGAAAGCAAAATTGACATTGTCGTAAATAATGGTCAAGGTCAACCCAATGTCATCATTGAACGATCCTAGTTGTACTCGAGTTACCAATGCTACATAAAAAGTTTCAAGGTCACAGATCTATTTGTTCTGGAGACAAAAATTCTAAAGGTTCTTGCAATGTATGGGCAAGGCATGTAATCGGCCTATTGGTTTCAGAGGAAAAGTCGTTTGAAAATGTTGAGGGGCGACGACCGACGACGGAGGCTGCCTATCTTACAACCTTCACTGGAATAGATGAGCTTAAAGGTAATTCCTAGGTCAGGAATGATTAATCAGCTTGAGCAAAGTTACAGCTGCGGTATTTATAGCCAAACAGAAATGACCGCTGATTAAGAGCTTTCAGCTGGGCCCAGTATTTTTTTTTTTTCATGCATCTGCTGCAGATTGATTAGATAAAACTGTATTGATATTTATTCGACTATCACACTTGTATGAAATTTGTATATATTGAATCATGGGATATAGATTCATCCCTTTTGTATATGCATTATATTTGTAGTATTTGTATATGTTGTGTCGTGTAAAAAGTATACAAATAAATACTTTTTAAACAAAATTCCGCCTGATAACCGGGGTATGACAACATACTGTGATATCATGTCACTTTATAACTGCGTTTGCGCGAATGATATCAGGCAGTGCCTTCAGAAGCGATCTCTGAAGATGATTGGCCACATACTGATATTGGCCATGATGACAACGTTCGATTGGTTAAATGACGTCACCGATTTACGTCATAACGCGTTCACGACGTCAGCAAGTGCCAACAACTGCGTTTGTTTTTCATTTGCTTAAAAGGCTCTTTATGCCTTAAAATCTTCAAAAGATGCATGATAAATAGAAAACCATGTAAGTGTCTCTAGATGTCAAGTTTATCAGGCTCGACCAGAAACACGTCGGACTGGCTCGGCAAGCCTCGCCATTCCTACGCTGTTTCTGGACTCGCCTGATAAACTTGCTATCAAAAGACACTAACATGGTATTCTCTATATAATCATCAAGAGCTTTACAAAATCGCTAGTCAAGGATTTGTTAAATCTTCTGGTGAATATAAAATCAAGGGTGCTAATAGTTTTGCTGAAATAGTGCGAGGAGCTTTTGCAGTCCAGGAGCTTTTGCACTGCAATAGCTCCTTACATTTCGTTGGCCAAAAACAAAACGACAGTGTTTCTGTGTACAGTAAGTTTGAAGTTAACTAACGACGTCGTTAGTTATGAACAAATGCGCTCTGGAGCTCTGTAGTGTTTTATTCATATGCGTATCTGTTTAAAGTCAACAATAACCTTGTAATTACTGAATACTTTACAAAAACAGCCAAAATTTCGGAAACTACCTGATCTGTTGCGAATCACAAAAGAGTCTTAAAGACTAGATTAGAGCATTTGTCGAGAAAACGACAAAGAATTCAAGCGGATTTTTAACGCTGATTTGTCAGCGTAGTGTCACCATTTATGAATCTGATGTAATCGAATTTAATTTTATTTCGTTTCTTTTTGATTTTTTTTTGTAAGAATGAGTTTGTTTACATCGAATTCTCCTAATTTTTCTGACAGCGACGCTCGCAAGAATAATATGGAACGAAGTTTTAAGGTAACTCCTCTTTATGTCACGTGCCTTCTACATGTACATCCGAACTCTAGCTATTTGGGCTGAAAAATTTACATGTCAGACTAGCGTCCGCACATCTTCGCTGATGCGTATGTTTGTCATGGGTGCTTTAACAACACACAGATCACACAAACTCAGATCAGTCAGCGCATCCATACAGTTGCATATTTAATTTTAATGATATTCTGTAATTGTTCATAATACACTGTGGCAAAATAATGGAAGAGAGAGAGAGAGAGAGAGAGAGAGAGAGAGAGAGAGTGACAGGCAGACAGACAGACAGAGAGGCAGGCAGAGATTGCAGAAAAGGGTTTTTTTTTTTTTTTTTTCAAAAAGTTCTGAACATTGCGAAAAACTGGCCCAATTTTTTAAAAAAAGAATGGCAGAAAAATATGGCGAAAGGGCGAAAGTGGAGACGAAAGAAATCCAAGCGCTAAACATGTAGTCCCACAGCAGTGATTTCTTCACCAAGAGAATTACTAATGCCTCATTGCATAGATGTGCAGGCTGATCGACATCCTAACTGCTTGCATCTAGTTTTTTTATTAATGTTTTTCTATGTTTGGCTTTACAGAATTCGCGAATGTTATTTACAGTCGCGCTTATTCTGACATTCGGGGTTCTTGTTTTCAAAAATACAAAACAAAAGGAAAAACGTTTGCAATAGATGGCAGACGCACCACAGCCGTTTAATAGTTTTCTTTTGATTTTTAACATCCAGATAACAGCCATAAAATGCATAAGAATTATAAAAATATAGAATATGGGCACAATTATAGGAAAAGCCAGTCTGCCATTTTCATCTTTGCCTCCCTAATGAAAAGGGATCGACACTTAAGAGTAGTGGTTGTGCTCCCCAAGGAAAAACTCTTTCTTTTAACGGTTGGGTCGTTTTGGGGTGGGCTTTCTCATGAAGGTAAGCCAACATGAAGTCTTAAAAACAAACTATTCCCTTGGTTAAACTGCAAGAAAATGATAGAGGTATACCCATTCTCTTAAACTCACCTTATTTGAATTATATTTAATTATTCTATTATTATTTTTCACATTATATATTTAAGCGGCTCTCTTTTATCTGGCTTCAGATTGACATTGGGTCCTCGAACTTTTTATCGTAGTTTTTCTTATTCAAAGGAAAATGGGTACACCTTTATGCTTTCCGCCATTTTACAAAGATAAACAGATATTGTGACTTCTGTTTCCTTTTCTGGACGGGACTATGACGCCCATATAAAATGGGGTCTCCTTTTAAAGGAAAAATGCTTTCTTTTGTCTTTTGGGAGGAAATTCCTTCCTTTTAGAGTTGATCACCATTGAGAGGGGAGGCAACCATGAAAGTGATAGAGTTGCTCCCTTTAAAAGTGTACCAATACACATCAAAAAAAAAAAGATCTCAGTGAAAATAAGGTTACCCTCACTGTAGAATTATTATTATTATCATTTATTTTCTGTTCTTTGCTATTGTTTATCTGTTGATATATGTTTGTGTTTTGATTTTGTTACAGTCATTATACAATGGGCACACTGCGTTGAGTAGACGGTGACTCAGCGTTGAATCGACGTCATGACGTCGAATCAACGTTGAATCACCGTCTACTCAACTCTGTGTGCCTGCTGGAAACCGTCAGGATGTGTAGTATTAATGCTGATTATTGCTCCCCATGTTATTACATGTATATGTTAGCAGGATGTAATAAAGATTGTATTGTATTGTATATCATGTTCTTTTTAAATTGACACCGCGACACGAGAAAACAAACAACGCGGCTGTGCTTCCAGCGCAGACTCAGATCAGACTCTTCGCTAAGCGCTTAAAGGGGAGCTAAGGGTAAAATTCACCTCCATGCGTACAGCGAAGACTCTGATCAGACTAGGCGGATGCCCAGGCTGATCTGAATCTTTGCTGGACGCACATGTCACTTTGTTGGTTTTATCGTGTCGCTGCTCATTTGAGGTTACACAATCCCTACATAGGTTTCTGCATAAAATAATTTGGAGCTCCCTCAGGATACAGCTGAAACTGTTTGCGTAAGAATATTTCAAACTCAATAGCGCCAAAAATGCAATCGACAATGTTTACGTCTGCAAAATCCACAAAAGAATGCACCCCCCCCCCCCCCCCCCCCCCAAAAAAAAAAAAAAAAAATATTACGAGATATCATATACAGTATTTTCATTGTCGTCAGCTATTCCAAAGTCACATTAAAACACTTACGACGGAAGCAACTCTGCTATTTTCATTTTTACCACCCTTCCCAATAGGGACCAACTCTAAAAGGAAAAAAGTGTTAGTAGGCCTCGTAGAATAAAAATTTAACCAAACTAAGACAAGGTAGCAAAGGTTGCAGAGTAGATCGAGATGAGACGACTCATGGTGAAAATTAAAAAGATAGGCAATGATCAGGAAGTCATACATCCGCTCTCAAAACCAATAGGGAAAGAAACACATGCACACAGAAATTGACACAAGTTTACAAAAAACATGCACAGTAAACCGAATGAGCAGCTCTTTCACAAACAGATGGTCATTCAGCTACCCCAACAACAGTATCAACATCTATTGTTACTTATTTTTTTTATTTTAATTACAAAACAAAACCAAACAGAAGGCAGTTTGGGCAGCAATACAGGTGACCAAACCGCCAGAGACCATAGACAAGCGGACACAGCACAATATAACATCAAGAAACCGCAACAGAAGTACTGCAGCTTCGTCTGAATATATACTGTTTGCAAATTCACTTTTATTTAATGTTGTTATTTTTTTCATTTTTGGAATTTTGTTAACCCCAATTTTCTGAAAACGTTTCAAGGAGTTTTCTTCTGTGGCAGTACCACTGTGACAGTGTCTCTGTATCACTATGTCATTTACACCGGATATAAGCTCGACTATCTATTTTTAGGCTGCCTTTGTAAAATAAAATATAATCAATCTGATAGGAGATCCTCTGGAAGCAAAGAACACATCAAGAAACGAAAATAGCATATTTTTTCAGCACATTTTTTTTTCTAAAATATTTAGCATGCTTTATATGAGTAAAAGTACCTTTACGATGTTGTGTAAAATAAAATTAATAATAAGACTTGTTAGAAGTTAAATAAATGATAAAGACCCCGCCCCCCCCCCCCCCCCCCCCACACACACACACACACCCTTGTTTCTGCCTCAGTGGCATATGAATACCATAAGATCGAGCCCCATATGGACTGTGTCTGCTCATCTGAAGGTTTACATTATAATTGATCCGCGACACGTGAAAACAATCAAATTGGTTGTGCGCCCAGCGCAGACTCAGATCAACCTGAGCATCTGCCCAGTCTGGTCAGACTCTTCGCTAAGCGCTTTTAGGGTACATGTAGCTAAGGGACTAAGCTACCTCCATGCGGACAGCGAAGATTCTGGTCAGATGCCAAGGCTTATCTGAGACTGCGCTGGGTGCGCAACCACTTTGTTGGTTTTCTCGTGTCGACGCTCATATGAAGTCTGTTTGTTGACCTGAGAATTCAGTCAGATGATCAGTATTCTCACCCGAGTAGTATGTACATTTAAAAGGCTGATATGGACCTTGCTTGCTTAATTGTACGGCAGTTGCGATTTTTACAGTGGACCATCAGTCAAATGAGCGATATTGCGAATCATGTTAGATTTATTTATTATATTTTTCTTTCTTTCTTTTCTTTCTTTCTTTCTATCGTTACTGTCTCGGTCAATCATGACCATGATGACAGGTTTCTGGTGTGGCGCATAAGTTGTCACAAAAAAAAATGAATTTGTGACAAAGCCACCAGCAGGTTAAAACTATTTACAAGAAGTCCTCAGGGGCAGGCATTCCATGCCTAACCCCTGCCCTACCCTAGGATATTAAATTTTGGCTTTAAACCCATCAACTGTCTCCGAAGAGACAGCTTCGGTTGTAAGGCCATTCCAAGTTGCAATTGTCCTGGGGAAAAAGGAATTCTTAAAACCGTCCGTGTAAGCGTTTGGACGGTGGTACTGGAATGGGTGGGACCTAGTTCTCCTGCTCCCTTCTCCGACCTCAGATAGGTACTTATTCTTATCTACAATGGCAAGATTATTATGGATTTTGTAGAATAGAGACAGAGAAGCCTGCTGTCGTCTTTCCTGCAGGTCTGGCCATTGGAGTTCTTCTAACATTTCTCCCACATGGCTTTGATTGCGCCAGCGCCTACAGGTCCAACGAGCAGCAGTCCTGTGTACTTTTTCTATTCTGTTAATATCAACTTGGTGATGGGGCATCCAAACTGGCGCTGCATATTCTAATTTGGGCCGGACCAGAGTTTTATATGCAGCAGCTTGATCTCCTTCGATGCAAAAGTCAAGTTTCTACGAAGGAAACCCAAAGTCTTAGTAGCTTTACTGGTAATTTCATTGATGTGCTGACCCCACTCGAGGTCATCCGCAATTTCAACTCCTAAATATTTGGCTGACGATACATTCTCTAGGACTTGGTTATGCAATGTATAACCATGGATTATTTGCTTTGGAGGGGGGTGCCTAGTCACCCTCATAGAGTGACATTTGGCAACATTAAATTTCATGAGCCATGCCTCTTCCCAAAGTGCCAATTTATCTAAATCATCTTGGAGAATCTGTTGGTCTTCGGACCGTCTAAGATTTCTATAGAGTACACAGTCATCAGCAAAAAGGCGGACTGTGGAGCTTATGTTGTCTGGCAGGTCATTAATAAAGATTAAGAACAGGATGGGCCCTAAAACAGAACCCTGGGGGACACCAGACAACACGGGGAGAGGGTCTGAACAGACACCATCCAGAACAACTTTTTGTGTCCTTCCAGATAGCCAGGCTGAGATCCACCGGAGGATATCATTTCGGATACCATAATACTCCAGTTTATAAATCAATCGTCTATGGGGGACCTTATCAAAAGCCTTGGCAAAGTCCATAATAATGAGGTCTGTTTGTTTGTGACCTTTATTATTGGCTCTGTCTAGGTTTGCCTGCAAATCATGAATGAACTGGACCAGTTGAGTCTCGCATGACCTACCACTTCTGAAGCCATGCTGAGACTCAACTAAAATCTTATGGTCCGATAGATGTCGCATGATTTTGCTCACGAGAATGTGCTCAAGAAACTTACAACAAATACAAGTCAAGGAGACCGGCCTGTAATTGGCAGGGTCATATTTTTCTCCCTTTTTGTAAATGGGAGCCACATTAGCTTGCAGCCAGTCATCTGGTACTCTAGACTGGGCCAAGGACTGGTTGAAAATGCAGGCAAGGACCGGGGCAATTTCAGCACTGCATTCTTTTAACACACGTGCACTTAGGTCGTCTGGACCTGAAGATTTATGGGGGTTAAGACGGTCTAATAGTTTTTTGACCCCATTAGGGTCAATGTATAAGTCTTCAATATCTGGGTAGGGGGTTGGTCCTTTCGATGGGGGGTCACCTACTTGTTCCCGGGTGTATACAGACTCGAACTGTCTGTTAAATATGTCTGCTTTGTCCTTATTCGCAGTTTTCAACATGCCATTTTCCCTTAAACAGGCCACACCCGTGGAATCCTTTCTTAAGTTTTTCATAAAGGACCAAAACTTTTTCAGCCGATCATTTTGGATACAGTCTTCTATATTAGTGTCTGTATCTGAGGGATTGAAGATATCAGAAACATACCTCCAATAGGCATCACGCATTTTTTTTAGGACATGAGCTCTAAGTCGTTTATAACGACTCTTCAGGGACTCGTTATCTGCCCTGCGAGCTTTGTGGTACAATTTTTCTTTTTTCCTAATCAATGCCCTAATGCGTGCATCTATCCATGGATAGCCAAGTTTTCCTTTCGTCATTTTAGAAGGAATAAACTTGTTTACTGCATTTAATATTACTTTCGCGTGAAATGAAAATTTGTCATAATTAACTGCCTGCAGAGTAAAAGGGTGTAGGGATGTATGCATAATGAATTTAAATTGTTAATAGTAAAAATGTTATCGAAAAAAAAGATGATCAGCTCTAAAATGCACCATAACAATATATCCCAGCATTTCGCTGAATCTGACTTAACTGCTCATGACATGCCCCCAAGAATAATTCAAGTAAGTGGATAAAATCAACTGAACTAGAGAACACCACAAAACTCTACATGAACCTCGCTGTAGTAGCAACATGCCTTAGTATGTCTTCAGTCCCAGGCCCAGAATTTTCCCGGCGTACTGATGCTGTGCATCAATATTTTCTTGTTATATGATGTGATTGTGACTCTATCTATTGATCCCGATGACATTTAGTGTAAACAATATTTTATTCAAATTACTGTACATATACAAAACAATACAAATTCACAATAAGATAACCTATTTTACAGTAACTTGAAGGGGATTCAGAAGAAAGTATTGCGACTTGTATAATCTGTATCCCATTGTTACTGTAAATAAAGTTCTATATAATAAGTGATTTGAAATACATTATTTCCACTATTAAGTTTGAAACTGGTTTATAACAAATATTAGTATGAAAATCGAAAAATCTTCGAGGACTTGCAAATCTACCACAAATATCGATATTTTCGAACAGAAGACTCTTCATACTAGAAAATTTACGAATTTAAGAATATATTCAACAAGATTGCTAGGTTTTATTACTGGTCTCTCAAGGCTCCACGTGGAATGGAATGTCAGTTTCAATCAGATATTCTGCATTACCATTAAAGATAAATAAACAGCAATAATATCACGGCTTTAGTCGCCAGGAAATAATAAAAAAGTGTTTTAATACAATATTGAAATTTATCAACATTATTATTATAATTATTATTAGGCCAAAATTTGATTTCTCTTTTTTATGTTTCATATATACTGAAAGGATTTAAAAACTTCCACCCATTAATTTTGAATATCTCAAAAATGGATGCAGCTATGCCCACCAAAATTTTACAGCATATATATTATGTTATACCTGATTCTGTCAACATAGGAAATTAAAATCGTTCAACCGAATCGGTCAGGAACAAGCACGTGCTCCTCGTGTTCTTAGTACCGTTTAGATAATGATGAATAGCTTCATGTATACAATTTTCTGATGAAACATTTCTCTTACAATATCAAATTGATTTTTAAAAATTTGAACTCGGTCAGTGGCTTTATTTAGCCTACCGCGCTTAAATATCGCAAACAGGCGCAGAGTTTTGGGCAAGATAAATGCTGAAATTTCAAGAAGTGACGTCGCAGTACAATTTTATGCGTTAATGACGGCAATTTACAATCTCAGACGACGTGCACTGTTTACAGGAAGCTAAAAAGACCGTCAGAAAAGCACCTAACCAAGATTGAAAACCAGAGGACATGACGTTAACTAACGTCGACGCCGTCTCCGTAATAGGCTTTGCGCGACAGCATCATCCGCAGTGATACTTGCAAATCAACGCTGATGACGTCACAATATTAAGACAGTAAGAAGTGGTTGAAAGAGTGTTGCATAAGATAACGCCGGCATCGCCTTATGCATTTCAGTGACGTAACGCTCTTTTACTGACGTCATTTAGGTAAATGATACAAATAAACTGCGTAATCTTTAAATTTAATAAGTTTCAAGCATTTTGTCATTAAATAGTCAACACTGTCATGAGTAAACAGATCAGCAGCCAGCAATAAAAAGTGGAAGTTTTTAAATCCTTTCAGTATATGTATAAAATCATAATTTATACCTTATGCAATTTCGAATCGTTTAGATTTGATCAGAAACTCTTGTACAGCTACGAAAATTTGCTTATATCCCAATGACATTTGGCTTCTTTTTTTAATATATTTATATTTTACGAATGCTTATGCGCTTTTGAACATCAGGGGTCGTATTTATAAAACCACTTAAGTGGTTGCTAAGCTGTTGCTAAGGCTGAATTTCTATGAAGGAGATCCCCTACAACTATGAAATTTGCTCTGGAGGAACAGTCTGATAAAGACTGTTCCTCCAAAGCTAATTGCATAGTTGTAGGGAATCTCGAACATAGAAATTTAGCCTTAGCAACAGCATAGCAACGACTTAAGTCGTTTTATAAATACGGCTCTTGGTTGGCTTACTACTGACCGTTCCCGGGCGATTCTTCAGTCACGTTTTCTCCGTTTTACTCAGTGTATCTCACTTATTTCGAAGTTAATGAATTAGTATCAAATTCAAATGGGATGGTTATAGAAAGCATGCGTTCAAATAGAATTAATAACTACAGGAGATTTTACCTTTAACCGAAATGGAAAGGAATTCAGTTACATACGTCACAACTGAAATGGAAACATTAGAAAGCAATAATGAAATATTCTCCGTGCGCATTAAACGACAGGGCACTAGCCGGGCAAAAAAGAAGCTGCAAGATTTGATTTTGAAGTGCATCACCAGAGATATTAAAGAGAGAAATAGGAATCCACAGCATTATAGTCAGAGGTCAGGCTTCGGTTTTAGTGTCATATTCTCGCTGAGCTAACCATCAAACATTAACGATGGCTTTCATCGGGAAAGAAGATACCATTTTTGGTCCTTATAAGGTGAAGGAGTCATGTCAACACTGGATCAATGTCTTTAAAGATTTGCAGACTAACACCTCTTCGTCAATCCTTTTTCTTGAGAGTGGCAAACCGGCAAAACAACAAAAATAATAAATCAATAGAAAAAAAAAGTGTAGTGACGTTTAGCACAGGCTAGCAAAATAACAGACCATACATTGGCCTTTAACTTTCTCCTGTTGCAATACCAACTTCGATTTATAAATTCATATCGACGAGTCGACGATACAGATTATTTGAAACTTTTCAAAAAGTACTGATACACCGACATATGTTTGGTGTCATTCGTGGTTTTCATTATATTCCACGGGGAATGGAACTAATGAATGAATTACATTTGCCACTGTGACACTAGAAGTGTCTAGTTGTATATACATTTTCAAAAATTGCAAAGATGTCAAGCTAAAAGCCAAACCTTTACACTCATATATCATCGAATATATTCAAGATACATGCAAAAACAGTATCAGAATTGCGGGCAATGATATACATGTTACAGTTTTCAGTCACAAAACCACGTTTAGAGCTCCAGTTAAGATGTTTTTACGGATATTTCCAAAATATTTTTTCTCATTTCTCAAAGAAAACATTTGTTGTGGCCCCTCATTATATTATCCCAAAAGTATCCGTGTTACCCCTCTTATATAGATATTTTGGTCACAAGGTTTTTTACCTATTAAAATGACAAAGTCAAAAAAGGGACATAACTCCTGAAAGACAAGACTGGCGGAGTAAAAAAAATACGGGTTCGCTTATCTTTCATGTACATGCCACATATAGAATTTCGAGAACCTAGCATAAGCGGTTCTGGAGTTTCCCAGCTGCCAAAAAGCGTTACGGACAGACGGACGGACATGTCCAAACCAATATGGCCCCGCAACTTTGAAGTTGGGGGCATAAAAAAGGACCAAGAAACATTAGTTTGAAATGTTTTATTGGCCAAATTACAACTGAACGGCTTTATGCTCAAAATAATAACAACTTGTTATACTCTGTCGGAAACTATGTTCATTGCAATACAAACATGATTGGAGCTGCGACATGACAAAACCAATAAAAAGCATGTGCGTCCAACGAAGACTCAGATAAGCCTCACGGGACATCAACCGAGTCTGAACAGAGTCTTCGCTGCTGTCCGCCTTGACCCTTAGTTACACTCTGAATGCAACCAAGGAGTTTTTACCAGACTGTGCGGATACATGTACCAGAGCTGGTCAGAGTCTTCGCTAGGCGCATGTGTCACTTTGTTGGTTTTGTCGTGTCGCGCTCATTTTCTTGTTGCAGATGAAGGTGTGTCAGTGCATGCCGCTGATACAAATGATCGCGAGTTTGATTCCAGGTAGCCGAATTAGAATTCCGGTGTTTGAAAACCTTCATTAATGTCATTTGCGGGAATGACATTAAAAAGTGCGCCATCCTTGGAATCAGCACGTTAACTGGAGGGCCCTGTGCAGGTTAAAGATCCCTTCTGTAGTTATATGGCTATACTGTACCCAGCAAAAAATATTGTCAATTGTAAAGTTGCATTGGATTTATTCCCCGAGGGACTTCTATCGTTTATGGCAGCAGAATTGACACCAGGCATCCTAGTCAACAGTCTATAAAACGCCAAACTGGCTTGTCAGGGGTACTTCAGTCGACACCTGCAACACATGAAATCCGACCTAAGGTAGTGCAAGACGAAAAGGAAGTCATAAGCCAGACCGACGAGCTGATTCTTAGTTTGGAGTTAATCCAGCAATCATAGAGAGTATATTTTCTTGCACACCGGATAGAAAATGCCATTCTTTTCACCTGGGATATAAAATCTTATATTACCCAGGTGTTCTTACCCAGGACTGGAAAAAATCATGAAGCTGTCAATGCATTGGTTGTATAGGAGCTCACGTACCAGCGTCGTCAAGTGACGTTGGCATTTTAGATGATGACGTCACGAAGACGGCAATAGTGACGTCAGTTTATGCACGCCAGTCGTTGACGTAAAGAGCCGAATGGCGGTCGTTGAAAGCGGCGCATTCTTTCAAAATCAAATTGAAACCTCTCAAGCACTAGAATTACGCATTTTAAGAAGTTCTGAAGTTAAAACATAACGTGGTGTGCAAGAAAAAGTATCTGTCATGGTTGTGAGGTGTGGATAGAAAATTCCGTCACTCGGGATCACTGTTCGGCATCACTCGGCAAGCCTCGTGATGCCGAACAGTGACCCTCGTGACGGATTTTTCTATCCACACCTCACACCCATGATAGATACTTATAGTACACCTACACAGCGACTTCGTTATATATTTGAACTTCAACAGACGTGCAGGTAACCATGACAAGCATAAAATCTTGGAAGAGTTCGAAATCTGGCCGGATTGGCGCATTCACCTTAGAATTACTCACTCTTGAGAACCCCAAAACGCCGATATTTGTCCTTGTTTCGGGCACAACTCATTAATTGTTTATTGGATCTTTATGAAACTTGGAGATAACTATTAGAGACATTAAACCTCGGCCAATTTGAAACCTGGTGAGACAGGACAATCCACCTTAGAGTCAGTAGGTCTTGAGTACGGAAAAATCTTGTTCCATGCGTACCCCATTTACTTTTGATTGGATCATCATGAAACTTGCAAATAAATAGGACAAGGGTAAACGCTTAGATAACTTCGAAATTCAGGAACATCGGATTACATGTTAGAGTTACTCGTCCTTGAGTGCCGAGAAAGCCCATATTATACCTTGTCTTGGAGATAACCTATTTACTTTTGATTGAATCATCAGGAAACTTGCAGATAACTAGGACAGACATATAATCTAGGAAGAGTTCGAAAACCGGCCAAACTGGAGTATTCGTCTTAGAGTTATTTGCCCTTGAATGCCTAAAAATCCGGTATTTCACTTTGTCCAGACATAGCTCAGTTATAAGCTCAACTGAACCGAAGGCTCACAGGGTGAGCTTATAGTATAACTATGGTCTGTCGTCCGTTTATCCATCCGTCCGTCGTCTGTTGTCCGTCCACACTTTTAATCAAGACTTTCTCCTAGACCAGTTGGCCTGTCTTGATTGAATTGTACTAATTAGATCTTTAGGACACTTGCAAATATCCAGGATAAGCATAAAATATTGGACAAAAATTTTATTCTAATAAAAAAATAGCTGCTTCTACAAAAATGCCTGCGAGCACTCAGATGAACGACGGTTGTCCATTGGACGACTTGTTTGTACATTTTTGTTAATGGAGGCTCTCGCTGCATCGGACACCAGCGTCCGGATGCCCTTGTCTATCATTTCCTAGGGACACAGGGGGTTAGGTGGCCTTGTGGGGGACGCTGCGCTCGCGAATTAATACGTAGGCGTCTCTGATTGATTACGGGGTCCTTGTTCGAGATGTTCAGTAACCTTCAGTAACTTCATGTCAAAAAGGCCTGCGTTCTTTTCTCTAACTTTGCTGTTAAGATCCACGACTCACAGTTATACAGAAATATTGATATGACAATGGATCGCATCATTTTCACCTTTCATCCAAGAGATATGTTATTTCTAAAATTGCAATAAGAACTTCATCAAGCGTCACGTTGAAATTACTGGCGAGAAGTATTCAACATATGACGCACCTAAGGTGCATTACCAGGGCTCTAGACTGCAACCATTCTTTAAAGTTAAGGTTAGTTTTAGGGAAGGTAAATTAGTGTCAAGAAAACTAACATTTAATAAGTAAGTATTTTTTTTTAACTAATTTGTGTTTTAATCGATTGAGGACTATTTTGTGAAACGATTGGGGCCGTCACAAACTGATTGTCATACACGACTTGAAATTTCATACCTTAAATTTAAGGTGGCCTAAACTTAAAAAAAAAAGATTACTTTTCTGGTCCCAGGTGAGTTTTTGTGCAGATCCGATTACTAGTAAGAAAATATTAAAAGTGATTGTTTATGGTAATATTGTTATGGGTACACTGGCTCACCGTGACCACATGGCTGTGCTATTTTCATACTGACAATAAACAGGTCAATCTTGACACGTTTAATGCCAGTGTAAAATGCCACCGTCTTGTGACCTAGGGGGACAGGTTGTTAGAATCCCACTTCATTTTGGAAACAGCATTACATATAAGGTGCACCATGGGGCATAATACTCTCCTTTTGCTTCTTTCTAACCTGTGATCTGTTTCGAATCCGGCATCCATTTACCGCTGGGCAAACAGAGTGCGGTTTTCATTCGTAAGCCCAGTGGTATTGGAATGCGCGACCATCTGCACTGATGCCTGACGCTGTACCCTAAGGCCATGACGCATCTTTCGACATGCAAAGCAAACTGAATTTTCGCAACAGTGTCATTAGGCTTTATTTCCATTATAAGGCTGTTTCTGATTATCATACAATTCATGGGCCAGCATTTTTTTTTCGGTTCTAGAGGGTTTTCATAATATTCTGTAGATTTATTACATTTCATAAAATTGCTTAAACAGGGGCATGTATGACAGCCATTAATTGCTGTTTTTCTTTTTAGCAGTTTGTCATTAGCTTTAAAGGCCCCATTGCTCTATCAGCATGAAAATTTTCTCATGTGGCATCGCTGCAAGCTTCTCACTATAGTTTCGTCATTGTACATGACCGTGATTTGCCAGCGTTAAACAAATAAACATGCTTGAGTTTCACATAAAATGGTTTGAAAACTTATTTGGGTCATTTTAATTGGCAACTAAAATGACCTGCTTTCGATAGAATAAAATGGTAAAAATACAATGTACAATCGTGGACCCCAGTAACTATCCCGCCTATGTTTACATCGCATTGCTAGACCGGAAACCAGAACAGGAAATTGTATTTTGTGGATCGATCTGTTATTTTTCAAAAACTTGTTTTCTCTACTTTATGCCAGCTATATGGCACAATATATGCACATCAACCCACATTTTATTACCAAACGTGAAGGCTGAACCACTTTCATAAATGATTTGATTTGAGACGTTTTTACCATTGGTCGAGTGATTACAGCAATTCTGTACTGATGCGAAAAGGTTGCAGGTTCGAACCCCGGCTTGGGTCTACTGGCGACTAGCAAACTCCCTCTATCAACGCAACAATAAGCGGGTATCTTTTAAAAAAAAAGGAATGGACACCACCTTTCGTGTACTGTGCCCAAGATCACTGGGTTCAAATGTTGTGTCCAAGCTCACTGGGCTTCTAACCCCTACTACACCTACTGCCACAAGGTTATATTTACCTTCACCATTTTTATTAATTGTACGGTTGTATGGCGTTTCATTTGCTCAGTGGGTTAAGCTCTAACCCGCTAAATAGATGCATCACAGGGAACAGAGAGATGCAACAGAATATGATTAGATTTTGGTGAACTAGACCCCCATTTTCAAGGTCACAGGAGGCCAAAGAATGTTGAAAAACGCCTTGTCTGCACAGATATATTACAGGGAGATGCAAAAGAACTGATTAGATTTTGGTGACCTTGACTCTATTTTCCAGGTCACAGGAGGCCAGAGAATATTGAAAAATGCTTTGTCTGCACTCTATCTCTTAAAGAGAAGGATGGATTTAAACCAAACCTGCACAATTATATCACTGGGAGAAGTGCATGAACTAATTAGACTTTGGTTACCTTGACCCCATGTTCAAGGTCAAAGGAGGCCAAAAATGTTGAAAAATGTCTTGTCTGCACTGTATCTTCTGGGGCCGTATTCATAAAGCCACCTAAGTCGTTGTTATGCGGTTGCTAAGGCTAAATATCTATAAAGGAGATTCCCTACAACTATGAAATTTGGTCTGGAGGAACAGTCTTACAAAGACTGTTCCTCCAGACCAAATTTCATAGTTGTAGGGAATCTCCTTCAAAGAAATTTTGTCTTAGCAACAGCATAGCAACCACCTAAGTCGTTTTCTGAATACGGCCCCTGAATGGATGGATAGAGTTTAGCCAAACTCGCATAGTTATATCACTGAGAGAAAGAAACTGATTAGATTCTGATGATTTTGACCCCGTTTTCAAGGTCACAGTTGGTCTTAACTTGGCAACGTGTAGGGAAGATAATACTGTCGGGAAAGCATAGGTCGGGGGACATCTGTTTTTGTCAAAAAACGAACAAAAACAGTTGTAGTTAATATTGGTATAATAACGACTGTCCAGCGTTCTAGAAGAAAATGGGTTTTTAGTGATTTATCAACAGAAGCAGTTTATTCGCCATGCCTGTTTCCTTCACATTGAAGTGCGTAAGAATATACATCTAATCTCAGCATCTTCTGGACATAAGTCAGTATATGCATCGCACTTTGATTCCTTGTTTTTTACCGAAAATTATGGCTTATTTGTTTAGAATATATGGACTGTCTTTAAACATTGCGACAAACTTTAACAATATGATCAAGTACGGCGGTTTTATTAAAGATGCATTACTCATGCTTTGCCTAGTACTTTTATATAGTTATTGCTCTCCTATGACAGCAGGGTATAACCAAAAACACTAACGGTCTGCAGAAGTTAAAGAGACGCGACACGACAAAACGAGCAAAGTGGCATGTGTGCCCAGCAAAGACTCAGAGCAGCCTGGGCATCTGTCCAGTCTGATCAGAGTCTTTTCTATGCGCTAAAGGTGTACCTTAGGATCTAAGCTACCTCCGACATGCCGACAACAAAGACTCTAATCAGACTAAGTGGATACCCTGACTGATCTGAGTCTTCGCCTGGCGCACATGCAATCTTGTTTGTTGCGTCGTGTCACGGCTATTATATATTATACTCCTTGAAGAGACAGTATTCTACGATCAGCTATGGTCATGTCAGGTAAATTCGGACAAGAGTTAAATTCGGACAGTGACATTGTTTCCTTTATATGTAAATTGTTTGGAATTAAAACAAAAATAACTGGACAAACAGTGAAAATCCTGATGAGACGGCTCATTATGAGACGTCTCATCTGGATTTTCACTGTTTGCAATGGTATGTCCGAATTTACCCGCTGTTCGAATTTACCCGACTCGACTCTACTTGCTACCCAGTCGGTGAACTGTGTTACCAATCGGGAGGCAAAACAGTATCGACGAAAATGCATGATTTTGAAATTAAATCGTAAAATGAGGCAATTCAGGTAAAAAAAATGTACCCGATTGACTTATAGATATGGATTTTTTCTGTTGCCCGATGGTGTTTAATATGTTCTTTTTTATACCCTTTACGCGTGTCCTTTTTATTGAAAGTCCCATAGAAATGCTCTTTTACTTCTAGCTTAGGAAGCAAGTTCTAAATATAGTAACAAACTGCTGTGAACTGCTAAAATGAACGGGAAGTCTCCTTTCACTGTTTAAGTGGCCGTAACATAGGACATTACAAAGCCATATAGCCGTTATTTTATGTTACAGCTGGTATTCACCGGGTGAATTCCATGAAAATTTAAAAAAAAAAGTTAATTGGATTTTTCATCTAAAACAATTTCAAAAGTCTAGACCAATGATATACCACGGGTCTAGATTTGGCGCTTGTTTTGGAAGGGCCTGATACAAAGTTAATGAAAGGACAAGTACATATAAACTGGATAGTTTGTCATATGTAGAGCAAATATGAGCCGCGACACGACAAAACCAACAATGTGGTTGTGCGCCCAGCGCAGACTCAGATCAGCCTGGGCATCCGCCCTGTCTGATCAGAATCTTCGCTGTCTGCATGGAGGTAGCTTGTGCCGTTAGCTACCCTTTAAGCGCTTAGCGAAGAGTCTGATCTGACTGGGCGAATGCCCAGGCTGATCTGAGTCTGCACTGGGCGCACAACCACATTGTTGGTTTTGTCGTGTCGCGGCTCATATGTATTTTAACTGATCGCAAAGTATAGAAAAAATCATATAGAAAGAGTAATAATAATCAGAGCATGTAAAAATAACACATAAAATAAAACACATGCTCTTACTTAAAGCATTTGACATTAACTTTTATTTTTCTCAACCTCAGTTTTGTTGTATGGTTATTTTCTTAATCCAAAGCAGATAATGTTAATTTCTTATTTCTCTGTCAGAATTTTATTCTACACCAGAGAACATCATTTTGCCCATTAATGCCTAGCGCCACATACATGTAAACATAGGCAAACATTGCAGAGCGATACTGTATCAGACGCCGCAACACGCGGAGTCTGATCAGGATCTAAACTATTTTTGCATAAGACAAATTGTATTTTTTCTTAGAATAAAATAAGAATAAACTTGACCAGACATCCCTTAATTGACAAATGGATTCACCAATTTGATAAGGACAGAACATTTCACTGGACATTAGTGGGCATGTGCAAAAAGCGAAGACTCACATCAGCCTGCGCATTCTCTAAGTCTGATTAGATTCTGTAATGTTTGCGTCAGTTCTCTGCAGATCTTGTTGAATTTACTTAGATAAATGGAAAATTTGATAAAACTGCATGGATCACCAGGTTGTTCTTGGTCATCGCTACTTAAAACATACAATAAACAATTTTTCACGGTAAATATTCCACTGGGCACAATATTGAATCAACCTTGAATCAATCTTGATTCAACCTCACGACGTTGAATTAAGGTTGAATCAAGGTTGATTCAACCTTGTGTGCCTGCTGGGATCCCATCTGGCACACAACGTTGAATTAACCTTGAATCAACATTGATTCAACGGCATGATGTTGAATTAAGGTTGATTCAAGGTTGTGTGCCTGCTGGGATATGTGTAAATGACAGTTATTTTCAAGATTTGTCAACTAGTTTCTCTGCTTCTGCCTCAACAACATCCTCATTCTGATCTTTACTCTGAGCGTTTTTATCTCTATATTCTAAGAGAACTGGAGATTCTTCTTTTGATTCTTTATCCCTTTTTTCCGCTGATGACACATAGACCTCTGCCACAAGCTCGCCTTCTTCAGCTGCGTATAACTTTGCAACGTTATCCGGGTGCAATCGTATTGCAATCTCATTGTCGAAATGTTTTGTTCGTTTCAAAAGAAGCCGCCATTTTTGTTTTCGACCATACCACGTGACAGAGATTAACGTAAACGAGGCTATCATAGAAAATAACGCTCCAGCACCAAACGTTACCACTGACCATGGAATGCTTAATGTGAGGGTTCTATGTTGTTGCCTAGCGCTGCTTAGTAAATCAACTTTTACAATCATTACTCGGGTAACTGGCACCAAGGCAAGAACTCCTGCAAATTAAATAAAAAAATACAGTTCCATATAACATTGAAACAATATTGAATCAACGTTGGTTCAACATTGTTTTAAGTTTGTGTGCCCACAGACTAGGTTTATGCAGTAAATCTTTTGTGTAACTGGCTCAGTTGTATTTAGATGTACTTTTAATACGGAAAGGACCGTATCTTGAGCACTTTTGGTCCCGTCCCCATTGTTTGTTTGTTTAACAATAAAACCTGTTTAAATTGCTAGTTTATTACTTGTATGTTGCTGCTGTGTTCTGTGTTTTCTTCGCAATAATCTAGTCTATATTTTGAATTCTGTCCAAATAAATCTGAAGCCACATATTAAATGCCAAGTGAGTATAAACACATTTTAGCTCATCGTGGCAATCCAAGAAAACATACTTTCACACATACACGAGCAAACTGTTGATGTTATATTTAACACTCAGCTACGTTCCTGAAAAATTTCTGTTTGGCAAGGCCTTCCAGAAAAGGGGCATTCCCCAAAGTACAAATTTGCTCGCTAAGGAACAAAGTCTTTCAAAGTCTTTCATTTAAAGGCTACCACCAGCATGTGTCTTTGGTAAGCTCCACATTTCCCATAAAATTGATTCGGGTGCATGATAATGACCGATATTAAATGTATACTAACAGTACTTCTGTCTGCCATATTTATGCTTTGCCAAGGTCACTACAAGTAGGAGAAATCAAGAAAAGTTAAAAATCCTTGTCGTTTGCGCCTCTAAACAAAAAAAAACTCTTTGTGGCAATCTTCGCGTCAGATTTTCTCTTTCAAGGTAATTTCAAAAGGACAATATGCAGTAGTATTCATTATGAGCTTATCCAATCGAAAAGGAAGGCAGCGATGATAACAGCAGAACTGCTTCTCCTAGAAATGCTTACATTAGTCTTTACGTTGTATCTTATCTTTGCACACTTAGTCAAGCACTATACATCGTCATCATTATTATTAGCGTATTTCCTTTGGGACGAACATGGCTTATGAGCTTACCAGAGGCTATAAATCCTACAATACTGAAGACTAGTGGCGCTAGCTGCTTCCGCCGGAAGTACCCTCTGGCACTCACTATGAGAGCAGCTAGTCCAATGATACAGCACAATACGGCAAGGGCACTCTCAGTTCGTATATTGGTCCACAAAGATACATCAATATCTGGAAGAAGAGTACTGTAAGCATTCTAATCACATAAACTCATATGAGCCGCGACACGAGAAAACCAACAAAGTGGTTGTGCGCCCAGCGCAGACTCAGATCAGCCTGGCCATCCGCCCAGTCTGATCAGACTCTTCGCTAGGCGCTTAAAATGTAGCGAAGGGTCTAAGCTACATCCATGCGGACAGCGAAGACTCTGATCAGACTGGGCGGATGCCCAGGCTGATCTGAGTCTGCGCTGGGCGCACAACCACTTTGTTGGTTTTCTCGTGTCGCGGCTCATATATTTGGCGGTACCTTAATCTTGGCTATATTAGCGGTTAAGACTTGGAACGCCAAAATATATTTCCACCAATTTTTGTTTTTAAATAAATTTGCATGTAGATTAGCAGGGATTTAGACAGCAAACAGTGCGTGATCAGATTTATTGAATGTTCAGGCCGTTTAGAATCAAATAGCTCATTATAAGAAGCTTGAATAAAAGTTAAAAACAATGATTTAGATTTACACATGATTTTATCTATTTGGTCTTTCTTTCTGTTGAAGTTAACCTATATCATTACAATAAACTCTCGATATCTCGCACTACTGATAACTCAAAATTAATTTTCTGGTCTCAGTAAATTTACTTTGAGATTAATAGGTTGAAATTTAAATAAAACTAGGAAATGCGCCAACACAATAGTCTTTGAAATAATAGGGTATTTTGAGATATCAGTGCTTGCGATATCGAGAGCTGACTGTATATGATACCACATCTGATTTTCACATTAATTGTCAGATAAGCTTTTAGGTTTACTGATGAAGCTTTGTTACTGTAAATCTATAAATATCTGCGGAATCTCAATTTCGCGGTTTACTGAAAATGAAACACTGGCGCAGATTATTTTTTAGTTCAAGATAAACTATGACTCCAGATCAGGAAGAAAATTTGGTGTTAATTAGTAACATTTTCTCACTTTCCTATTAACTATACATTGCGGCATCTATTAGAATCGCCTCGTCGAACATGATGAGAAAATATCATATATCAAATATATGAACTAGTAATTCCGTAATGATGTGATCTTTGCATATTTTTTTCATAAGAACACGAAGATACATGTAGCAAACATACTTTTATGTATTCTAAAGCACTTAAAAAAAACCTTACGCTAACGTTTTGAAAACCCGGGCCTATAATGTTTAGCATTTCGCTAATGTGAAATAGCGACTGCAATAATGCAAGACAAATGTTTTCTGTGATACTTATGGATATAATTTTTGCATTAAGAACAGTTAAAACTGCATCAAATGGTCGCCAAGGAGAAGCACAAAATTTGTGACTTAATACAGCTATATTGGGTCGGACTTTTAATCAGGAAACTTGAAAAGCTGGCTGTATAGGACATGTAAATGTTATCACACAAGCAGAATCAATATGATTTGAATTTAGATAAACTAGAAAGTGTATTTGTGAAACACTCTGCCCCACCCCGCCCCCCAGCAGAATCAATATGATTTGAATTTAGATAAACTAGAAAACTAGAAAGTGTATTTGTGAAACACTCTGCCCCCCCCCCCCCCCCCAACCATATGCTTGCCACTAAAGGTGTCTAGCATAGCATGCTCATTTTATGACAGAATTTGCACAAAAGTGATCTATACCTTAGCCCCTAGCGGTATGCTCAATATGAGCATCCTAGCTCAAATGGTATTCCCAGGATTTTGGGATCAAACGTTCATGTAATTCTTTGAAAAAAGGGGAATAATTCTGTACGTACATGACAGACAGAGAATTTTTGGGGGTCTGCTCATTTTTATGGTCTACCCATTTTATAAATATCAAGGCCCCAGCAGTTATTGTTCTTGAGATATAGACCACCCATAATTATGTTTTATACATATGAAAAAAGGGGAATAACTCTGTCAATACTAAATGCATCTTAATGCAACCAATATCAGAATAATCAACACATCAAATACTAATAGTATACCAAAAATTAGGGTTCTAGTTCCAACGGTTCAAAAGTTGGAAAAATGTCAAATTCAGCAAAGGGCATAACTTGCTTATTTTTTGACGGAATTTGCTCAAAAGTGAAGCAGGTGATCTGCATCTTAGCCCCTAGCAGTATGCTATATATGAACATTCTATTTTAAACGGTATTGCCAGGATTTGGGGAACAATCTTCCATGTAATGTTTCGAAAAAGGGGCATATTTCTATAAGTACATGGCAGATTGATAAGAAAAAATATTGGTGGCTCGATTTTTATGGTCTATCCATTTTTTTAAATTTCAAGGCCCCAGCAGTTATTGTTCTTGAGAAATACACCATCCATACTTGCGTTTTATACAGATGAGAAAAGGGGAATAACTCTGTCAATAATGAATGCATCATAACTCAACTTATATCAAAATGATCAGCACATCAAATACTAATAGTATACCAAACATTAGGGTACTAGTTCCAACGGTTCAAAAATTAGAAAAATGCCAAATTCAACGAAGGGGCATAACTTGCATTTTTTTGACGGAATTTGCCCAAAATCTACACCTAGGCCCCTAGCAGTATGCTAAATATGAGCATCCTAGCTCAAATGGTATTCCCCGAATTTTCGGAACAAACTTTCATATAATTTTTCTAAAGGGGCATAATTCTGTAAGCACATGACAGACAGAAAATAAATATGGGTCTGCTCATTTTTAATGGTCGATCCATTTCATAGATATCAAGGCCTCAGCGGTTATTGTTCTTGAGAAATAGACCACCCATAATTATGTTTTTCCATATGAGGAAACGGGAATAACTCTGTTACTAATGAATGCATCATAACGCAGCTCATATCAGAATAATCAGCACATCAAATACTAATAGTATACCAAAAATTAGGGTTCTAGTTCCAACGATTAAAACGTTGAAAAAATGCTAAATTCAACAAAGGGCGTAACTCGGTCATATTTTGACGGGATTTGTCCAAAACTTTATCAGGTTATCTACACCTTGGCCCCTAGAAGTATGCCAAATTTGAGCATCCTATTTCAAACGGTATTCCCAGGACTTTGGAAACAAACTTTCATGTAATTTTTTCGGAAAAGGGGCATAATTCTGTAAGTACATTGCTGACGGAAAAGTAAAAAATATGGATCTGCTAATTTTTTTATGGTCTATCCATTTTATAAGTATCAAAGACCCAGCAGTTATTGTTCTTGAGAAATAGACCACCATAATTATTTTTTATACAGATGAGAAAAGGGGAATGAAACTTTCAATAATGAATGAATCATAAAGCAACTAACATCAGAATAATTGACAAATCAATTACTAATAGTATACCAAAAATTAGGGCTCAAGGTCAAACCATTCAAAAGTTGGAAAAATGCAAAATTCAAAAAAGGGACATAACTCGGTCATTTTTGATGGAATTCGCTCAAAAGTTAATCAGGTGATTTACACGTTAGTCCCTTGCAGTATGCCAAATGTGAGCATCCTAGCTCAAACGGTATTCCCGGAATTTTTTGGAACAAACTTTCATTTAATTTTTTTAATAAGGGGCATAACTCTGCAAGTTTAAGGCTGACGGACAAGAAAAATGTGCCCTTTGGTTTCTCATACTGTACCTACCTATGAAGTTTCAAGACCAAAGCAGTTTTGGTTCTTGAGTAAATGAAGTGTTACGTACAGACGGACGGACTGAGGCACGGACGGACGGTCAGGCCCAAACCAATATGCCCCTCAACTTCTTCGAAGTTGGGGGCATAATTAAATTGTTTGTTTAAGACAGCATTATTATTTTTTTTATTATTATTATTTGGTCAAGCCTTGAGCACACACATACATTTCAAGATACAGAAACACCGAAGTATATTTTTTGATCCATTGAAATCGAAAATATCCCGGCAACGCTCCAGGTTGGGCTTTGAGGAGTAATAGTATTAAAGGGTGGCACTCTGGACACGCCGTCCGGAGACTAAGTCCGCAGCCTGGGGCAGTCTCGGGCCGGGCGTGTCCGTAGATGACACCGCTTTAGTAAGCTTGAAAAGGCTAGTTTGAAATAACTTAGTCTTTTTCAGGGTAAAAGTCTATGTAATATGGCATAGGAGATGTCTTAAGAGGCTATACAGTAATATGCGTCTGCTATGAGTCTCTTGGCCGTGTATCTCAAGACCTCACTATACCAGAGGCATAACTCTATAGCGTCAGTTGATGGTGTGAGTTGCTGTGGCATACTCTTGTTCATTCTGTTCAATTTCTGAGGCTTTACAGTAATATGCGTCTGCTATTAGTCTCTTGGCCCTGTATCTCAGGGCCTCACTATACCAGAGGCATAACTCTATAGCGTCAGTACTTGTTCCTTGGGGATTATAAAATCTTGTATCTCAAGATTTTATTGTTCTGGACTGAAATTATTTCTTACTAGCCTTCTAAAGCCTGACTACTATATTTGATGACGAGAAGATCTTTGCTCCCAGTGTGCTTGAACTTGTGGGTATCTAGTGGAAGGTCCACATATCCACATTGAAATTGTGGAGCTGATGTGGATGTCAAGTGGAAGGTCCACATATCCACATTGAAATTGTGGAGCTGATGTGGATGTCAAGTGGAAGGTCCACATATCCACATTGAAATTGTGAAGCTGATGTGGATGATGTGGACTTGATGTGTATGCAATGTGGAGGTTATGTGGATGATGTGGATCCACAATGTGGAGTTTCCACATGTCCACATCTACACATTAGACAAATCGGCTTACCCTGTCCCATTTCTGACAGACTGACACAATGCATCTCAAAACCTCACTGTTACAATGCCAACGGCCCAGAGGTTCACTTGTTCCTCATACTTCCTTATTCTGAGTTATATCTGATTCCTACCTTCTATTCTGTACATGCATATTGTGGTTTATTATTTTGAAACAAAATTTGGTAGGTGTTGACTTGTTCTTTCCAATAAAAGAAAAAAATTGAAAATCCATTGAGGCAATTTGGAGTTATTACAGGTTTCTTACCCTCCATATTCCGCGCATGCGCAGTGTGACAATTTATTTTAAGAGTATTTGGTAGGTTTTGACTTGCTCTTTCCAATAAGAAAAGAATTATGAAAATCCATCAAGGCAATCTGGAGTTATTACAGTTTTCTTACCCTCCAAATTCCGCTCATGCGCAGTGCACGTGCCTGGCAAAACATGCTTCTTTTATTTTAGAGCTAGTAGTTAACACAAAATATACTCATAACTAAAGTGGTAAATACATACAGGTATTCACTTTTCATTTGTATCATTTTTCTGAAAGCTACTACTTGTATAATCTATGTATAGAATTAACAAAGTCAATACAGATTTATCTCCCTTGTAATAACACCACAATATGAAAAAAATGAATAACTTTGTTATTTTTCTGCCGATTTTGATAAAATAAACACCAAAATGTAGATTTTATTATTCTCTTATTATCTTTTATATTTTAGAATGTGTTACTATAAATAGTAACATGACCTAATTCAAATAACATATACAAACTATGCAAATTTTCAATCTTGTTTCAAGTAAACTGGTTTATGTTTAGTTATATATATTGGGAACTAGCATATTAATATTGCTGGTTTGCCGGTCACCACTGGACTGGAACTGGTGTGCACAACGGATATACCGCCTGGGCCCGCAGATGCGAAGTCTATCGCTTACATGTGAAACAGTAGAAGCCTATGGCTTAAGGGGTCGGAACGCCGTGGTTCCGTAAAAGGTACCTCCGCTGGCAGGTCTCTGGTCCATAGCGACATTCAGGACTTGTGATCATGTAGATATGGCTTCAAATCGCCAGGGCTTCCCAGGCATAGGGTAACCGACCGGGGAAGAAATAGTGCTGTACAGCACACTCTTCTTGCTAAATTTTTAAGTGCATATTTTTGTCTTTACTGGCATGCAAGAAATGAAGATTGCATTTTTGTGGCACTATAATCTTGATGAGAATTGTGTGAATTAATATATGAAACTCAAAATGCTATCCGGTATATAAGTGTGATGTTCAAATATGAATTCATTCTAGTTTTGAACAGAGAGAAGTAAGAAGCAAGAGAAAAAAACAAAGCAGTTAAAGATGTTTGATGAGTTATAATTCATCTCCTGATCATGAAGGACTTCTATCTAACACTTCTGAGTGATGGTTCTCTGAAAACTTTCCCTCATAACACACAAAGCTCTTTTACTGTGAGACTAGATCACCCGATAAATATCGAAAACGAAAAGTGGGAAGTTGCTTTGGTTGAATTAATTACACCATCTCGAGTCAATAATATTTCAGAAAACAATAACTTTTTCTTTTTGTCATTTCTGGACCAAGCGGTATTAAATGCTCAAGGAATAGATACGACAAAGGATTTGTATGCTAGTGGAGAGGGCTATCATGAATATAAATTATTTCTTCCTGAAGGAAATTACAACTCTCCACAGCATTTGGTGGATGAGATGCAATCTGTAATAGATACAAAACATGGATCTTTAATGAAACAAATAAATGCTTCTATCAGCATTACTTATGTTAAAAGCACAAATCGTCTAAAAGTTGTTGCACAAAATCCAAACCAGGTCAGGATTCGCTTTCCAGCTTCACTTGGACAAGCTCTTGGAATTAATCCGGATATGTCAGAAACCCCCATTAGAAACGAATCATATGCTTTCAAATATGGAGTAGACCTAAATATATTGCATAATCGCTTGTACGTGTACTCAGATGTAGCTAATTATACATACGTTGGTGACGTGACGGCCCCTATTTTGAGAGTTGTACCATTTGAGAATTCAAAACGCTCTCAGCAGTCACACAAATAATTTGTCAACATGCACTACGTTCCAGTAGGAAAATCTTATATTGATCAAGTTCATATCAGTATCAAAGGTGATACCGGTAAAAATATATTCAGTTCAGCTCTGGAAAGACTTTAATTAAGTTACATTTCAGGCGACAAATTAAATAAAAAAAAAGAAAATTGTTTGATTTCTTGTTGAATAAGAAACAGGAAATAAGTATAAATACAACACACTGTTACACTGTCACCATTTCAAGTAAAATCTTGAGAGGAAGCAGAATGTCTGGTAGTTCCAATAACCTAACAAAAGCACACTGTGGGCTAACTTCTGAATCTTCAGGCTTGCCTGTCATTCCTGTTGTACAGAAAAGAAAAAGAAATCCTTCTACCTTTGGACAGATTCGATACCTCATGAAACGATTGTCAACTGCTTTAGACAAAAGGCTCAGAGAGGGTAGACCTTTAAAGTATTGCCGACTATGCAGAGCGGAAATTCGTTCATTATGTCGTGAGGAGAAAGAAAAACAACACAAACTCAAAGGATACATACACAAGAAGAATAAACATTTAAGACGTTCCAGACGGACAAAGAATGAATCTGGGGGTCAGAAATGTCATAGACGTAGTGAAGCTAAAGAGGATCTCAACAGACAGACAGGGAACAAGCTGGAGTTAAAAACAATGAAATAAAGTGTTAGTCACTTTTTAAATGCTATGACGATTGAGTAACATTGGAAACTTGTATCAGTTTTCTAAATGTAGGTTTGTTAGAATTCAGTTGGTATTTAAATTATTGACAGAATTAATAAAACTGATTTTAAATTATACACATTTTTTTCACAATTTACTACATCATTTAGTTCATAAAAGTGCATGCAATTGGTAAACATGTAAGAATTGCAGTGGTTTACCAAACTTAGCACAAGTTCTTCAATATCTATTGCAGACTATAAAAGAAAGTGTCAAAGGATATAACTTCATTCTTCAACCAGTCGTTAATGGGTCGATACCAGTGCAAGCAGTGCTTCCGTGAATTTGCTCGATCAGACAGCCTGAGAAGACATACGTCCAGTGGTGTTTGTAAAGCAACTACAACTATGTCTGACAGCGAAGAAAGTACTATCTCAGAAGTGTCAGATGTATTTACAAACAGAAAATATTTGAAGGGAATGAAAGGACATGATATCTTTGGAGAATATGATTATAGTAAACTCTCAAACGATCCAGATACAGAACCGTCAGAAGTCGAGACAGACAGTGAGTCTGCTAGTACAGAGGAAAAACAGAAAGCCAAACGCAGGAAAATTCAAAAGACAAGTCCTTGGGATAGACTAATGAGAAGCACATACAGAGACAATCAAGATCAGTTCGATGAAACAGTGGAAAATACCATGCAGGATGTTAGCATCGATGTTGAATCAGCTGAGGAAATGGCATATGAAGAACAGAAACCAAAATACAGATCAACGCTGGTTACCAAGTATCAAGACCTCGTGGCACTCGGGTCTGCTTTGAGAAAAGATCCTATCCACAAGAAAGTAATATCAACAGCTCACAGATTGAAAGAAGATGAAGACTATGATGAAGAAGAGGCGATGCAGTATGCAGTGAAAAAAAGAAGATATCTACTTGAACGAAAACTTGACGAATATGAAAGACCAACTTTAACTGTTGAAGAGGAAACCCAGTGACATTGATTCTTGATAGGTCTCTGAAATCAACCATTTCAGCGATGGCAAAGCATTGAGATCATTTAAATAATAGTAGACCTGCAGTGGAACCTATCAAAAGTTTTATTTACTATAAAAGACTAATGATCATTATGTAAACGAAGACAGAGGGACGGTCCTAATCCTCTGTCTATCGTAATGAATAGGTGAGCGGGACAAATAAAGTTGTTCTGAATTTAAACTGTTGTTAATTGTTATTTTCTTCCTAGTTCTTATTATTGTAACAGTGCGGTTTTGAGATGCATTGTGTCAGTCTGTCAGAAATGGGACAGTGTAAGCCGATTTGTCTAATGTGTAGATGTGGACATGTGGAAACTCCACATTGTGGATCCACATCATCCACATAACCTCCACATTGCATACATATCAAGTCCACATCATCCACATCAGCTCCACAATTTCAATGTGGATATGTGGACCTTCCACTTGACATCCACATCAGCTCCACAATTTCAATGTGGATATGTGGACCTTCCACTAGATACCCACGTTATCAAATGTAGTAGTCAGGCTTTAGAAGGCTAGTAAGAAATAATTTCAGTCCAACATTGAAATCTTGAGATACAAGATTTTATAATCCCCAAGAACAAGTACTGACGCTATAGAGTTATGCCTCTGGTATGGTGAGGCCCTGAGATACAGGGTCAAGAGACTGATAGCAGACGCATATTACTGTAAAGCCTCAGAAATTGAACAGAATGAACAAGAGTATGCCACAGCAACTCACACCATCAACTAATGCTATGGTATAGTGAGGCCTTGAGATACAGGGTCAAGAGACTCATAGCAGACGCATATGACTGTGTAGCCTCTTACGACATCTCCTATGCCATTTTTACATAGACTTTTCCCCCATGAAAAAGACTAAGTTATTTCAAACTAGCCTTTTCAAGCTTAATAATGCGGTGTCATCTACGGCCACGCCCCAGGCCCAGCGTGCGGACTTAGCCTCCGGCCGGGCGTGGCCAGAGTGCCACCCTTTACTACTAGTAATCCGTAATTCAGATATAATACCGTCATTCAGATATTTGTTTCTTTATTTCTCAAGAAAAGCATATCTTGTAAGCCCTCCTTCCTCCTTAGAACCGTCTCAGCGAATGAACGCTCTCAACATCTGTTTACATTTTGAAATACGGAAATTATACCTAAATTGTCGCTGTTATACATTTTTACCTGGAGCACTGACCGCTGACTATCATATTTTTGCGTGCCGCAACTTCAATGATATCCATTTTCTTTCATAACCTATAATGTAAGATTGTCTTTCGAGTGAACACACTATAAAAAATAGTTAATTACGTTAGAAAAAAGATACTATCAGATTATTTTATTAGCTTACAAATAAAACTAATTACAATTGCCCAAATCAGAATTGCATTTAACAAATTTGCAGAGTTAGTTGTTAAATTATAAACACGAGTATTAATATTTTAAACTGAATTTTGTTTAACTTATTATTGTTAATAAATAACTCAGTCATGTTAATATGATATAGGAAAGGGTGCTCCTGTCCATCAAATGTTTAATTTTTACACAGTTACAAGGTGTTGTCATATAAATCTAAGTTACTACCCGAAAAGTACTTAAATACTTTAAACATTTTTCTTTCTCAATCTCTGCAATTTTCATCAAATGAGTTTGTGTAGAAAAACTCTCCAGCAAAAATAGGAATCTGAAAGAAATGCAGAGGTCACCGAGCTTATTAATTTTACTGGACAATCTGTACTCCCTCCCAGCAATACATGGATCACATGCAGCGCTTTCAGATTATTTACAGCGTGAGCATTATTTTGCCTTTATTGGGACACAGAAAATCGCATTTGTATGTTATTATCCAATCACAACTTGAATAAATGGCAAAAAGTAAATGTTTGCAAATACAAAATAAATAAATAAATAAATAAGTAAATAAGTATACAGATAAAGTTAATTTAAAGTTTATGGTTGATTTTAACATCAAAATGGTAAAATGATCCTAAATATTACATAAAAGTCAATATTTAGCCATTTTCTTACGCAGTTAAGTAAAATATTAATCACAGTATTATTTCATTTCTGACAATAACATAAAAATGGCGACTTGTAGAATATTGTTACGTGACATAGGTATCCGAGTAAATCACTCATCAGGTAGAGTAGGCATTTAGTACTCTAAACTGAAAGATTTATATCTGCCAGAAATCGTCTGTGAGAATATGTAAACATTCTAAATTACAGATTTAAAACTGTTAATGTGTACTCACCATTTTTAGAATAACCCACATAGTTCTCCACAATAAGAATAGCGTCCATTATTGAATACGTGTTACAAATCTGCTGATTTTCCTCATTTCTTATACAAACATGAGAATTCCATAGTCCTATACTTATTATATCATGTTGATTTTCACCAGTTTTAACAACACCATCTTCGTCTTCACTGTCAGATTCTTCGTCATCTTCTTCACTACTGCTACTGCTCTCTTCGCATCTGTTCACCTTGACTCTACTTTCTTCGTTCTCTTCAGCCTCACTGCCGTCTTCTTTTAATGTTGTTTCCTCCATTTCATCAGCATGATCATCTTTATAATCATCTGTTTCTTTCTCTTCTTCCTCGTCCTCTTCAAATGCTTCAGAAGAAGAATCCAGACTTTCGGATGAATCATCTATTAATGAACTATCTTCGCAATCATCTTTTGTTGTTTCGTTAATTTTATTATACGACTGACTGCTAGTGTTCTGGACTTTGTTTACAGCTGTATTATTCCAGTTTATTATCTGCTCTGTACTTAAAACACTATCTATGTCAGTCGAATTCAAGCTGTTATTTCCAAGTTTCCTTTCAATGAGAGATTCTGTTTTATTGTCATCATACACCGTTTCATTGTCATCACTGAGCGTTTGATTCTTGATGCTACTAAATGCACCAGGTTTATGTCTATAAATGATTTTGTGATGTACCTCTACATCAGTGGGTTCGGCCGAGTTCGTGGCCACAGCATCATCATTAATATTTACATATTCTATATGATCTGCTTCAAACACCATAACTTTCGGTATAAAAATACCTACTAGCTGAGAAACGAGCGCGACTACTCCACAAACCAACACGAAATAGAACGTGCAGCCAGTTTTCATTATAGGCCATGTACATACTTTAATCTTACGACACAATCTATTTCATTGTATTACATATATTTCTACACATCAAGATTAGAGGTACCCATTCAGCCTGTTTGGTGTTTAAGCTTTAACCATTCGAAGACAGTTTAGTTTTAGAAGTTATGGAGCCTGAAGCTACTTTTGCTGCAAGTACGTCGCTTTGACAGAAACCATGGTTCCAAAGCCTGAAAAATATACACAAGTAAAATTCATTGCATATGCATGAGAAAGGAGGAAAATTCTCAGGAACTATGTTGCATTTATATTTTTTAACTCTATAAATTTGAAATTAGTACAAGTACTCGATAAACCCCGATACCACTGGTATGCTATGTTGTATGATTTTAGACTTTCCAGCATCTATATAAAGGAAAATGTTATACAGCGGAGTTCATTCAGACGATTGCTGACGCCACTTCATTTATTTAATAACAGCTTTTGATGTTTTATTTGAATAATCAGATCTTTATTTTCTACACGAAAAAGGGCATTAGAATTCTAGCATTTTTTTCTTGCAAAGGGGGGGGGGTATCAATAAGGTGGGTTTTCTGCATCCTACCAATGTTTTCTTTTTTTAACTGATGGTATACTCCAGTGTGTCTAGTTTATTGGACCATATGTGACTTTGGTCGGAAAGCCCTACTTACTGAGCTATGGGTCCACAGAAGTGGGTGGGGTAATCCAACACGGTTTTAGCCTGTCTTGTAAAAACATTCTCATTTGGTAGAAGAGTACAGCAGACAGACAGGATTTGATAAAATGATTAACAGAACATCTAAACTATATTTCCATATCATTTTATTTGGTTTAATTTGAACATATGTTGTCAAAAAAGACCTCCTTTGACATTCAATATTTTTTTTTTATTTTTGTCCTCAATTTTCAATATTTCTTGGCCTTATGGTTAAATAAACAGACCAGTTGTCATCAAACTAATGTCAAGGAAGCACCCTGACCAGGACATTCAGATGATGTGACCAGAATTTCACAATGACCTAGCTTTCATGGTCGACTGAACACATAAACTTGCTCAGAAGATGTTTTTTCATTTAATTTTGACCAAGAATTACGAACCTTTGGCCAAATTACTATTTTAACTGCTATATTATGCCCTACATCCCCGTCACTAAAGGTGAAAGAATACATATTGGCTTCAGATCGGATCTCCTTGGCGTCTGCATCTGTGTCTGGGTCACATACTTTGACCTTGGAAACAAGGTCAAGGTCAGATTTTGATGACCTTGACCTTGTTTCCAAGGTTACAGAAGGACCTAATATGTGACACATACACAATTGCAGGTGCCAACGAGATCCGCACTGAAGCCAATATGTATTCCCTCACCTTTAGTGGCAGGGGCGTGGGGCATAATATAGCAGTTAAAAGGTTCGTAATTCTAGGTCAAAATAGAAAGAAAACCATCTTCCAAGCAAGTTTATGTGTTCAGTCGACCATGAAAACTATGCTATTGTGATATTCTGGTCACATCATCTGAATGTCCTTCTCAAGGCACTTCCTTGACATGAGTTTGATGATAACATGTCTGTTCATTTAACAATAAGGCTAAGAAATATTGAAAATTGAGGTCAAAAATATCAAAAAATGCTAAATGTCAAAGGAAGTATTTTTTGACAATATATGTTCAAATTAGACCAAATAAAATGATATGGAAATATAGATTAGATGTTCTGTTAATCATTTTATTAAATCCTGTCTGTCTGCTGTACTCTTCTACCAAATGAGAATGTTTTTACAAGACAGGCTAAAACCATGTTGGATTACCCCACCCACTTCTTTGGACCCTTATCTCAGTAACTAGGGCTTTCCGACCAAAGTCACATATGGTTCAATAAACTTGACACACTATATTATAACATCAGTCAAAAAAATAAAACTTTTGTAGGATGCAGAAAACCCACCTTATTGATACCCCCCCCCCCCTTCCCCTTTGTACCAGGTTTTAAGGTAGGCTTAAGGAAAACAGTAGCTTAATCACAAACGTTCGACAATGTATAAGGTGCATGTTAGCTGTTGGATGTAATCATTCGTTATAGGGTAGGCAAGTATACCTATGTAACACATATAATATAAATCCTACAATACTGTGACCAAGACAGATGTGCAAGTGAACTTGTTCAAGCTTGAAAAAGAAACAAACAAAAAACAAACAGAGTTCCCGGTTCAACCTTGAAAAAACTAGACTTCCCGGTGATTTGACTGACAGAATTTTGGACACAGGTTACTTCTTTTTTTATCTGCTCAGCCTGATAACGTGTGAAACAATTGCAAAAATGATTGCTGGGATGCCCTTCTTAATGCATTAAAGTATCGTCAGACCTAAACATATTTTCATAACGATGGTATTTTAGATTTTTGCGCAGAAAATTACCCTATGACCTATTCTTACATAAACCCTTTTTACACATCAACAAGTCCTGCATTTTGGAATTCTAAATTGTGTGAAACAACATGAGCCGCGACACGAGAAAAACCAACAAAGTGGTTGTGCGCCCAACACCGACTCAAATCAGCCTGGGCATCCGCAGTCTCTGCAGTACGCTTAAAGGGTAGCTAAGTGTCTAAGCTACCCACATGCGGGCAGTGAAGACTCTGATCAGACTTAGCGGATGCCTAGGCTGATCTGAGTCTGCACTGGGCGCACAGCCGCTTTGTTGGCTTTCTAGTATCGCGGCTCACATAAAGATGGTATATGCTGAGTTTTGGAAAGATATGTTGTATCTTCAGCATTTTATGTAAAGTGTTTTCATCGCCAAAAATCACTGGTTATCGCCCCCTTAATGATTGTACTATTAAGCATAGTCATTAAAAACACCACTACATTTTACTATCATGACAGTGTACTACTGAGAAGCTTTTTGAAAAAAAAGAACAAAAATCTATTGAACCGAAAGGTAATATACGTGATTTGAACTCTGACTTATATAGAGCAGTAATACTAGTCTTTGATCTCAAAAATATGTTGGCATTTTAAAAAGTTCATATCTGTTTGTTTTTTTCAGTGTACAGATAAGGCGGTATTATTGATCATTTAAGGTGAATGGTCACGCCTATAGGGGAAGCACTCAGTCTGACCGTTTCATTCTGCCTCCCTTCTCAGTGGGGTAACCTTCTACAGGACCCATAAATGTAGCAGAAAATCCTTTTAGACCCAATTTCGGAACGTCTATGTCATCCAGGACAGAAAACGGGAAGTTTTGAAAAGTTGTATCCCTTTTCAATAAATGTAGGAAAGCAGTATCGGATCACTGGAAATGCAAATTACTACCTTACTACAGATGGAAGTCTTGTTTAGAGAAATCTGGCCAGGAATGGGTTCAGTTAAAGTTGGTAATACATTTGTAGTGGGTGCATTAATTTCTCGGATTTATGTATTTGCATGAATGTTTGTCAGTGCAAATTTTTATTTGACCTGTCACGGGGCCTACAGATGTTGTGCATATGATATTGCATTTCATGAGGATGCATATATACACGTATTACATAACCTGATAACCTGAATAAAATATTTCCGTGTTAATTATTTCGGCTAAGTAATGATTATCCTGCACAGTCAAATGAGTAAATTTTGAAGTTTTTAATCTGATCTTTATCCGACAGGTACGACCCAAGACAGTCCGTTTCAAGAACAAACTTTTATGTTTCTAGTGAACACTTATTTATCTAGAAAATAATCACCGCTTTCAAACTCTTTTTGAAAAAACCCTTCTAAAGGAAGGGAAGCAAATACTATTCTATATAATATACAGTCAAGGAACATAATTATTCAGTCTAACAGAAAATAGTGCATCGAATAGCCTGGTATAATCAGGCTCCCAATATGCCAATAATATTCCGTTGTTGTTGATTCTTTCTCGCCTGCATGTACAGTCAAGGGCAAAAGTAATTCCACAAAGCTAATTTTCTCACAGACTTCAGTGTATCCTAGTGTTTACTGTAAATTATTTTACAGACTTCCATTCAACGGACCACAATAATAACGGCACTGGTAGAAAGCTAAGTAAATAATGCGAGCACTGTATTGGTTTTATTTCGGCTGTTCATCTTATACTTAAAAATTTGAATGACTACAAACTTTACAATCGAATTTTTGGTCACTTTTATCGCGACGTCACCATTCTTGTCAGTGGAAACCTGTTATTTTTAAAATTAACGGTAGATGTGACAAGCTGTATGTTAACACTGAGGGGGCAGAACTTACTTCTTAAAACAAATTACTGCATTATTCATTTAGTGTTTCAATCATGGTATTTCAGCTTGTCCGGGGAAACGGCCAAAAATAATTATCTTGTAAACATGTAAGAAGGTCCTCATGAAAATATTTTTGTGGAATTACTTTTGACCTTGACTCTACGACTCCACACCCTGGCTCTGCGAGTGGCCTCAGAACATAATTTTAAAAGAATGAAGTTTTGTTCTGTTTAAGTTTTATTCTGTTATTGGCAATGACAATCTGGCAATGTCTTGCCAACCCAGCTGAAATCGTCTTGCCTTATTTGAATTCTTCTTTCAACCAATTAAAGGCACGGACTGCTTTGTTTCAAATATATCGGCATTAACATCAATAGTGCAATGCAAAAGACTTGCATGCTTTAATGTAAGCTTTGGTTTAAACAATATTTTATTCATAGAAATTACATATATTACATACAGGATCTTACATGAGTGCTTATATATTATTGAATTTATTAAACAAGTTGGAGAAAAAGATAAGATGCGAGGCTATGCCGAGCACCTTATCGTTTTTTTCCAACGAGTTTAATAAATTTAATAATACAGGAGCACGAATGCCAGATTCTATATATCATGTGACACTAAAATCGCATTTTTACTAGCAAATTTTGCACTAAAACGTCATGATTTCCCCATTAGAAAAAGTGACGTTTTTATGGACGTCAACGCATAACGCTACGACGTAATTTGCATATTTAATCCACTAGTGGATTATCGATTTTATCGCATGGCTTTATTATACTCTCAGATGCGATGTCATATGATAAACAAAAGTATATAATGGTACAGGATCTGACAGTAGGCAAAATGCTTATATAAAAGCCATCTTCTGAAGCAAACTGAAAATTACAGTATATGTGAATGGCTAGGTGAGCTTTAAAATGGTTTTCCGACCCAATTGTGTATTACTGTCTCAGATTGTATCAGACTGTATTGGGAAGCATACCTGGGACTTTCTTTTTAATTCATGTTTATGAAATCATACTTGTATTTATTTATAGATAAAATCAAATACCTTGATGGCATCGTGCACGACTTTTCGGATTGTCGACCAGAGTTCCGGATAAAAGAGGATTTTGAAGATAAGTCAGACATGTTTTCTTATTTCTCAGCAAACAATACGTTGCTCAATAGACGCGTCTGGGCGAGAAGGTTCTGATAAGGGGTCACAAAATATGTTTAATGGACAAGCATTGGAAAGTAGTTCTAGCTTTATCATGCTACCCCTTCATATCTTCGCTCTGCTCTTGCCACTCAATTTGACAAAAGAAACACAGGGCATAAAAAGGGAGAATTACTAGTAAGCAGTGAGGTAATAAAACCGTTTGTCAGAAGTTGACAAAAGAACCAGATTCAATAATATTTTGAATATGGATCATAAAACAGTAGGATAAAATGATGGAAATATTTCAACAATATGTTAGTGGGGAAGATAAGCAGAGTCTGTATACAGTCCATGATAATTTTCAACTTTCTTGGGTTGTGAAAATAACCATAATCACTTCAGAATATTACTGGCGATAAGTCATAGTCTTCTGCCTAAAAGCTGTTCAGTAAAATTTATCTTTGTTCCAGGCCCCGAGGTTATAAAACTTTTTTCATGCTCAACTCAGCTGAGCATGAAATTTAAAATGCCCATTAATATAAAAATACCAAGAAATTCAGCATTTTTCAGGCTCAGATAAGCCAAGAAGGCTATTTTTTCTGCTCATAGATATTAAAATGCCAACATTTGTTGGCATTTTAAAATTTATGAGCAGAAAAAATTTCATGCTCAGCTGAGCTGAGCATGAAGAAAGTTTTATAACCTCGGGGCCAGGTTATAAAACTTGAGAATAATATCCAACTTAAAATAAAGCACACCGATTGGCTGCTTAAGCAGGCAATCAGTGTGCTTTGAGTTTGAGAATGTACTCAAGTTTTATAGCCTCGGGGCCAGGCTTGAACCTCGGGGCCAGGTTTGAATCAAAGCGTAGTCTTTTCAAAGAATCTGGTGTTGTGAGCGGGGTGAGCAAGAAATAGAGAGATGCATGAGCGAATGACACAGAAAAACAAAACATACCGTATTACCTCAGCCATAAAACGGGATTTTCTCTCTTCACAAAGTACCCACAATATGTAAGTTAGGCGCGTGCAATTCGGATTTCAGATAGTTTTCTTGTAAGATGGATCTTTATTTTTTAGATTGTTTTGGCGAGTAAAACCTTTGTCTTATAAGCGAATAAATGCGGAAATGAACACTAGGGTAAATGAATATTCTCTGCTAAACACCCATTTTCTGTGATACAGATGAGGTAGGGCATGTATCAATTTGTAATTTTTGAGAAATAACTGTTACCGGCTCCAAGTGGGGTGATCAACTCTATGGCGTCGGAAGTATTTGCTATGAAAGTAACACAATTACAACCCGTATAGACTGGCTAAGTGGAAATGCGTGTAGCACGGGCAAGTGTACTCGTAAATCGTAGTAGCACGGAGCCACAAGGCGTAGCACGGCGATTGTTTACCAAGGGTAGGTCACTTGAGGTGACAAAGACGAAAAGGAAAGAGGTAGGTTGACATGCTGTTTTACTTAACTTGGCTTGATATACCTTGCTGAGTTTATACACCAAACTTTAAAATCCGAATTTATGCTCATACTGTATTCTGGAGCTGTTGAAGTCGTAAATACGTTTAAAATTTACCACGTTATACCTACGATGTTTATTCTCACTAAAGGTCAATAAAATCTTGATATAAATACATAATTCAATACAGATATGTTTTAGGCATTTGTCAATGGAAGTTTCATCAAGATTTGTTATGATGCCACCTTGAAATCGATTATTGCAAGACACCACCCATTTTCAAAGTCACGGTGTAATAACGGATACCTTTCTGTGACGGTCACGGCTTTACCCGGAGCAGGCATCGGTATAACCCGGGTCACGCAAAAACAAATTCTTTCTTTTCCGGTCTTTTTTCCCCACCTGGAGCACAATAGAATCCTATTTTAGACCAGTAGTAGACAATGAAAGATTTCTCAGACAAACATTGCTGCTTTAGGCCAGGTACATAGTCTTTACCTCCAGTATTACTGTAAAGACCGTTTCACACTGCCGGAAAAGATGGATGGATGGATGACTTACAACTTAACGTCCTTTTTAACAGTGTTTCAGTCATATCAGGACGATGAACGGATGATACAGAAAGGCTGAGTGCAATGGAACCCCGTTTACAATTGAAGAGATTCAAGTCTACAGCGGGGTTTGAACCCGGGTCCGCTAGATCAGCAGGCCAGCGCTTAACATACTAAGCTATCGGGGCTCCCCTGACAATATGAAGGTCTTGAAAAAGAAAAAAATGAACCTCATTTGTTTAAATATACATCGATTCATGTATTTGCACAAGGTAGGCAGAGTAGGGAAACGTTCAAGGCCACCAAAGTAGCCAAGAGTAATGTGTTTTTTCGTCCACACCTATTGAGATGGGTATCACACTACGTAAGCAGCGAACAAAACTGCGAGAACGCACTGGCCGATTTGCGTCTTTGGTATTCTCGAATGGCATAGACAGGCTTTGTTGAAAGATTCAGACTAGCATGCGCAGCTAAAATATGTCTGCTTTTATGATCCCGTAGATTCTTCTTCAGAGAATTGTTGATACAAACAATAAAGACTGATCATAATACGAGTTGCAACATGGAGAAAAGATTCTCAACGTATAGACAAACAGCAACGACTAAAACCAGCCTGCGCATCTACACAGTCTGGTCCGGCCCTTTGCTGTTTGCATACAACATGTATGAACTCTGTCTGCGGAAGCGGAACCCATACTGAAAAAAGGAAACAGTGTGACTGTTTTAGGTTTCATATAGTGGTAAAGATACAGCTGAGCCTATGCTACCCGCGACTGCGAAGACATATGTGCAACCAATCAAACCCTATGCCAGCAGTTTGAAAGTTCTGCATATTAATTGAAATACGCCAAGCCACGTAAGACTGCATGGGTGTGCAGGATGGGCTTAGCTGTTGCTCACACACAACGAGCGTACACAGTTAATGCTCTTCAGGTACTTCACTCCAGCCAGCTTCACACACATGAGCCGCGTCACACAATAAGTTTGGGTAACTATCAACAGCAACAGCAAAGATTCAAACCAGTCTGTGAGTCCATGCATCTACGAACAGCCTTCATTTTGTGTCTGTAAAATTCGAAGGATCCACATATGGTCTTCGTGAGCAGCAAAGACTAATTAGACTGCAAAGATGCAGACTGATCTGAACCTTTGCTATTCGCATTTCCCGTAAGCACCATGCTGCGTGTCGCGGCTCATATAACAGCGCCTGGCACAGGCCGAGGCTCAAGCAAGCTAAATTGAGACGTTAATTGATGAAGATGCAAAAGTCTATACTCAAGCCAGGAACCCAGTACGTGATCAGTGGTCCGCATCCCTGCCCGCACCCGTATATATGAGAGGCAGTCAAAACCACTGAGACATGTTCGTACTTTTGAAACCATTCAGTTTTTGCCTGCCCATCTATATAAAGATGGAGACACGTACAGAGACCTCGCATCGCGTATAAATGGATTCTCGGCTTTACAACTACTTAGTCTACTAAAAGTCGAAGATTTCCGGAAATTAACAAGTTCGCATTATTCATTTTTTCCCTTTTAATGAGTCCAAAAGAAAAACGGTGCCCGTTTTATACCGTAGTCTTTCGAAAACACTGAGCCGTATTACTCCGTTGCCACACCCGTGTTATCCCGCAGCGCCTACTGAGGTATATTCGCAATTTATGTTTGATTCTGGTCGGTTCAGCGTAGGGATTCTAACTAGCTGAACAAGCTGATGCATGATTAACATGTAAAAAATAGAATTGTAAAGAATATTGCCTCAAAAGAGCAGTTTGAAGGAAAAGTGGTGAGCTTGACTTTGTGGCAGCATACTTAAAAAAATAGAGTAAGTTTTGCCAAATAAACCGTTGTTGGAATATGAAAAATATATTTGTTGAAATCAAAAAGTGTTAGATGAAACTTACATCTCGATTTGTCGGTGAAATCGAACATTTTCTCTAAATTCATCCGTAAACAATCGCCGGGCTACGCCGTGTTTCTCCGTGCTACTACGATTTACGAGTACACTTGCCCGTGCTACACGCATTTCCACTTAGCCAGTCTATACGGGTTGAATTACTGTCAGATACATTATTGATAATAACCTATTGGCTGTAATGCATAGTTCTGAAAATCACGCCTACTTTAAACAGGTTTATTAACTGCATGGTAAGATCACGGACTTATGTTGGACATTTTGTTTGGGAGACTTTGTCATGTGCTAAGTTGTCGTTGCACTGGCCAGTTATATACTTTTCACAAAAAGTAGGGGATATTCAGGTTTGAAAAATTGTACCATCTACAACAAATGTGATATGCATATGAAACGCTTAGTATCGATAAGACAAATATCGGTTAAGATACTTTTCATGAAAATTTTGACGATATATCCTGTCACGAGACCTGCATACAGTTAGTTTCAAACAGGGGGTCAGGACATAAATGTGGTAAATTCGAACGAACATTTATTCAAATTCTTCAACCAAGCTAACCTTTCAATGCATTTTTAAGTTTTGTATGCTAAAAGATTTTTTTCCTATTCAAAACGGTCATTTTGGGAAGAAAACCAGAAAACAAAACTCGTACAGGTGCATCGAGTCACCGAAAAATTTAGACTTTTATGGCTTGCACTGTGTAAAAGCAATTCTCAGTTTGTTAAATGAATCATGGCGAGTGTTTCTGTATAAATTTTGTAATCTGTAAAGGATCTGTTTCCACAGCAGATTCGTGTGAAATTTGGGTGTCGACCCCCTGTCTAAAACGAATTACACGCAGATCACGTGACAGAATATACCATCAAAATTGTAATGCAAAATGTCTTGTCGAATATTTGTCTGATGGACACTTGCCGTTTCAGATGGATTTGATATTTTTTCTAATTTATACAATTTTTAATATCTTAATATCCCCTACTTTTTGTGAACAGTATATATATAAGTGACTTTAATGACATTCTGGGTGTGGCATTGAACTGTGTATTGCACGCCATTTACACCTTCATGGACCCACCAAGTGTATATTTTAAGATAAAATATTCAATATTCATTTCTAAATTAACCTTCAATTGCATATTTGTTGTCAAAAAATCTGAAAGAGTTGAATAGTAAAGTCATTTGATTTCAGTGAAACAGTGGAATCTCAATACAGCCATAAAGTGTATGGAAAACGAAACGCTTAAACGCAGGGTTTAATCGATTCCGCCAATTTTTGCTTCCTGCAGAGACTGTCCGTCATAGTTGGCTTCCGCCGAGACTGTACGCGAACTCTTGCTTCCTGCCGAGACTTCTGTACATGATAAATGGCTTCCTGCAGAGACTGTCCGCGTGATTCTGCTTCCTGCCGAGGCTCTCGGCAGGAAGCAGATTCACGCGGACAGTCTCGATAGGAAGCCATTTTTAGAGGACAGTAGTACCTGTAGGAAGCAAGAGTTCGCGGACAGTCTCGGCGGAAGCCAAATATGACGGACAGTCTCTGCAGGAAGCAAAAATTGGCGGAATCGATTATACCCTGAACTTTAAATAAGTAACTTACCTTGTCAATATCTCTCTTACAAAGTACACAATGCAACAGCTTAAGTTAACCTCCTACATTTTGTTGTGTTGAACTTTATTGTATCAGTTAACAAACAGTAGGGGTTAAATCTTAGATGATTTACTCCATTTTTATGGGCATCAAAGAGTTGGTTTTACGTCTGACAAGCAGTTCAAAATTTTTGTATGTTAGACATCCGTTTGCAGCGTTTGCAGAAAGATAAAAAAAACTCTAAAGCTTTTCATTTGTTTATATTATTGTTATTATTCGTACACTATAAATAGTAATATGAGCCTCGACACGACAAAACCAACAATGTGGTTGTGCGCCCAGCGCAGACTCAGATCAGCCTGGGCATCCGCCCAGTCTGATCAGAGCCTTCGCTGTCCGCATGGAGGTAGGTTAGACTCTTAGCTACATTTTGAGCACTTAAGGAACAGTTTGATCAAACTAGGGGGTGCCCAGGCTGATTTGTGTCTGCACTGGGCGCATAACCACATTGTTGGTTTTGTCGTCTCGCGGCTCATATCATTCTTACACTACACCGATACTCAGTGCAAAAGAAATAAACTGTGATTAAATTTCCATTAATTTAACGCATGAGCAAAAAGCTGTCTAGGGGCTTTTCCCTCTGATATACAGAGTCCATACTGGGCGAGTTGGTTTTGGTGTGCGCATGAAACAGGATACATGTTTGTCATTTAAGCGGTAAAAAGTTGACAAAATTTTGACTTGCTTGACCTAGCAATTATCATTCAATGTTCAGATATCAAGCACAAGCATATCCTTTGTTTGATATTTTTGATTGAATTTCATAAACTTGAACTATATTCAGTTCCACTCTATGTAAATATTTCGCCTACTTCACTTAAACGGAATTTCAGGGAATGCCTGATTTTCGTTTTACTGAAGAAAGCTTAAAAACTATAAAGATAATAAAGAGTAATTTGACACGGCTCAAGTGCTTTCCGTTGGAAACTATACTCAGAGACAAAAGAAAGTATATACTTTTTACAGCCCATCTTTTACTTACTTTTTCACTGCTCAGGTCTGAAATTTCGGATCATTTACTTTCATTTAAGGTGGATCAAATTAGTGAGTAAAAATGATTGACTGAATGCTTGACTATCGGCACTATACGTGCATATGGTCATTAACATGCCATGAATGAGCCATGAACAACCCATGAAAATGCCTCCATGAAAAGCGACATACTTAATGGCCATTAATAGGTCATAACTTTGCCCTTTTTTAGTTATCTTGTAATCCTCAAACGTTGACATCATCTTTTTCTGACGTATGCTGTACATTGTCAGACTTATGGACATATGAGGTTGCTAACTAAGTGATGGTTTGTCTCATTTTTTGATGCACGCAAACTCTGCGATAACTCCGACAGTTCGTATGAATGATTATCATGTCTGAGTAGACCACACTGTCATTAATTTTGTATATTTTTTTAAATTAATGTTTACCATTGTAAACATGGTAAACTTAGTGCACAAGGGCCAGTATGGCCTATTGCTTATAAATAATCTTATCTTATCATAAATGTGCTGTTGGGGTTTATTCGACAAAGCAGAATTTACACTATAAAGTACACACAACTCCCTGTTCAAAGTCACATGTCCTCGCCCACCCAACCAATGCATCATCGTCTTCAAATGCGATCACAACGGAAAATTATTCATAAACATGAAACTGACACTTGCATTATGCAAGTGTCAGTTTCATGTTTATGAATAATTATCATTACTTGTACAGTTGTACTAAGATGTTTGGGAGCCGGGCAGGGTAGCGCAATAGGTAGGGCACCTGACTCGTAAGTCAGAGGTCCTGGGTTCGAATCCCGGTCTGGCCAAATACTTTCGTTTCTCCTTCCGCTGATTCAAGAAGGGCAGTTGTCAGTTACTGGCGAAAGTATGGGCACTTAGTACTGGTTAACCGCTTAGGAGGTCTAAGCCTGCCCAGGAATAGTGTGGTTAGGTTAACTGACCGTCCCGACATTACCTTAGTTGTTTACCGTGGACGTTAAGCATCAAATCAACCAACTAAGATGTTTGGGAACACCGCCATGTGTTCCGCCATTTTTACTTAGAGAAACCACTGCTGTTAGTCTTCGAGGTAACAAATCACTTCCAAAGAAGAGCCAACCATGCGAAGCAAATTCTGTCTCTAAGCGTTGATCCATCCTCAGAAGTGAAGCATATATGAAAATGGCAGAGTCCCCCCCCTCCCCCCCCCCCTCACACACACACACACACACAATCTCCACCCCGAAACCCCGCTCAAGATATGAGAGTCCACAGTTCATAAATGGATGAAAAAACAATGTTCAGGCTGGCACGGCACTAGGTGTGTGCAACTATGGGGACGTAGCGCTGAGCATCATTATGAGAATAGAAACAATATGTTCAGGCTATTAAGTTATATACACGCGATATTCTTCAAGATAATTATCTCTTCGTAGCTATTTTCTATTAATTTCTTCTTGAGCATGTTTTTAACATGATTGGCAATCACTCAGAAATCTACGGTGAGAAGCTGTCAATTTGATTTTTTTGTACGTAATTTACATGACAGAAAGCAACTGGATTGGTTGAAATGATCTATGTTACATGATCGGACTGTGACAGACTTGAGACGGAGGGCAAGGCTTTTCTTGAAAGGATCTTTCTCTGATCTGAGTGTGCACTTTATCTGTGTCCCATTTATGGGACGCTAGGCTTGAGTGCGTTTAATATTATTATTATCATTATTTGTTTGTTGTTTTTTGCCTGTTCTCATAAGGTTTCCGGACAGGAATCCATAACATTCGACTCCGGGCACCAAATCCGTCTTTTACACGAAGTTATAAATTCTGTCAATTGATATACTGTTTTATTAAATAATCAGTGATGGCTGTGAAACCCTCCATAGGAACATTTCAGGTTCTTTTGCAGCAAAAAGTATCAATGAAGGTACAGTACATCTTTTACAGAAGACACACCCAGTCCAACAGAAAGGAAGTGTGAATTAGGGTCGAGTCGAGTAACTTCGGACAGCGGGTAAATTCGGACATACCACTGCAAACAGTGAAAATCCAGATGAGAGGCTCGTAATGAGCCGTCTCATCAAGATTTTAATTGTTTGCCCAGTTGGTTTGTTTTAATTCCAAAAAACTGACATATATCACTGTCCGAATTTACCTGCTGTCCGACTTTAACTTACTTGACCCTAATGCGCAAACATCAAAAGCATACAAAATACATAGCAGGTTGGCATATTTTCTAGTGAAAACAACGAAGCAGAACAGGAAGCCTAGTGGACAGCTGAACAGGTTACCACAATGCTAGCAAAACAACAGACAGGGCCCGTATCCAGTCCCGGATCCAGGGGTGGGCTTTGGGGCTGCAGCCCCGCCATTTGGCCTCTGTGAAATGTATAATATGTAGGCCTCTAGATAATAAGAAGTATCTGATATGACAGTTTGAGAAGAATATCCAATGTGGTTAGAACAAAATATTCAAATATATGTAGTGACATCTCATTAGAATCGCCTCGGGTAGGCGATTCTAATGAGATATCACAATATATATTTCAAGGAAAAAATACATAAAAATTCTCTTGAAATTGAACCATAATTATGTCATGTTTTCAAGCCCCCCCCCCCCCCCAAATACATTTCGGCACCTCCCAGCCCCACCAGTTATCCAGAGCCCCACCAGTACGTGATGGTCTGGATCCGGGCCTGCCGTATCAGAAGTCTCAGGCAAAGCTTTTAGGGACTTAAACAAGATTTATGCTCGCAACGTCGCACTAAATATTTAGCAAGCCTCGCGTGAGTCAAATAAATATAAAAGCTAGCATCAGATTTCATCGCCTATGCCTTAACCCAGTCATAAATTCTATTAGTCTGTGGCTATATGCAAATTACTAATGCCTGCATGAGCGTGATCACGTGCGCAGTGCCTCTTTAGAAACCAACCGAATGCATTTTGGGAAATTCGTAATATAAACTGTCGCACCTAAATAGTGTTTTAAGCAGCTGGCGATTATTGATACGCCAAAATATTTGAAAAAAAAAACAACCCTGTTTTGTTCGGGGCATTAAAGCATACCTTTACATGTATTCTTTCTTTGTAGTACATGTGAATATGTGTCTGTTTTTATATGTTCCATTTGATCGAGTAAATTAAAAGTGTTTTAAATGTGCTGATGACACCATTAGATTTTAAGTCGAATAAAGATATTGTTTAACAACTTTAGAATGCTGACAGTGTACTTATCATGTTTTAGATCTTTCTTCAGTGGTGTAAAATGTTGACAATGCTGTTAACTTTTAAAGACTGCCATTACAGCTTTGTTAAACCAGGCAACAGTATCTAAGTGCCAACTGAGGACATCGCTAACTACATAACTGCACCGGGCATATGATTCCAATCGTAGCAAAACGTGGTGGGCTAAATACAAAAATGTATGTCAGAAACAAAATGACTGCCGTTTGTTTAAAATGGATGCGTATAACAAAATAATCACAATTCATTGATCTACTGCAATTATAATTAAAAAAAAAAAAACAAGACGAAATAAAATGTGTTAAGGAATATTTTGTTTAGTCTTCATCATTTAATATTCACGTTCACAGAATATGCTGTCAAATCCGAGATTTAAGCAGCTAACTGTAGATTTCAATATGGCGCAAGAAGTGGCGTCATAAGAAAGGCACATTGTTCCATGATTAGCCTATCTTGAAAGTTAAATATTTAAACCGCGACACGAGAAAAGCAACAAAATGGTTGTGCGCCCAGCGCAGACTCAGATCAGCCTGGGCATCCACCCAGTCTGATCAGAGCAGAGTCTTCGCTGTCCGCAAAGAGATAGCTCAGACCCTATGGTACCCTTTGAGTGCAAAGCGAAGGTTCTGATTAGACTGGGCGGATGCACAAGCTGATCAGAGTCTTCGCTGTCCGCATGGAGATGTGCTACCCTTTAAGCGCAAAGCGAAGGTTCTGATTAGACTGGGCGGATGCACAAGTTGATCAGAGTCTTCGCTGTCCGCATGGAGATAGCTCAGACCCTGTGCTACCCTTTAAGCGCAAAGCAAAGGTTCTGATTAGACTGGGCGGATGCCCAAGCTGATCAGAGTCTTCGCTGTCCACATGGAGATAGCTCAGACCCTGTGCTCCCCTTTAAGTGCAAAGCGAAGGTTCTGATTAGACTGGGCGGATGGCCAAGCGGATCTGAGTCTTCGCTGTCCGCATGAAGATAGCTCAGACCCTGTGCTACCCCTTAAGCGCAAAGCGAAGGTTCTGATTAGACTGGGCGGATGGCCGAGCGGATCTGAGTCTGCGCTGGGCGCTCAAATTTGTTGGCTTTCTTGTGTCGCGGCTCATTTTGTTTTAGCAACGCTGATGTAATGACTATGGTACAGAAATATAGAAATTCACAGCTGCTTGTATTCTGAGTTGACAAGTTTGATAGGTCTCCGCACAAATATTTCGTCCATTTTTACTTTTTAAGGTAAATTTTGAAGAAAAACAGTGTTTAGAAAAAATCCGAGTGAAAGTCTTATGGTGACATGTGCACCTAGCATTTGAACATCGGTTTACATCCTAGGAATGGCAGACTTATTTACACTATTTCCGAAATGGCCCTCGTATATTGGCATACAAAGCGCGTGGAAGTGAAAGTGGGTGTAAGGAGCTTGAATATATGTGAGTAATTTATGTAACCGCGCAAGAACTGCTTCAATGTATAGTCATAAAAAAAAAAGGATTTTTTCAGCGCATTTAGACATACATTGTATGGGTACACCTACGTGTTTTCCCGGCATTTTTATTACACGAAAGATTGCTAGCCTATCATTTGACCTCAACAAATTACCAGTAAAGCTTATCTTTTTTAAAAGTTTTTAAAATGGTACCTCTGGCTTATTCAATGATTGGCGCCAGGATGTGTATTCAGAGACCAATATTTTGTGTACTGACCAGGGCTCAAGTATATGATCACAATTTGAAATATCTGAACCGTACTTGGTTTAGTCACAGGAATGGTTGGGGCGGCGGAGTAGCACTTGAAAAAAAATGACAACTTTCGATAGTTCGAAATCTTTATATGATACTCGGTAAACAAAACTCATTGGCATACATATTCAGGACGAGTCTGCCATGCATATTTTTGTTACGTCTTGTGCACCCCATGACTCTGAAATATGCAGGATATTCAAATATGGAAACACGCGTTTGATGTACCAATTTTGGTGAAGGTACGTTTATGTATTAACATGCACAGGCATTTTTCTGTCGCACCGGTATTTGTCAAACTCAGGACATCTTTCTAAGAGGGCTAGGAATTAAAATTATATATACTTTTGTAGTACTTGTTTAGTGCCTTTCAAAAAAGTTGCTTTTTTATTTCTAATCATAAGATAAACCCCCAAAAATCAAATCTGAAAAGTGCTTGCCCATGGCAAAAATTGAATTTCCCGCGGGAAAATCAATTTTTCCCATGGGAAAATTACGCGGCCGCGGCCAATCCGCATGGCCATGGCCCGAAATGTTGCCCATGGGAATATAAAAGTAACAATTTTAATGACTGTATTTTCACTAACCTAACTCATTAATACTCATTGCCCATGAAGGCCATACACAATTCTACTGAAAATAAACAATAGAAATTATTTTACAATTTTTTCCCATGGGCAACATTTTTTCGGACGTGGCCACTTTTCCGGCAAAAATTATACTTTTAAATACTTTTATTCCTAAAGCTCACATGACAACATTGTTATATATGGGCAGAAAAACAAAGCTTAGTTCACAAGAGGAATGAGATCTAAATATGTTCAAGGGGTCTCTGACAATGACGTTTTAAAACATTACTTTAAGAAAACGTGTAAAAATGTATTTTTGAACTCCTAAAAATAAAATTTAAAGTGTGGCTGCACATATCCATTGTACACTACTCAAAATATTTAAAGGAGCACCTAATGATTTTTCCATAGATAACATTGCAACGTATCCCCACTTTGAGAGTCATTTACTTTCAATCGAAGAAGACTCAGAACTTCTATTCAATTTGCCAATTTTTAGCAAAAGGATCGAAGTTACAGACAGCACAAATTTTGATCCAATATCTATCTTACCCATGTCCATATACTGATTTTTGTAAAAAAATGGAATATAGGGGAAAACTTGTAATTTTTCAAACAGATGCAAATCATGAAAATTTCAACCACAATGGAAAACGACCATTTTGTTTATGCAACTGAATGTCTTACAAGGTGACCCGTTTGAAAGCATCAATTCTAAGTCAAGTTTATGAGATTTTATAGATTTCTAGAAAAATACCTCAATTTTAGAAAATTCGAAAATTGCCAATTTTTGTTCCAGTAAAATGACTAGGGCATCAGTTTCATTGAATTTCTTGTTGTCTTAAACTTCGATCCTACTTCAAATGCTGCAAATGGGGAATTTTGGCCACGGGCGGTCGAATTTATGGGCCGTAGGCATGGGTATATATTGTAGTAATGTCTATTGGGAAAGTATCGACTGTTCCTTTAAATATTTTTAGTAGTGTATTATTCAGCTAGTGAATAATAATCAGAATAATCTGAAGCAGGTAAAGCAGTTTGAAGTACAAAATATAAAACTTTGGTAATGGTTGTTATTTTTTAAAATAATTTAAAAATAATAATAAAACCATCATTGACATCTCAGAATTGTTCATTTTTTGGTAAAAGTCTATAAAAATGAGTTTAAAAAAAGGACTTCTATATTAAATAAATCTGCACAACTTTCAAACGGGTTGGACGTTTAAGCAGTTTTCCACAATGTTATTTCCTCAATATCTTCTACCACTACACTGTACAATAAAAACTGACACTTTTGAACAGTCCATATGCCATTTAAGGGGCCTCTGGATTAATTCATTTTTATTATTTTTATTTTCTCATAAAGAAAAGTACCCCGTTTCCTATGCCAAAAGTGAAGACCCTAACCAGATGCCGCATATTGATCTGGGTTTGCTGTGTTTGCTAATAGACTATTCACAGGAACACTAGGCATAAATTCGTTAAAGCCACATAAACAGCATCAGGGGACATGCAAAAAATACATTACTACAATATGCCTATCTTAAAGTGTCAAAGGTGTTCAGAACGCGCTTTGTTGACATGCATCACTGTGACGTTCTAACTTTTAAATAAAGATACCGAGGAAAATCTCTCTCTCTCTCTCTCTCTCTCTCTCTCTCTCTCTCTCTCTCTAGTATTTGTTTCCTTTTTCTTCTGTAGATTTAAATCACTTTTTTCTCTCTATTTTTATTTTTTTTTTTGCTTTACTCTAGATTTTATTTCTTCTATAAAGTCATATTGTGACATTTCCTCGTATTCTGCCTGTTTCATTAGTTCACAGTATATGAGCCGCGACATCGCGACATGAGAAAACCAACAATGTGGTTGTGCGCCCAGCGCAGACTCAGATCAGCCTGGGCATCCGCCCAGTCTGATCAGAATCTTCGCTAACCGCTTAAAGGATAGCTAAGGGTCTAAGCTACCTCCATGCGGACAGCGAAGACTCTGATCAGACTGGGCGGATGCCCAGGCTGATCTGAGTCTGCGCTGGGCGCACAACCACATTGTTGGTTTTCTCGCGTCGCGGCTCATATATGAGCTTGGTATTGCGTATTTCAAAGCTAAACGCATGCAAAATAATTGACATACTTGTATTTGGGAAACAGATTTTTTACAAATATTGAAGTCATAGACTTTCTTCTGCATCCCATTCATTATACTATCTGCTAATTGTTGTATCTCTGTTTTGTATTTTGAAAAAAATATTTGAAACCAAAAGAAATGACAAAGATATAGAACAAAATTAACAATTATATAATAGGAAATAAAGAAAATATTGAAAATAAATACATAAATAAATTACTAGTGAAATAATACCGAATAACGTTACGGTCCTCTTCGGTGTTTTCCCTGCGCATGCAAAAGATTAAAATTTTCCACTGCCTTAAAATGATTTATCAGTCAGGTGAACATTTCGTAACAATATAATTTGTATCCTGTAGAGATGTTATCTGAATTTCAGGTATCTCTTAGCAAAAAAGCTATTGGGTTATAATTCAAATTGTTCTTTAAGCATTTTGATCCCAGCAGGTTTTTCCATATTGATGCAACATTGAATCAACGTTAATTTAACGCCATAGCGTTGAAAAAAGATTAAAGACCTGGATATTTGTCATTAGTAAGTTATGCAATCCTTATCTAATCCAATAAACAGTCTCCTCTGGCTAACCCGTCTTCTCTCGACCAGTGTCCCAGCAGTTTCTTTCGGAGGCCCAAATTGGGGGAAATCAATAACAGAGATACCTGGCATTAGTATTCATCAAAGTTTGGTGTAGAAAAAACATTTTAGATGCATATATTCTGATAATGTTTACAAAATCTTTAAATTCACATCTATCCTTTTGCACAATCAAAATTCATTATGAGAGAAGCAAAAATAAAATAATATACTCTGTGGAAACAAAATATTGATATTTGATAAATCCATAATTGACAAAATGCAATCTCAAACCACAGTGTCAGTTCTTGTAAAAACAAATGAACTTTGACCAATTCGCTGTTTTCAAAAGGTGTCAAAAACATGTATATTGTCACCAAACTACTCAAAATACAGGTTTCACAATCTAATGAAATTGGAGTCTTTTGGGTCTCTGAAGTGATCCCAGAAATAAATTTCATCTTCAAACCTTGCATATTTTTTCTACTTGAGATTATCATAATGGCTAATATATTAAATTACAGAGCATTTGACTTACTTCACAAAAATAAATAATAAATAAATGAATAAATAAAACAACAGGGCCAAGAGGCTTTGAATCGCTCACCTGAGTAAAAAGGTTAAAGGTCAAACTAGGGTGATCATTTGAACAAACCTGATAGTTTGCAACATTTCCAAATGGTTCTGAAGAAGAAGATTTTTGAATATTTTTCTATGTATTGTTATTGTTCAAACCCTAACCCCCCTGGGGTGGGCCATTTTGGATCCTGGGGCTATCATTTGAATAATCTTGGGATAAAGGACTACTAAGAAATGCTACATACTAAATTTCAAGCATCTGAGGCAAGTGGTTCTGAAGAAGATAAAAAAAAATTGTATGTTTTTCTATGTATTTCTATGGTTCAAACCCATGACCCCAATGGGGTGGGGCCATTTTTGACCCTAGCTCCATCATTCGAACAAATTAAGTAAAGGGCTACTAGGCAATGCATCGTACCAAATTTCAAGCATCTGCAATAAGGGGTTCTGAAGAAGAAGATTTTAAAGTACATTTTAAATTCAAACCCAAGACTCCCTGCCCCAGGGCCATTTTTGATCCAAGAGCAGCCATTTACACAAACTTCGCAGGAGTCCACCAGGCAATGCACCATACCAAATTTCAAGCATCTGAGCTGAGAGGTTCTGAAGAAGAAGACTTTTGAATATTTTTCTATGTATTTCTAAAGTTCAAAAAGAGGACTGCCTGCCGCAGGGCCATTTTGGACCCTGGGGCTATCAATTGAACAAACTTGATAAAAGGACCACTAGGCAGTGCTACATACCAAACTTCAAGCATCTGAGCCAAGTGGTTCTGAAGAAGAAGATTTTTGAATATTTTTCTATGTATTTCTATGGTTCAAACCTAGAACTCCCTGCCGCAGGCCCATTTTGGACCCTAGGGCCACCATTTGAACAAACCTGGTAAAGGACTACCTGGCCATATATCATACCGAATTTCAAGCCTTGCGGTTCTGAAGAAGATTTTTTAATAGTTTTCTTTGTATTTGTATGGTTCAAACCTGGGACTCCCCGCCCCAGGCCATTTTGGACCCTGGAGCCACCATTTGAACAAACTTGGTAAAGGACTATTAGGCAATGCTACATACCAAATTTCAAGCATCTGAGTCTTGCAGTTCTAAAGAAGAAAAAACAATTCTATGTATTTCTATGGTACAAGCCCAGGACCCTCTGGGATGGGCCATTTTGGACCCAGGGGCCATCAATTGAACAAACTTGGTCAAGGACTACTAGGCAATGCTTCATACCAAATTTCAAGCATCTGAGCCTTGCAGTTCTGAAGAAGAAGATTTTTTAATATGTTTCTATGTATTTTTATGGTTCCAACTTGGGACTGCCCGCCCCGGGGCCATTTTGGAGCCTGGGGCCATCAATTGAATAAACTTGATAAAGGACTACTAGGCAGTGCTACATACCAATTTCAAGCATCTTAGCAAAGTGGTTCTGAAGAAGAAGATTTATGAATATTTTTCTATATATTTCTATGGTTTAAACCTAGAACTCCCTGCCGCAGGGCAATTTTGGACCCTGGGGCCACCATTTGAACAAACCTGGTAAAGGACTACTAGGCCATGCATCATACCAAATTTCAAGCATCTAACCCTTGCAGTTCTGAAGAAGGTTTTTAAAAATTTTCTATGCATTTCTATGATTCAAACCTTTGACTACATGCCAAGGGGCCATTTTGGATTCTGGGGTCACCATTTGAACAAACTTGGTAAAGGATTATTAGGCAATGCTACATACCAAATTTAAACATCTGAGCCTTGCGGTTCTGAACGAGAAGATTTTTACATATTTTTCTATGTAGTTCAAACCCAAAACCTTCTGGGGCGGGGCCATTTTGGACCTTGGGGCCATCATTTGAACAAACTTGGTTAAAGACCCCCTAGGAAATGCTTCGTACCAAATTTCAAGCATGTGAGCCTTGCCGTTCCGAAGAAGAAGATTTTTGAATATTTTTCTATGTATTTCTATGGTTCAAACCTGGGACTGCCCGCCCCAGGGCCATTTTGGACCCTGGGGCCACCATTTGTAAAACTTGGTAGAGGACCACTAGGGAATGCTCTATACCAAATTTCAAGCATCTGAGCCAAGCAGTTCTGGAGAAGAAGATTTTTAAGTATATTTTAGTTTTGAACCCAAGACCCCTGCCCCAGGGCCATTTTGGACCCTGGGGCCATCATTTGAACAAACTTGGTAGAAGTTTACTAGACAATGCTTCATACCAAATATCAAAGCCCTTGGCCTAGCGGTTTCGGAGAAGATGTCATTTAAAGCAATTGTTGAAGACGGACTACGCACGACGGACGACGGACACTGATGATCACAATAGCTCTACCTGAGCCAAAGGCTCAGGTGAGCTAACAATAAAAAAAAATAAAAAAAAATAAAAATTATAAAAAGTAAATAAAATGTAATAAAGTAAAATTAAAAATAACATATTAAAATATATAAAAAGGTTATAGTAGTAAGTGATAATACAAGAAAATATTTGTAAAATAAATATTCAATTTTTTTTTTTTGTCTTCCTGAAGTTCTTTTTTTTCTTCATTTTTTGCTTTTTTCTCTTTTTTTTTTTTTCTTCTTCTTTTTCTTTTTTTTAAAATTAATATTTGAGTATTCTTTGACTGCTAATCAGCAAATTATATTTTACAAATTATAGAATATATTGTCTGATCTCTTACATTTTGACTGATGCATGAATCTATCCTACTGGGGCCCCACAGGCAGGCAGTGGTTTCAGTACAGCATTGTTTTATGACCCTAATAATGCGGTGATTAGAAAGGTGCCTTTGATTTTATTATCACTTGTTTATTGGAGGGGATTAGATTGGGGGGGGGGGGGGGAGGTCAAAATGATAGAACAAAATCTAGACCTTTAAGTGGTGTTATGAGACTGATGGTGACAATACGGTTCTGGACTGCAGTCAGCCCCCAGAAGAAGATCAACAACCGATCCTTCGTGAGGAAGTTGAGATTGCAGTAGCAGCACTGAAGAAGGGAAAATCTGACGGAGTTGATAATATACCAGCAGAACTTGTTCAAGCTGGAGGGGAGACCATGATTGATGTTTTAACAGATATCTGTAACAGGATCTGGAGAACAGGAGAATGGCCTACCCCATGGACTCAGTCGCTGATTATTACTCTCCCTAAAAAGGGCAACCTACAGCTCTGCCAGAACTACAGAACCATCAGCCTCATCAGTCATTCAAGCAAAGTCATGCTGAAAGTTATCTTGAACAGGCTTAAGCCACAAGCCGAAGAGATAATCGCTGAGGAACAGGCTGGGTTCCGAGCAGGAAGGAGCACCACAGAACAGATCTTCAACCTTAGAATCCTGTGTGAATCGTGTCTACAACATCAGCAGAATCTGTACCATGTCTTCATTGATTTCAAAAAAGCCTTTGACAGGGTATGGCATGCAGCCTTATGGGCCACCATGAGGAAGTACAATATCAATGCAAACCTAGTTCGCACCATTGAGCAGCTATACGACAAGGTTACAAGTGCAGTCCTGATAAATGGCAGCACAGGAGAATGGTTCAGAACAACAGTTGGATTAAGACAAGGATGTCTTCTGTCACCCACCCTCTTCAACATTTTTCTCGAACGGATCATGTCTGATGCTCTGGAAGAACATGACGGAAAGGTTAGCATAGGCGGCAGAAATATTACCAACCTGCGGTTTGCCGATGACATAGACGCTCTTGCTGAGGAAGAGCAGGAACTAGAAGCTCTAGTTGAAAGTCTCGACCAGACCTGCACAAGGTATAAGATGGCGATCAGTGCTGAGAAGACAAAACTGATGACAAACAGCGCCGATGGCATCCAGAGGGAGATCAAGGTAAAGGGGCATAACCTGGGTACTGTAAGCAGCTTCAAATACCATGGAGCAGTTGTCTCAGATGATGGCTCAAAACAGGAGGTTCTCTCAAGGATAGCACAAGCCACTTCAGCTCTTGCAAAGCTGAAACCAATTTGGAGAGATAACAACATATCTCTTGGATCAAAGGTGACACTTATGCGCTCCCTTGTCATTTCCATATTTCTGTATGCCTGTGAATCATGGACCTTGGCAGCAGAGTTAGAGAAAAGAACGCAGGCCTTTGAGATGAGATGCTACCGAAGGTTACTGAACATTTCGTACAAGTACCAATGAGGAGGTTCGCAGGAAGATCCAAGCAGCCATTGGAGAATATGATGAACTCCTGACGCTGGTCAAGAAACGGAAACTAAGGTGGTTTGGCCACGTCTCAAGATCTTCTGGTTTAGCAAAGACAATCCTTCAGGGCACAGTGAAAGGAGACAGAAGAAGAGGTAGACAGAAGAAGAGATGGGAAGACAATATCAAGGAGTGGACTGGAATGGATTTTGCCAGCTCAACTAGGGCAGCTGAAGACAGGACAAGGTGGAAAGGGATTGTTTTGAAGTCAGCTGTGGTGCCCCAACGACATAGTAAGGTTATGGGATAGAATAGAATTTCTACGGTCAGTGCCTATTGATATAAATGACATTCTGTGACACGAATCGGTCTAAAGTGGTTAGAATATTAAGGCGTTTTTCTTCATATATAAATTCCATATTTTCCCACATAGTACTTATTTCTATCCAATATAAGTTTGGAAAGGAGGACGGTGAAGTTGGTTTGCTTTTCGTTTTTCGCTTTTCGTTTTTCGCTTTTCGCTTTTCGTTTTTCGCTTTTCGTTTTTCGCTTTTCGTTTTTCGATTAACGCTGTTTTGTTTTTCGCTTTTCGCTTTTCGTTTTTCGCTTTTCGTTTTTCGATTTACGCTGTTTTGTTTTTTGTTTTTCGCTTTTCGTTGTTCGTTTTTCGATTTACGTTTTTTTGTTTTTTGTTTTTCGCTTTTCGTTTTTTGTTTTTTGTTTATGTTTTTTTTTTCTGTTTTTCGCTTTTCGCATTTCGTTTTTCGACATTCAAATTCTATTTTGACCTTCGAACTGAAGTTCAATAACGAATTTTGAGATTGGAAATACTATTTTGATATTCGCACTAAAGCAGAATATCGAATTTTGAAATTTAAAATCCCATTTTCACATTCAAAATGAAGCCAAACATGGTATTTTGACATTCGATATCCTATTTTGACATTCGCACTGAAGCTTAAAATGGTATTTTGAAATTCGAAAGCCTATTTTGACATTAGAGTTCAGGCCGAATATGGTATTTTGATATTCGATATCCTCTTTTGACTTTCGCACTGAAGCCGAATACCGAATTTTGATATTCGAAATCCTATTTTGACATTCGAACTGAAGCCAAATATGGTATTTTGACATTCAATATCGTATTCTAACAACAGCACTGAAGCCAAATATGGTATTTTGACATTCGAAATCCTATTTTGACATTCGAATTCAGGCTGGATATGGTATTTTGACATTCGAAATCGTATTCTGACATTCGCACTGAAGCTTAAAATGGGATTTTGACATTCGAAATACAATTTTGACATTCGAATTCAGGCCGAATATGGTATTTTGATATTCGAAATCCTATTTTGACATTCGAAATGAAACCGAATATCGAATTTTGATATTTGAAATCCCATTTTGACATTCGAACTGAAGACGAATATGTTATTTTGACATTCGAAATCCTATTTTAACATTCGCACTGAAGATTATTATGGTATTTTGACATTCGATATCCTATTTTGACATTTGAACTGAAAATTAAAATGGTATTTGGCATTCAAAATCCTATTTTGACATTCGAATTCAGGCCGAATATGGTATTTTGATATTCGATATCCTATTTTGACATTCGCACTGAAGCCGAATATTGAATTTTGATATTCGAAATCCCATTTCGACATTCGAACTGAAGACGAATATGGTATTTTGACATTCGAAATTCTATTTTGAAATTCGAACTGAAGCTTCATAAGGGATTTTGACATTCGGTATCTTTTTTTGACATTGAACTGAAGCTTAAAATGGTATTTTGATATTTCAAAATCCTATTTTGACATTCGAATTCAGGCCGAATATGGTATTTTGATATTCGATCTCCTATTTTGACTTTCGCACTGAAGCCGAATATCGAATTCTCGACATCCCATTTTGACATTCGAACTGAAGATGTATATGGTATTTTGACATTCGAAATCCTATTTTGACATTCGCACTGAAGCCGAATAAGGTATTTTGACATTCGAAATCCTATTTTGACATTAGCACTGAAGCTGAATGTCAAAATACCATATTCGGCTTCAGTTTGACTGTCAAAATAGGATTTCGAATGTCAAAATTCGATATTCAACTTCAGTGCGAATGTCAAAATAGAGATTTGAATATCAAACTATCCATATTCGGCCTGAATTCGAATGTCAAAATAGGATTTCGAATGTCAAAATACCGTGGTCAGTCTTAATTCGAATATCAAAATAGCACTTCGAATGTCAAAATACCATATTTAGCTTTTGTGTCATTCTTTTAAATACAATTTAGAATGTCAAAATAGCATAATTGGCTTCAGTTTGAATGTTAAAATAGGATTTCGAATGTCAAAATACCATATTCGGCCTCAGTTTGAATGTCAAAATAGGATTTCGAATATCAAAATTCGATATTCGGGTTCATTGCGAATGTCAAAATCGGATATCGAATGTCAAAATACCATATTCGGCATGAATTCGAATGTCAAAATATGATATTTGGCTTCAGTGCGATTGCCAAAATACGATTTCGAATATCAAAATACCATATTGGGCTTCAGTTAGAATGTCAAAATAGAATTTCAAATTTCAAAATTCGATTTTCGGCAACAGTGCGAAAGCCAAATAGGATTTCGAATATCAAAAAACTATATTCGGCCTGAATTCGAATGTCAAAATAGGATTCCGAATGTCAAAATACCGTATTATGCTTCAGTGCGAATGTCAAATTAGGATTTCGAATGTCAAAATACCATATTCGGCTTCAGTTGGAATGTCAAAATAGGACTTCGAATATCAAAATTCGATATTCAGCTTCTGTGCAAAAGTTAAAGTAGGATTTCGAATATCGAAATTCGATATTCGGCTTCAGTGCGAAAGTCAAAATAGGATTTCGAATATCAAAATACCATATTCGGCCTGGATTCGAATCTCAAAATAGGATTTCGACTGTCAAAATACCATATAAAGCTTCGGTGCGAATGTCGAAATAGAATTTCGAATGTCAAATTACCATATTCAGCCTCAGTTCAAATGTCAAAATACGAATTCGAATATCAAAATACCATACTCGGCTTCAGTTCGAATGTCAAAATAGGATTTCGAATATCAAAATTCGATAATCGGCCTCAGTGCGAATTTCAAAATAGGAGTTCGAATGTCAAAATACCATTTTAAGCTTCAGTGCGAATGTCAAAATAGGGTTTCGAATGTCGAAAAACCATATTCGGCTTCTGTGCGAATGTCAAAATAGGATTTCGAATGTCAAAATACCATATTCGTCTTCATTTCGAATGTCAAAATGGGATTTCGAATATGAAAATTCGATATTCGGCTTCAGTGCGAATGTCACAATCGGATATCGAATGTCAAAATACCATATTCGGCCTGAATTCGAATGTCAAAATACCATATTTGGCTTCAGTGCGGATGCCAAAATACTTTTTCAAATCTCCAAATACCATACTTGGCTTCAGATCGAATGTCAAAATAGGATTTCGAATATCAAAATTCGATATTCGGCTTCAATGCGAAAGTCAAAATATGATATCGAATATCAAAATACCATATTCGGCCTGAATTCGAATGTCAAAATTCGATATTTGGCTTCAGTGCGAATGTTAAAATAGGATTTCGAATGTAAAAATACCATATTTGGCTTCATTTCGAATATGAAAATAGGATTTTGAATTTCAAAATTCGATATTCTGCTTTAGTGCGAATATCAAAATAGTATTTCCAATCTCAAAATTCGTTATTGAACTTCAATACGAAGGTCAAAATAGAATTTGAATGTCGAAAAACGAAAAACGAAATGCGAAAAGCGAAAAGCGAAAAACAAAAAAAAACGTAAACAAAAAAACGAAAAACGAAAAGCGAAAAACAGAAAAAAAAAAACAAAAAAAAAACGTAAATCGAAAAACGAACAACGAAAAACAAAACAGCGTTAATCGAAAAACGAAAAGCGAAAAACGAAAAGCGAAAAACGAAAAACGAAAAGCGAAAAGCGAAAAACGAAAAGCGAAAAACGAAAAGCAAACCAACTTCACCGTCCTTTGGAAAGGTCTGGTGCCAGTCGCCTGTCACTGCATAGCAAATCTTCTCATTCGGTTTTATCTTTCAGTAAAATATTCTTTGGTACTTTTCTGAGTAATTGCAGAGATATTATTTGACCTTTGACCTCAGATTGTGACATTGGCTTTGGATTTGCGATCTTAAGTATTGCGCGTGAAATTACTTTCTTATTATGATTAACCTTTCTGTGAAGTTTGATGAAATTCGCTTCGGCAGGATTTAAGTTATCACAGAGACAAGATTTGAAATTCAAGCCCTGACTGTGACCTTGACCTTGAATGTGGTTACCCAAATCTTATGAGCGACACAACTTCTCATTATGCTTTATCTTTATGTGAAGTTTCATTTATTTGCTTAAGTAGTTTATAAGTTATCGCGGAGACACGATTTTGAGACACAATTTGACCTCTGACCCAATTGTGACCTTGGCCCTGGGAGTAGTGACCTGAGTCTTGTGCGCGAGACACCTCCTTCTCATTATGCTTGATCAATCTGTGAAGTTCCATCAAATTTGCTTCAGTAGTTTTAAAGTTATCGCTGAGACACGATTTGTAACGGACGGACGGACGGAAGGACGGTGGGATTTTAATATGCCACCCGAAGTTCCTTCAGGGGCATAAAAATAGTAAATCGATGAAAGTCATAAAATTTCACATGTGTTGTAAATTCGTTAAAGTTAGTAGTTTCCAAAATATTTTATGCGCCAAATTGAAGTAGCTTTTACAGATGTTTAACCTTTCAACAGTACCCGTAACAAATCGAAGCAAGTGCCTATGATCTTCATAAGGTATAAAACTTCACACAGAGTTATATGCCACCTTTCCATCGAGCCTCAGAGATGCTCAATGATACAAAGATGCGGGTATAGCAGACTGAGTCCAAGAACGGACACAGCCACAAAACAAAAACACCATAGCGTATAAACCAGTCCGCCAATTTTCGCTTCCTGCAGAGACTGGCCGTCATATTTGGCTTCCGCCAAGACTGGCCGCGATCTCTTGCTTCCTGCTGAGACTTCTGTACATGATAAATGGCTTCCTGCCGAGACAGTCCGCGTGACTCTGCTTCCTGCGAGGCTCTCGGCAGGAAGCAGGATCACGCAGACAGTCTCGGCAGGAAGCCAGTTTTCGAGTCCCTGCAGGAAGCAAGAAATCAGGGACAGTCTCGGCGGAAGCCAAATATGATTGACAGTCTCTGCAGGAAGCGATAATTGGGGGACTGGTTTCTGGTTTATACAGTACCCTGTGAACACCAAAGACACAATGCAAACTTCATAACGGAGCAATGCATCTTCTATAACAGGCATACCAGTAACTGTGGATACAGTCAACGCTCGGTATCTCGAACATTGATATCTCAACCTCTTATATTCAAGAATATAGTTTGAACACATTAATTTTCTATCTTTATTTACTTTTAAGCTTATTTTATCTCAAACTATTGACATCTCAAAGTAAATTTTCTGGGACCAGAAAATTTACTTTGAGGGTTGAATTTCGACGTTGAAGTATCGAGAGTTGACTGCATCAAGCGCCATAAGAAATACATAAAAACGATAAATTAAATTTGAGCCACGACACGAGAAAACCAACAAAGTGGTTGTACGCCCAGCGCAGACTCAGATCAGCCTGGGCATCCGCCAAATCCGATCAGAATCTTCGCTGTGCGCGTAGAAGGTAGCTAAAGGTCTAAGCTACCTCCATGCGGACAGCGAAGAGTCTGATCAGACTGGGCGGATATCCAGGCTGATCTGAGTCTATGCTGGGCGCACAACCACTTTGTTGGTTTTCTCGTGTCGGGGCTCAATTATATTATATGGAACGTATTTATACCTTGCGCCGGGCCGGGTAGCGCAATCGGTAGGGCACCTGACTCGTAAGTCAGAGGTCCTGTGTTCGAATCCCGGTCTGGCCACATACTTTCGTTTCTCCTTCCGCTGATTCAAGAAGGGCAGTTGTCAGTTACTGGCGAAAGTATGTGCACTTAGTACTGGTTAACCGCTTAGGAGGTCTAAGCCTGCCCAGGAATAGTGTGGTTAGGTTAACTGACCGTCCCGACATGACCTTAGTTGTTTACCGTGGACGTTAAGCATCAAATCAACCAACCAATTTATACCTTGCTTCGATTTTATTCAACAAGAACATCGATAGACTACATGTACAATGACACTATAGAAACCAACTCTATGCTCTGCCGCTCAAGTTTAGACAAAACTTTTCGATTCATCCTTAACATTTTCATCACGACTCTTGAAGTCGACAGCTGGCAAAACTGGTGAATTAAAAGGAAAATGTCAACGTCTAAAAATGGGAGTGTAAAATTTTCATTCTGTTCGTCATAAATCATACATAAAATCGCAAGCGTTTGTTTTCCAATGGAAGAAACGTATTTTCTCCACTAAACTTATAGCAAAGTCTTTTGCAAACTTATGGCGGACAGCAAAACCTGATAAGGAATACACGCTCAGTAACAGAATTAATTAGGCAATGTCGTCCTCAGTTCATTCCACTGGTATTGTAAATAGTATGCGAAAATGAACCAGCGGGTACATAACGTCGACATGACGTCGAAACCTCGTCGGGACTTCATGACGCCTTTTCACAACATGTGTCCGCTAAGAATGTATATGTCTACATAAGCTAAAGAAGAAAGAAGAAGGCTTACCTTAAAGCCAAAATCCAAGTATAATAGTATTTATATGGTCCAATTACCCAGTGACTGAACCAAGAAATTTTAAACTTTTCTTCACTCGTGTTGTATACAATAGAAATGATGGGCTACATTAAAATGATGACTGTAACTTGACCCATCAACAAAAGGGTGATCTAGCTTTGGGTTTTGAATGTTTATAGTGAGGGCAAAAACGCGGAACAATGGGTTGGATTACTACAACAAATAAATAACATTTGAGCCGCGACACGAGAAAACCAACAATATGGTTGGGCACCCAGCGCAGACTCAGATCAGCCTGGGCATCCGCCCAGTCTGATCAGAGTCTTCGCTGTCCGCATGGAGGTAGCTTAGATCCTTAGTTACCATTTGAGCACTTATCGAAGAGTCTGGTCAAAGTTGGCGGATGCCCAGGCTGATGAGAGTCTGCACTGGGCGCACAACCACATTGTTGGTTTTCTCGTGTCGCGGCTCATTTAAGGTGAATGAATGTATTTCAGGAGAATTAACTCTGTTATTTTCCGTTAACCACCCTTCTCAATAGGGGTCAACTCCTAAAGAAACGAATCTGCTCCCTATGAGGAAAAGACACATTCTGAAAGAGCTAGGTCGTCCAGCAAAGCAGTGAATCGCCTATTTTTCCCCTGTGTAAAAATGGTAAAAACATTGAGGCGTACCCATAAACCCGATTTAAAGACATTCATTTACTACTACATGGAACCCCATCCACACACACACACGCACACGCACACGCACACGCACACACACACACACACACACACAATTTTAGGGCCGTGTTATGTCATTACATATTTGAAACCTGGAATTCCCTTTGATAAAATAGCAGTTCTATATGAATGTTACATATATATAGGACTATGGCACCCGATAAACAAGAATCTTTGAGCCGCGACACGACAAAACCATAAAAGTGGCAAGTGCGCCCAGCGAAGACTCAAAGCAACCTGGGCAGCCGCCCAGTCTACATGTAATCAGAGTCTCCGATGTGCGCTTAAAGGGTACAGTAGCTTAGGGTCTGAACTACCTCCATGCCGACAGCGAACACTCTGATGAGACTGGGCTTCTGAGTTTTCACTGGGCGTACATGCCACTTTGTTGTTGTTTTTTTTCGGGTCGCGCCTCATTTGTCTTTAATGTTGATCGGTACACTTCCAAGAAGTTCGCCATTTGACAACGAAAAGCAACTTTCGCGACTATCTGATTGCTTCTCTTGACTACGATACTTTTGAGAAATGTGTTCTCCTCTGAAATAAAAGAATTTGTTCCAAGGAGAACTAATAGTTTCCTTTAAAATTTGAATTCAGCTGAAAACTGAAACTGGCAGAGCACATTTTAAATCAGAGCAGACACAGAACAGTCTTATTTGGGCCTATATGAGCCGCGACACGAGAAAACCAACAATGTGGTCGTGCGCCCAGTGCAGACTCAGATCAGCTAGGGCATCTGCCCAGTCTGACCAGACTCTTTGCTAAGCGTTTAAAGGGTAGCTAAGGGACTGAGCTACCTCCATGCGGACAGCGAAGACTCTGATCAGTCTGGGCGGATGCCCAGGCTGATCTGAGTCTACGCTGGGCGCACAACCACTTGGTTGGTTTTGTCACGTCGCGGCTCATATAGTTTGCATCCATACATTCTGTTCCACTACCAGGTTGAATTCTAGCTGGGGGGGGGGGGGGGGTCTTGTCCGAAACTAAATGGCGCTTCACTGCACACAGCATTTTATAATCACTCCAGTATTGTCCTTAATACGGTGGAAAGGACAAGAAGCGTTAAAGGCCCTATTGCTCTATAAACACGAAACATTTTGTCACGAGGTGTCGCTGCAAGCTTCTCGCCATAGCCTCGTCATTGTAAATGACCGAGATCAGCTAACTTAAAACAAATTTAACATCCTTGAGTTTCACACAAAAAGGGTTTGTAAAATGAATTGTGTCATTTTAGTTGGCCTAATTTCGATTTCATGTCCTTGGATAAAATGGTAAAAATACAACGTACAAGGGTGGGGCCTCATTCACCCTCGCGCTTTTGTTCATATTGCATCACTCAACCGAAAACCAGACAAGCAAAATCATATATTGTTGGGCGATTTGTAGTTTTTCAAAAACCCGTTTTTCATCCTTTTTGCCAGTTATATGGATTAATTTTTGCATATCAACCTATATTTTATCAACAAACGTGAAGGTTGAAACGCTTTTCATAATGATTTGTGTTTAGACGTTTTTACCGCTGATAGGACTATGGCGACTTTAAGTCAACGATACTTGGTAAGTTCAGCTGTCCCGAATACTTTTCAAATCGGCCTTCCGTCCCAACCGAACCCGAAACAACGTTGTTGTAACGGCATTACGCATAATCAATGTCGATTCAGTGGTGTATCAATGTTGTGTGTCTGCTTGGTAGGGTGTTAAGACATGGGACTTAATAGATTTTCTTTTTCAGATATGAATTCATAAACGAGTTATCGACCTATACCGCTTGTTTCTTGCCGAAGATTAAATTTTCTGAAAAAGTAATGTAGTAATGATTGTGTGCTCACTCGCCTAGAACACTATTCTGAAAAGCAACACAAAGAAGGCATCTTCTAAGTTTTGAGTAGAGTTTTCGTATTTTTCAGAATAATTTTGCAGATTTGTGTATTCCTCTCAAATCAGTGATTATCATCACCGTCATCTTACTTATTGTACCAGGGTAATATATGTACATGTACTACATGTACATGTATCTTGCTGAATATGTATATATGTATATCGCCTGGCTTGCATACATGTACATTAAACATATATGGCAACAGCGCTTATCTAAGCTATTCGGCTAGAAAACGGTGTTTTTCATCTCTATAATGACCGCAAATATGTAAATTCTGCTATGAATGGTATTTACCCTTCTAAAGACAACAAAAAAAAAAAACACATCTTTCTTATAATACGGGTCTACTCTTTGGGGCTGTTCAACCCGTCTTACAACCTAAGAAATATGGTTATTTATCCCATAACGTCGTCATCTGAGAGTATAATAAAACCACGCAATAAAAACGATACGCAACTAGTGGACTAACTATGCAAATTACATCGTAACCTTATGCTCTGGCGTCCATAAGAACGTCACGTTTTCTAATGGCGAAATCCTGACATTTGAGTGCAAAATTTGCTAATAAAATGCTATTTTAGTGCCATATGATAATAAATAGAATCTTGCATTCGTGCTTCTGTATTATTGAAATTATTAAACTCGTTCGGAAAAAAAACGAGATGCTCGTCATAGCCTCGCATCTTATCTTTTTCCCCAACTCGTTTAATAAATTCAATAATACATGAGCACTCATGTAAAATCCTCTATGTCTATAATGTTATTTTCGGACGAGGAGGTGAGCAGTCTGGTGGGGACAGGATAAAGGTAAATGCGAAGATGATGCAAGGGCAATGACTGCTATGCTTGTAGCAGTTGCAGAATTGGAATATTTTGGATTTCATTTTAGATGAGCCGCGACACGAGAAAACCAACAAAGTGGTTGTGCGCCCAGCGCAGACTCAGATCAGCCTGGGCATCTGCGCTTAAAGGTAGCTAAGGGTCTAAGCTACCTCCATGCGGACAACGAAGACTCTGATCAGACTGGGCGGATGCCCACGCTGATCTGAGTTTGCGCTAGGCGCACAACCACTTTTTTGATTTTCTCGTGTTGCGGCTCAACTTTTCTCTTTCCCACTGTGTCTGGTAGACGGTTAGATTTTGACTGAAATACTATATTATAACCGCTATCATAGCGGTTCTAAGATAGTATTTCAGTCAAAATCTAACCGTCTACAAAACCAACACACCGTGTTCCATTTCCAGTATCAGAGATATTTTGACTTGATTTTGATAATGTTTTGTTTTCAAAAAAATCTTTTATTCATACTAACATTGTAGCTCTTGCTATACGGCGCGTTTGCGCGGATCGTCTATGCCTGCACCTTTCGATGCTAACTGTTTAACACGCGCATTGTCATACATTGTCGTTTCTCCAATTATGTGCCAGCTGAGTTTTACCTATATACATTTAAAGGCCCCATTGCTATACCATGGGTACAAATTAGCATACGTATTATGTCATGGGGTATCGCTGCAAGCTTCTCGGTACAGTTTCGTAATTCTAAATGACCATCACTAGTCAACTTAAAACAAATTAAACATCCTTGACTTTCACATAAAAAGTTGGAAAAAGTGATTGGGGTCATTTTCATAAAAGTAAATGAACTTAGATAAAATGGAGAAAAAAAAACAATGTACAGACGTGGAACCCCATGCATTGTCCCGTATTTGTTTATATTGCATCGCTCGAAGAGGGAGTGGATCGAGTTGCCATTTATCGAAAACGTCACCCGCATCCCCATCTCCACCCCTCTACCTTTGCCAGTTGTATGGCTGAATATATGTACATCAACCATCATTGTATCACCAAAGGTGAAGGTTGAGCATTTTTTTCACAACGATTTGTGTTTAGACGTTTTTACCTCTGCTAACAATATGGGTATTGTAAAGCAAGTAAGTAAAAATTTATACTGACCGGTCACGAATTCCACCTCGAACTCCAACTTTGAAAACAGACACTATAAATATCATGTTAGTAAATATGCCATCCAGTGTGACAGAACCGCGCCACGAGATACAGGTGTATCTACACCGACTAGTCAGAGTCTTCATTTTTTGCCGATGACACTTCACCAAGGTCCGTAAACTGTTAAAGGCCCCATTGCTCTATCAGCATGAAATATTTTATCGTGAGGTATCGCTGCAAACTTCTCACTACAGTTTCGCCATTGATTATTATCGTGATTGGCCGGCTTTGAAAAAATCAAAATTTCCTTGAGTTTACCATAAAATACATTTGAAAAAATAACTGGGCCATTTTAGTTGCCAACCAAAATGATCTACTTTCGAGTTCACAAGCTTTATTTCATGATAAAAATACAACGTGCAGGCGGTAAAAATATACTGAAAGGATTTAAAAACTTCCACTTTTTATTGCTGGCTGCTGATCTGTTTACTCATGACAGTGTTGATTATTTAACGACAAAATGCTTAAAACTTATCAAATTTAAAGATTACGCAGTTTATTTGTATCATTTACCTAAATGACGTCAGTAAAAGAGCGTTACGTCACTGAAATGCATAAGGCGATGCCGGCGTTATCTTATGCAACACTCTTTCGACCACTTCTTACTGTCTTAATATTGTGACGTAATCAACGTTGATTTGCAAGTATCACTGCGGATGATGCTGTCGTGCAAAGCCTATTACGGAGACGGCGTCGACGTTAGTTAACGTCATGTCCTCTGGTGATCAATCTTGGTAAGGTGCTTTTCTGACGGTCTTTTTAGCCTCCTGTAAACAGTGCACGTCGTCTGAGATTGTAAATTTCCGTCATTAACGCATAAAATTGTACCGTGACGTCACTTTTTGAAATTTCAGCATTTATCTGGCTCAAAACTCTGCGCCTGTTTGCGATATTTAGGCGCGGTAGGCTAAATAAAGCCACTGACCGAGTTCAAATTTTTAAAAATCAATTTGATATTGTAAGAGAAATGTTTCATCAGAAAACTGTATACATGAAGCTATTCATCATTATGTAAACGGTACTAAGAACACGAGGAGCACTTGCTTGTTCCTGACCGATTCGGTTGAACGATTCCGAATTCCTTATATTGATAGAATCAGGTATAATAGAATATATATTCTGTAAAATTTTGGTGGGCGTAGCTGCATTCATTTTTGAGATGTTCAAAATTAATGGGTGGAAGTTTTTAAATCCTTTCAGTATATAAGGTACAGGCGTTTAACAGGTGATAAAAATACAAGGTACAAAAAATTAGGCAAGGATCCCATTGATTGTACCGCTGTTGCATTATTGCATTGCTTAACGGGGAACCAGAGACAAAACCCGTATTTTTATAGAGAGACTTATCATTTTTTCAAAATACCTTGTTCCTTCTTTTTTGCCAGTTATATGCTACAAAAAAGCAAATCAACCGACATATTTTCATCAATTCTGAAGGCTGCACAGGTTTAATAATGATTTGTATTGTGACGGTTTTTACCTTTGATAGGACTATGGAGACTTTAAAGGCCCCATAGCTCTATCATCATGAAATATTTATCGTGAGGTATCGCTGCAAACTGATCACTACAGTTTCGCCATTGATTATTATCGTGATTGACCGGCTTTGAAAAATCAAACGTCCTTGAGGTTACCATAAAATAGAATTTAAAAAATAACTAGGTCATTGTAGTTGTCAACTACAATGACCTACTTTCGATTTTATCACTTGTAATTTATTGTTTGTAGGGATGTCTTTGTCAATCTTTCCCTTTGATGTTGGGGATAGGGTTTGGGATCTGATTCAGTCAGTTCCTGAAGTATAGTTACTCTTTAAATTTACAAACTTTATTTCATGGTATAAACACAACGTACAGGAGATAAAAATACTAGGTACAGGCGTTTAACAGTTGATAAAAATACAATGTACAGAAATGTTCAGCAAGGCTCCCATCGATTATGCCGGGGTTGCATTATTTCGTTGCTTAACGGGGAACCAGAGACGCAAACCGTATTTTTATGGAGAGACTTATCATTTTTCCAAAATACTTTGTCCCTTCTGTTTAGCCAGTTATATGATACAAAAAAGCACATCAACCGAAAAATATTCATTAATTTTGAAGGCTGTACAGGTTTCATAATGATTTGTATTTTGACGATTTTTACCACTGGTAGGACTATGGAGACCTTAATGCAAAACCATGTATGAAGACTATAGAGTTTCCATAGTGCTCTCATAAAATAAAGGAAGGTCTGAAAGTTGTAATGTATAGTTCAAAATTTTTATTGAAACGTGTTGCTCTGAACTTCCTATAAATGTCACATTTTTTTACAGTTATATAGCACAAAAAGGTAGAGTTTTGGTGTTAAAAACAAGTTTTTTTACAACTGAATGTATGGAAACAGGAATGTTTTTTATAAAGTTGCTTTCTACCCCGTGTGCCTCAGTAAGCCACTTTGCATGCATATGTGTACTATCAATATACACATTATATATGAGTGGCAAGCTGAGACACGGGGGGGGGGGGGGGACTGAAAAGTGGGTGGGGTAATGAGACCCTCTGTGTCTAAAAATAAGGCTAGTGTACTTTTCAATTACATATAATTACATATTAGGCACAACTTAAGTGTTTTACTTTCCTATGCCGGTTTTTTACTTTAAATTCCCTGTTTTGTGATATCACTAATTTCAATTAGAGATATCACAAAACAGAAAATGAGGTGCCGTCTTACTGTAAATTCCATCTTTTGGATTGAAATTAATGATGTCACAAACTATGTGCAATTGGGTTATATCAAAATGATCGAATAACTGATCTCACAAAATAGAATAATTCATATCACAAAATCAATTTTGTGATATTACCAAATCACAGCCAATTGTGAAATCTCTGACTGGATTTTGTGACATCATAGGACATGTAGGATATATCACTAAATCGATTTGTGATTTCACCTAACTGAATGAATAAATGATATCACAAAATGTGAATGAGTGATATCACAAAAAGAATTAGTGATATCACCTAACTGAATTTGTGATATCGCTAAAAAGTGATATCACAAAATCATAACCACTTTTAGATACCATAAACTCTTAGACAAAATGGGTTTCCATACCTTACATTGTATTTTTACCATTTTAGTCAGCTCTATGTTATCAAGTGGTCAAGATTACCCAAATCATTTTAAAAAGCAATCTTGTGTGACACTCAAGGACGTTTTATTTGTTTCAAGTTGGCAAACTGTAGTGGAAACCTCACGCTAAAGTTGTACAGGGCTCTTTTACCACGCTAGAGCAGTGGACGCTTAAACAGTAGGTGAGCCGCGACACGACAAAACCAACAATGTGGTTGTGCGCCCAGCGCAGACTCAGATCAGCCCGGGCATCTAGTCCAGTTTGACCAGACTCTTCGTTAAATGCTCAAATGGTAGCTAAGGGTCTAAGCTACCTCCATGCGGACAGTGGAGACTCTGATCAGACTGGGCGGATGCCCAGGCTGATCTGAGTCTGCGCTGGGCGCACAACCACATTGTTGGTTTTGTCGTGTCGCGGTTCAGGTCTCTTACCGGCTACGGTTGAGCTTGCTCGGCGCACCAGTTAGAAAGTCAAGCTTGCTTGTGAAAGGCCAGATGCTGTTTTCTTCCAGAGTTCTGGTTTTGGCTCTCCTTAATCAAACGATCGGGTCGATAAAAGTGGAATCTGTAAGCACATATCAAAAAAAATAATTATACATCTCAAGAGTACATAACTTCGACGGCTAACTCCACGTTTCATCAACATTTTTGTCCTACTTAATTTTTTTTCTTTCAATCATTTATGACTAACATGTTATGCAGGGCTTTTTAAAAAAAAGTCAGACCTCACGATTTGCATTGACAAGGTATCATTTTACTCATATGACACTGGCTTATTTCTTCACGGTCTAGAAACCCGAAAGAACACGCTACCCGTTTAAAAGATATATTAACCTGGCTGTCTAAATATAAAACATTACATTATGATATTCAATTTTACATCACGATTTTAAGTCACAAGACCTCACACTAGTGCACAGTGAACAGCATAAATCCGTAGTTCAAAATGATCATCACACTGGGCGCATAACGTTGATTCAACATCGAATGCACGTTGATTTGATTCAACGACATGAAGTTGTATCAGCGTTGATTCTTTGTTGATTCAACGCTGTGTGCCTGCAGAATATGGACCGAAAAATGCCTCTATGAACATATGGACAATATAAATGAGTGTTGTCTGTGCATCCGTACGTAAAAATGGCTGTATCAAATATTGGGACCCTCCCTGGTCGCAACAGTCTCCCCTCCGTTCGCGCCCCACCAAACAACTACCACAGACAAGTATGTACATGCCACGCGATGAAAAGTTTGATGTTAGTTTTGTTGTTCGTTTGTAATAATTCTTTGTATATGCAGGTTTCAGAGTTATGAAAGAGGTCCCAGAATCCAAGAGTTATCAGCCTTGAACAACCTAGTATTCACACAAAAGTAAAGTTGGCTCCCTGCAAACCACCCAGAGGCCGTACATGGCACAGCCCAGACCGCAACCAGATTGACGGCTTTAGGAAGAAGTAAACATCCAAAGAGCAGATAACGACCTGCTGATGATGACCTTTCGAGTTCATACGAAAACGGTCAGAATGCCAATCAAGCCAAGACTGGAGATTTGATAAGGAGAAAAAAAAGCAGTTAAGGGTCCCAGATGAGGCAAGCATATTTCAAGCAACAATAGGTGGTAAATTTGCACCACTCATTGGTCTGAGGGATTATTACATGAGCATAGACTGCACCCAAAAGGCACACAATGTTGAATCAACTTTGAATCAACGTTGATTCAACGTCGTGACGTTCAATCAATGTTGATTCAAAGTTGATTCAACATTGTGTGCCCAGTGGGCATGATCTCCACCTACAATGCAGCAGGACTGAAATTTTGAGACTATGCGTCGCAGAAAAGGCTACTCGAGATGTTCTTGACTTTTGTAATGTGAGGAAAAAGGTATAAATCAGAAGGTGCAAAAGATATAAGCTGGGCCAGGATAGACCAACAATTATGCAGGACAAGTCTAGAAAATGTTTAGCAACAGAACAATAACTTCTCATTAGATTGGCAGACTATTGCTGAGAGCTATACAGTCATAATATAAGTAATAATATAAGAGTCGCGGCGACAATTCAGTTCTGAAGTATTCTCATCAACGTAAGAGAAACTACGACCGATCCTTCAGAAGGAAGTAGAGGTTGCAGCAGCAGCTTCGGAAAAGGGATTGGCAGCATAGGAGAATTGTTCAGAAAAGCAGTTCGAGCTGGTTAAGGACCCCTTGATCACGACCTTCTTCCGACATTTTTCTTGAAATGATCAGATTCTCTGGAAGGACCCTACAGGCAACAGAACTTTTACCAATCTGCAGTTTGCCGATGACATTGAAGTTCTTTCTGACAAGAAGAGAAAAAAGAAAAAAGCCCAAGTCAAAAGTCTCGACAAAACTTTCATAATATATAAAACTAATATACATGTAAGTGCTGGGAAGACCAAACTGATGGCAAACTGTGCCAATAGCAATCTATTTCTATTCTATTTCTATTCTATCCCATAACCTTACCAGGTCGTTGGGGCACCACAGATGACTTCAAAACAATCCCTTTCCACCTTGTCCTATCTTCAGCTGCCCTAGTTGAGCTGGCAAAATTCATTCCTGTCCACTCCTTGATATTGTCTTCCCACCTCTTCTTCTGTCCACCTCTTCTTTTTCCTTTCACTTAGCCCTGATGAATTGTCTTTGCTAAACCAGAAGACCTTGAAACGTGGCCAAACCACCTTAGTTTCCGTTTCTTGACCAGCGTCAGGAGTTCATCATATTCTCCAATGGCTGCTTGGATCTTCCTGCGAACCTCCTCATTGGTTATATGGTCCTTGTACGAAATGTCCAGTAACCTTCGGTAGCATCTCATCTCAAAGGCCTGTGTTCTTTTCTCTACCTCTGCTGTCAAGGTCCACGCTTCACAGGCATACAGAAATATGGAAATGACAAGGGAGCGCATAAGTTTCACCTTTGATCCAAAAGATATGTTGTTATCTCTCCAAATGGGTTTCAGCTTGGCAAGAGCTGAAGTGGCTTGTGCAATCCTTGAGAGAACCTCCAGTTTTGAGCCATCATCTGAGACAACTGCTCCAAGGTATTTGAAGCTGCTTACAGTGCCCAGGGTCTGCCCCTTTACCTTGATCTCCCTCTGGATGCCATCTGCACTGTTTGTCATCAGTTTGGTCTTCTCAGCACTGATTTCCATCTTATACCTTGTGCAGGTTTGGTCGAGACTTTCAACTAGCGCTTCTAGTTCCTGCTCTTCCTCAGCTAGAGCGTCTGTGTCATCGGCAAACCGCAGATTGGTAATATTTCTGCCGCCTATGCTAACCTTTCCGTCATATTCTTCCAGAGCAGCAGACATGATCCGTTCGAGAAAAATGTTGAAGAGGGTGGGTGACAGAAGACATCCTTGTCTTACTCCAACTGTTGTTCTGAACCATTCTCCTGTGCTGCCATTTATGAGCACTGCACTTGTAGCCTTGTCGTATAGCTGCTCAATGGTGCGAACTAGGTTTGCACTGATATTGTACTTCCTCATGGTGGCCCATAAGGCTGCATGCCATACCGTGTAAAGGCTTTTTTTGAAATCAATGAAGACATGGTACAGATTCTGCTGATGTTGGAGATATTCACACAGGATTCTAAGGTTGAAGATCTGTTCTGTGGTGCTCCTTCCTGCTCGGGACCCAGCCTGTTCCTCAGCGATTATCTCTTCAGCTTGTGGTTTAAGCCTGTTCAAGATGACTTTCAGCATGACTTTGCTTGAATGACTGATGAGGCTGATGGTTCTGTAGTTCTGGCAGAGCTGTAGGTTGCCCTTTTTAGGGAGCGTAATAATCAGCGACTGAGTCCATGGTGTAGACCATTCTCCTGTTCTCCAGATCCTGTTACAGATATCTGTTAAAACATCAATCATGGTCTCCCCTCCAGCTTGAACAAGTTCTGCTGGTATATTATCAACTCCGGCAGATTTGCCCTTCTTCAGTGCTGCTACTGCAATCTCAACTTCCTCACGAAGGATCGGTTGTTGATCTTCTTCTGGGGGCTGACTGCAGTCCAGAACCGCATTGTCACCACCAGTCTCATGGTTGTGTAATTGACTTGACTTGACTTGATGCTTAACGTCCACGGTAAACAAATATGGTCACGTCGGGACGGTCAGTTACCCTAACCACACTATTTCTGGGCAAGCTTAGACCTCCTAAGCGGTTAACCAGTACTAAGTGCACATACTTTCGCCAGTAACTGACAACCGCCCTTCGTGAATCAGCGGAAGGAGAAACGAAAGTATGTGGCCAGACCGGGTTTCGAACCCAGGACCTCTGACTTATGAGTCAGGTGCCCTACCGATTGCGCTACGCGGCCCGGCGATTGTATAATTGTGAGCAATATTCTGTCCATCTGCTGAGAATCTCTTGTTCTTCTGTAAGGCATTTCCCAGACTTGTCCTGGATAATTGTGGATCTACCCTGTTTCTCTGAAGTTAGATCCTTCACCAGCTGGTATGCTTTCTTGCTGTTGTTTTTGTTCAGGCAAGTTTCGATCTCCTCGCACTGAATAGCTATCCAGTCCTCCTTAGCTTTCTTCACTGCCTTCTGAATCCTGTTGTTTGTTTCCCTGTATTCTTCTGCTCCTCCTGCTTCATACCTTTTCTTCTTCAAATTTCTCCTCTCATCACAGAGGTCGAGAACATCTCTCGTGACCTATGGCTTTTTCCTGCGATGTTCCTTCCAATCAACGGGGGATTAATGTTAAAAGACAGAAGTTAGGAGCTGTGAAAAGTTTCGAAGTTGCTCTAAACCAAAACTTCTCTACAAGATGTCACATGCCAACACAACCCTAAAAGGCTGAAATAGATTCAAGAGGAAGATCCTCTGGGAGCAATGAGACCATCAAAGAAATGAACATAGCAGAAATTGAGTCTGTTCATGTTCAGTAATGTAATGTTGAAACACTGCTCCCATACCCTACTACTGCCTTCAGCGGAATTCTGTTTTCAAACGTTGATGCCAAAGGACCAAAAATATATAACCTGCACTTTGATGCTGTACGGGGAGACTTTTGCAACCACCACAGGGAAAATACCAGCTGCAGTAATAAAAAAAATATCTGAAAGAAGACCCCTGGAAGCGAGAAACATGTCAAGGAAACGAAAATAGCAGACGCGGTTTAATTGGTCTGACCATGCCCGGTCATACCCATCTTTTTGTATATCTGTAAAACGTGGACCTTGACAGTCGAGTCCTTAAAAAGAGCAAGGCTTATGAGATACATATATACTACATATATACTAAAACCACCTTTTCGTGAGCTTCTAAATGAATGAAGTTCAATGTTATCAAGCTTTTGGTATTTTACGGAACGGAACGGTTCCGTTCCGCTCCGTAAAATACCAATAACGTTCAAATCATCCGGGTTAAATGTAGGACTAAAAAGTGGGCTTTCCAAATTTTCAATTGAAGATGAAGGTTAAGTGGTCGTTTTGTAACAAATTCTGACCTCAGATTATTTGACTCATTTTCATATCAAGGTCACATTTGCTCCTTTGATCTTTTCTATGGTAGAATGCTAGGCTAAATCATTATCTACAGAAACTCTAAATATGCAAAGTTATACGTGATCTCAGGTGGACGACTCAGGGCTTGTAGGCCCTCCTGTTTTATCTCTGGTGTTGGAAACAGGCCCAGAGGTTATAAAACTTGTTCCATGCTTAGCACGCTGGGAATGAAATTTTCTCTGCTGATAAATATGAAAATGCCAACAAATGTGAGCCAGAAAATAACTGAACATTTTAGTAATTTTTTATTTGTCAGCAGGTAAAATTTCATGCCCAGCTCAGTTGAGGATAACCTCTGGGCCAGGTTTTATAAGGCCAAAGTAAGGCACTCGCTTTAACATCGGCAGTATACGTTCACAAGGTATTTGATTAAGAGACTACGGCTAAATACAAATGGTGACACATGGCAAGAGGGCATGTCCGAAATGACTTCAAGAAAATGGAAAAAATCGCAGAGGAGGGTGTAAGTAAATAAACTTGAATACATTGAATATATTAGCATGGTTTCAGGGTATAGAGTCCATGTTCCATGGTGTCTTTGTTACAACCCCTATGGATGTACAGTTTGCAGAACAGTGAAATCGTGACTTTTTTTTTTCTTTTTGTTTTTTTTTTTTTTTTTTTTTTTTGTCAGGTCGATATTAAAACTGCAGAACATCTGCATAACAGTTCATAACTTCGTCCAGTCCAGACTAATTTCAAAATGGAAGGAATCAAGAAAAGGCCTTTCTTTTGGGCTGTATTGTTGCTCGGAGGTGCCGCTTTCGTTTTTCATATGGTTGGATTTATAGCTCCTGGATGGATTTTTCTAAGTTTGCGAGCTCAGCCTATTGACATGGTGTTTGGACCTGAAGAACATAATGGATTACCGTTGGATGATGAGATTGATTCCCGTCTGACCGGCAAACCAGGTCCGCATCCAGGGCCGCATCCTGGCCCTCATCATAACTTCACTGGGAGACCTCATCATCATAATTTTACTGGAACACCTTGGCCTCGCAACGGAACACATCCAACGCGTCCATCACACCCGACTGGCAGTCCTAGACCCCACCCTGGGCCTCACCCTGGGCCGGGGCCGCATCCAGGACCACACCCAGGTCCTCATCCAGGACCACATCCAGGACCACATCCAGGGCCACACCCAGGACCACATCCAGGGCCACATCCAGGACCACATCCGGGACCGCATCCTGGCCCTCACCATAATTTCACTGGAACACCTCATCATCACAACTTTACTGGGAGACCTCATCATCGTAATTTTACTGGAACACCTTGGCCTCACAACGGGACCCACCCAACAGGAAGCCCGAGGCCCCATCCTGGACCTCATCCAGGACCAGGACCACATCCAGGCCCCGGACCGCATCCAGGACCACACCCGGGACCACATCCTGGACCTCATCCAGGACCACATCCAGGACCACATCCAGGACCGCATCCAGGACCACATCCAGGACCACATCCAGGACCACACCCGGGACCACATCCAGGACCTCACCCTGGTCCTCATCATAATTTTACTAGACCACCACATCATAATGGATCGCATCCGACTGGACATCACCACAATTTTACCAGGCCTCCTCATCCACACAGTAACTCCACCACAACAGCTCACCCACCACCTCACCACAGCGGCACAGGACCTTTCGAAATGGAGATGGAACAAGAGGATGGAAGTAAGGACTGGAGGGAAATAATGGACAGGAAAAGGCGTGATATTTATGAGCCTGCAGTACATCTCCACTGTGGAAAAACTATGGATACACTGGTGAGTTAGCTTTTAAACATAATTATTTATAAATATCTTGCTTCCCATAAATTGGGATTTGTAAAATATAATACCCGTATGTATAATAGAATATTATGCCGTTAATCTCTTTGATTACCAAAGAAACTCCAAACGTCGTAATAATTATTTCCTTTGCATCCTCAGTTTCCTGCTAATGGCAATGGTTAGTAGGTTTTGGTTAGTTAGAAAATGTTTTAAGCTACCTCCTAAACTCAGTAAATGAGCCGCGACGTAAGAAAATCAACGAGTGGTTGTGCGCCCAGCGCAGACTCAGATCAGCCTGGGCATCCGCCCAGTCTGATCTGAGTCTTCGCTGTCCACATGGATGTAGTTTAGACCGTTAGCTACCCTTTAACCCTTAGCGAAGAGTCTGATCGAACTGAGCGGTTGCCCAGACTGATCTGAGTCTGCGCTGGGCGCACGACCACTTTGTTGGTTTTCTCGTGTCACGACTCAAAACATGACAAACCTAGGGAATCTTTTATGTTTCTAGACATTTCACGTATGTCGAGTCGATCATTAGGCAAAGATGCACAAAACTAGAAGTTAAATATTGTGTCTTGGTACACAGCAAAGTCGTCTGCCATGTTTCAAAAGCAGACAACTTTTGTGAGTTCTTGTTTGTTTCCTCGGACAACATGACACTTCCAAAGATAAAAACTGACGCAATTGGCCGTTGTAATGTTCTATTTCACGTCACGTCTTTGTGACGACCGTTTAACGTAAGCGGCTTATCTGTTGGTTAGTGACAGCTTTTCGTCGTTGATTTCACAAATGTTGCTCTAAAAGTCGAAAATGATGATGAAAATAATTATTAGATTAGATGTAATTATAAGAGACAAATGTCATTTTTCCAACATTCATGGAAGTATGAACACAATGGGTCATGTGCAAAGTAAGTGACGCCCTATGGTTGATCTAACGCCATGTAGTTGAATCAACATTACTTCAATGTTGATCAGAGCCCTAGATAAGAGGGGGTATTTGGTGATAATTAGGGACAATTTTTGTTAATTTTGGATAAAAACATATGTTGTTACCCCTCATCTGAACCGTCTCGACGAGACGGTTCAGATAAGGGGTCACAACATATGGTTTCAATGAGAAATAAAGAAAATTATCCCTCAATTATTATCAAATACCCCTCTTATCTAGAGCTCTGGTTGATGCATTGTTGTATCTCCAGTGGGTGTTTTTTTTTTTTTAATTCAAAATGTTTAATTTTGTAGTCCAAGATGATGGCCGCTGATAGTGAAGTAAAAGTGAAATATGGTCTCTGGTTTTCTCAAGTCTGTACTGGTCGACACCATAAAGATAAAGATGACAGCGACAGTATGGACAAAGATGACGACATCATATATGATGATGATGATAATGGTGATGACGACGACAAGATCAGAGTTGATTATGAGGAACCTGTGGAGCGTAAAGAGCACCACAAGGGATGTCATTGTGAGATGATACCATCTCACTGCTTCTTCGAGACCTATGGCATGTTCCAGCCTTTATCAGTGGAAGAAGAAGGACCAACTGACATGCATGAAAATCTTGATTTATACGGTATGTAGCATAAAAGATTTCCATTCGAAAATAAATATATCATAAACAGCCATCAGGCCTCGAGGTTATAAAAAAAATTGGTGCTCAACTCAGCTGAGCATGAAATTTAACCTGCTAAAAAATAGCAAATTACTGGGAAGTACAGTTCTTTTCTTGCCCAATTTGGCTGAGTATATAATTTTTTCTGCTTATGAATATGAAAATGCCAACATAAGTTGGCATTTTCATGTTTGTCAGCAGAGAGTTTACAGGCTCAGCTGAATTAATATAAGCACGAAATTTTTATAACCTAGGTTTATTAATGATCAGTGCCATTTTCACCTAGAAATTTGAAAAAAAAAATACTAAACATGTCGAGCTGATACAAATAGCTTAGCCTAGCATCCAGTTGTTCAAAACTAACAACTTTTTAGTTAACGGGACGTTAAAATATAAACTTTTATACGCAGAAATACTGTCTTTTTTGCGAAAAAGTGAAATGTCAGTAGACTAATAACTTTGTCAAACTGACGACACCCAGATCTTTTGCGGTAAAGTTTACGAAGTACATTCAACTCCCGATATCTCGATGATTGATATCGCAAAATATCTTATCAAAGAAAATATATTTCCTAAGTTTATTTACATTTCAACTCTTGTTAAATCAAACTACTGATATCAGTGGATTGGACTGAAATTTGACTTCGAGATATCGACAGTTGACTATATTTCAGTGTAATAAAAATGCAAATACAAATAACACAGTCAAATCGAGATTCTACAAAAAAAATGGTCCGTTTGCGCTATCGCATGTATGAAATGGTTGCTCCTACTATTGTCGCATATGCGTGTAGAAATGGTCAGGCGGTCGGAATTCCGTTTGTACTGCTGAGCATCTCGGAAATTGATGCGAAAACTACTAACCTGTACATTTTGTCTTTGATAAAAAATATTAAAATATAATTATATTATTATCATTATTATTAGCACTGATCATCTGCATCGTTTGGATGTATTAATTACAGCATGTGAAGCTACACTGTTCCATGTTAGGACAATTATGCTCCTTTTTTCTGATGTCCAAAAATCTAAAATATTATTTATTTCAGATCTTGGAAGCAAGTTAACCGAACACCGTGTCGAAGCTACCATTGCTGTAGTCACGTGTTTTGTTGGACTGGTACTCAGCGCTATTGCTTTTAAGAATGCAAGCGGAAGGAGATGCTTCGCTGTCTTCGGCATGGTGGCACTGTTGATTTCCTGTAAGTCTGCATAGTATTCTTGTATATTCATCAGAATAGACTTATTGATGTTAAGTGGACAGGTCTTCTTCTAACTAGATGTAAGAGGTGTCGGAGTAAATTTTATTTCATTTTTTTAATCTAGGAAGTCAGAGCTATTGTTATCAGTCTGGCGTTGGCGTTAGCGTTCGCGTCCGGATTGGATGTTTTGGTTTAAGTTTCTCAAATGCCCATATCTCCGTAACCCATTGATGGATTCTTTTGATACTTGAAGTTAGATATTGGTCCAATATTTTACTAAGTACCACCCAACCCTGCTTAGTGACCTTGAAGTCAAGGTCATGGACTTAGAATTTTGCTGCTTTTTGTCCTTATTGGATGTTTTGGTTAAAGGTTTTTAAAGACCTATATATCCTTAATCAATTGATGGATTATCTGATACCTGAACTGTAGTTAAATATTGGTCCAATGTTTTACAGGGTACCCCTAACTTTGCCCCCCCCCCCCCCCACACACACACACGCACCACCACCAGCAACAACCCCCTTCCCCCCATCCCGCTCTGTGACCTTGATGTCAAGGCCATGGACATAAAATCCGGGGTTTTGTGTTTCGTATTGGTTGGGATGGATTTAGTGTATCTTAATACGTGGTCGGAAAAACTACTAAAATAGAAATTGTGTGTATTGTAGTTGACTTAAACCATTATATTTTTGCGTACATGTATTTGACATGCAGTCCGTATCGTGACTTGCAAAGTTTGAAACCCGAGACAAAGAAATTTAATACTTAAGAAAACATTACCACTAGCAAGGATTACCTTAAGGCTGGTGTGATCATCAATCGAACAGCCAGTCTGCACAGGCTGATCAAAATCTTCACTGTCCTCAGGATCCATTGACTGATCATGGAAAGAGATAACGCAGGTTTTCAGAGACGGTCCGTGTCTTCCCTGACCTTTTATAGATCTTTATTTTTATAAAGGAAAATAACAAAATAAAGTTCAACCATTGAATCCTCAGGCGAAACTCGAATTGAATTACCTGAGTCATTTCTGCTGACACATTCCATACATGTATTAGTATAACAAACAAATATCAAAGCAATGTGAGCCTTTAATGATATCTGACCTCAGCATCCTTCTTTTCTACGTTTTGCAAAACAGATTGGCCCGTAAGGCACGCCATCTTTAAGCAGCTTATACGCTTTGTGGACGTCGTGTGCATTTTGGTACACACTTTGTTGTAACAACTTCATTACGACGTTTTCCCAGCAGGCACAAACAATCTGAAACAATGTTTCTTTTGCGTTATTTCGACCTAGTGAACCAACTGGGAAGTGGAGAGAAGAAGGAAGATAATTTTCAAATAGTTTCTTATATTTCCAAAAACATGTTAGTTTCATATTTTAAACCGGCGTTGAGAGGCTCAGAATGACATATTTCATAATATAGTTCATATCAAACCGAAACTCTCATATCAGCCCGAGAATGCCATATCAACCTGGGGCCGTATTCATAAAGCCACTTAAGTCGTTGCTATGCTGTTGCTAAGGCTAAATATCTATATAAAGGAGATTCCCTACACTATGAAATTTGCTCTGGAGGAACAGTCTTTGTAAGACTGTTCCTCCAGAGCAAATTTCATAGTTTTAGGGAATCTCCTTCAAAGAAATTTAGCCTTAGCAACAGCATAGCAACGACTTAAGTCGTTTTATAAATACGGCCCGAGGACACCCATATCAACCCGAGGACGCAAGACCCGATCGAGGGTCAGTGGTTAAGACAAGGCATCTAGGAACGACCAATGATATATTATAATAATTTATCGTACATTCCATTTCTGTGGGAAAGAATTCCTGAAGGAGAAAGTACTTCGTGCTGACTTCAAAAACTGCAAATATTTTTCCAGTGCCGTTTCATAGTAAGGTTTGAATTTTACTTTTTTTAGGTTTAATGCTGTCTGCAAGGTTCAGCTCCTCAAATGGCAAATAAAACGGAAAACAAACGGCAAAACATTGCAGTCAGCAAAATTTTCACGCTGGTTGCTTTCCGTTTTGCTAGCAAGGTGCTGTAATTTTCGTAGATGTACTCCGCAAGCCCTGACGATAACCGTCTAACTAACTGTTGAGGGTATGAAATGGAGTCCAGGGTGTATATAAGGCTTACGCGAGTAAATGCTAATACTGGCTTGATTTGAAGACTGTATTGCATACTGTAAAACGGTTATGTTTGGCGGTAACTGAAGTTTGGCGATATTGGCGGTTAAGGCAAAGAACGCTAAAATATAAGTCCGGCAATATTTGAATTTCAATACACTTGTATAGGCATAGCTTAACCGAGGCTCAGATAAAAAGGATAACCTGCTGACTATTTGAGATATTTTCTATACCGATCCATGAAACTATACATTGTGGATTCCATTAGAAACGCCTCGATGAGGCGATTCTAATAAATGCCACAATATATAGTTAAATAGAAAATTAAGAAAAATTGTTACAAATATACATCAAATCTCTTGACTGTCTGGAGCCTTAGTATATCATGAACGCCAAAATCAAAATGCGCCAATATGTCATTTTTAATAAACCGCGAACTTTTGATACCGCAAATATTAAGTGTTTTACAGTACATGCACCTTACCTCTTCCGTGTTTTTGTTGTGTGTGATAAAATGCATGTCAAACGTTTCTATGGAGATGTAGCAATAATATCCCTGACCTTTGATGGGAAGGGTATGACTACTGAAGAATGAAAATGGTATATATGTGCCACTGAATGTCTAAATATATAGGCTATGGATACAGTCTCCCACTAAACTGTGGGAGGGCTTTAATAGTGGACCCTAAGTAAAACAGCTGTTCAGGGAGAACTCTAGCTCACCTTCCAGAACTCTTCCGTATTTTTAATGATTTTTATCCTTTCTCTCTCTGCTTGCAGGTGCCATGATATTCGTACCACTCTATCGCTTTGGAAAGCACAACGTTCAGCTGGTCAACCATAACCCATTTGCTGTCTCACTTGGTATCATACCACCATTCTCTGTCATCTGCTCTGCCATTGGAGGCTTGTTCTGCTTCATTACAATGCTCGTCATCGCCGCCGGATTGATCCGAATGAAGAAGGACAAGAAAAGCTGGTTCCCTTTCCATAATGACATGGACGATGAGATTATATCAAAGAAGAAACCGACACTGGTACTCAACGTAGAGCCGCAGGGATCCTTGAAGGATGATGACAAACTAATTGGATAACAAGTCCATTCAGGGACAGTTGAAGACTTAGAGACTTAAGTTTGTCAGCCATTTGATTTCAGAATTTTCGTATATACATGTAATGAACACATACACATTAAGAAGTCTTCTAAAATCATTTTCCTGACAATACTAATACCCACAGAAACTAAAACTTATAATTATTTCTTTATGTTTATTCATGTTTACAATTTCGGCAGGCATACAAGGTTGAAGTAAAATAGAATCAACGCTGATTCAATGTCATGACGTTGAAACAACATTAATTCAATTTTGATTCAACGTTGTAAACCCAAAGAGAAGCTATCATTTTGTGTTTTTTCAAGACGTAGGTCTTACTCAAGAGTACTAACCTGTGCATACGTATATAATTGGTCAGAAAAACATTGATGAATGAAAAAAGAAATCTTATAAATGCAGCCCCAAATACGCCATGATAACGTGATAAAAAAGGTCCCAGCAGGCACACAACCTTGAATCAACTTTGAACCAACATTGATTCAACGACATGACGTTGAATCAAGGTTGAATGAAGGTTGATTCAAGGTTGTGTGCCCAATGAGGTAAATATCTGGTATTCGGAAAGATGCCAAAAAATGTATCAAGCTTGAATAGCAAACGCCAGATTGATTTTAAGGAAGTGTGATCTATGTCTGCAATTTGCAGTCCAAGTGAAGCAGACATACATGTATTTTCGTCTGCACTGTTTAGGCATGCATTTTATATTCATGGTAGATTTCAATACATTGCCAACTTAAAACACAAGTGGAGACAATCCGGCACCATTACTTGCTCGATATCATGGATTTGAATACTAAGGGTTTGTTTGAAACCATCGTTAAGAGCAACTGGGATGTAAAAGTGATATGAAAATTGCTGATATTTTCTGACATATATTTTGACTTTTTAGCGTTTTTTTTTTTTTTTTTTTTTTTTTTTTTATAATTTTATAGTTCTCACATAAATGCTTATGTTTCAATTGTTTTATACTACCTGTCAGTACGCTAAGCATTTTCTTCCGTACTCATCAAAGCAAATTAGCAGTTTTCGAATTAACATCTTCCACTTTCAAGGCTATCTTGAATTCAATCAATTTTGACAGACACAAAACCTTGACACAGTCTTAAAAATTAATGTAACTTCTTGCCATAACCATTAAAATTCATTTGCAATAATAGCAAACTTCTTCCAGTTTCGTTTAGTTTATGCCCTATGAAAGACTTTTATTCTTAGCTCTAATGTCAGCGAGTGTTGCTATCTTGTCCAGGAATAATGCACAAGGGGTGCAATGACTCATGGCATAAATTGTATCAATTTTTCGGCCTAAATTGTAGTTGTCTGCACTTCATTTATTTGCTGGCGATGTTTATTTTTGGAAACTTTGGCGCGATGCACAACTTTTATGTGACACTGCGGGCGGTGTCAAAAGTTGTTGGGCATCTAGTTTCCAAATACAGTCAACTCTCGATATCTCAAAGTCGGAAGTCCATCTCTAACTACTGATTTCTCTTAGTAAATTTTCTGGTCCCAGAAAATTCACTTTAAGATACCAGTAGTTTGAAATAACGGTTGAAAGGTAAAGAAAAATGGGAAATGTTCCATAACTGTATTATTTTATATAAAACGGTTACTTTGAGATATCAGTGTTTGAGATAACAAGAGTCAGCGGTACATTTTTAGTTTTTGTTGATATACATTTGTACTTGCAGTACAGCTTGATTGCGTGTTACATACCCGTGTCTTTCGTCATGCAATAAAAACTTACTTTGCTTTTGCTTGCCTTAATATATGTTAGTTTGATCAATTATTAAATGCCGGTAATTCGACAGAACATATTATTGTTCCTTAAAGTGACTGCAGTCGAAAGCATCCAAAGTAGTGCAGTCCACCATCTTTACCTTACCTGTTTGCAGTAATTGCAGGAGGGAGACCCGATAGCTAACTGGGTTAAGCTGTGACCTGCTAAGCAAGCGGATCGGGTCCGATTCCGACTAGAACGCGGCAAAAATCTTTTTAAACGACTTTCTATTTTACAGCAACCTTTCTTTATTAGCCTCCCATCGTCATGATATGGCTGAAATACTGCTGAAAACTGAGGACGTAAAACCGCAAGTCACCTGTCCGAATACCCCTTTGCAAATATTGCGAATCCATGGGAAGACTGAGCTGAGACGTCGGTATTTGTAACTACCATATAGCATCGACTGATCAATGGATACTGTGCAAGGAAGCAACCCTATTTACACTGTAAAAAAACGTAGATTTTACGGTAGAATAACTGGAAACCAGCTGCCAGTCCATTTCCCGTTATTTTTACGGGCGCCTGTAAAAGTTGCAGAAACCATCATGCAGAGTAGGATAGATTATAGCAGGTGTTGTTAAAGTCATATAGCCTTTCAACAATATTAAGTTATTTTCGAGTGCGGCCAGTTACATGTAACATAACCCTACCATATCGTGATTTGTGAAAATGTCTTACAGGCAAAAGCCCGTAAAAATAATGGGAAATGGACTGGTAGCTGGTTGCCAGTTATTCCACCGTAAAATCTACGAATTTGTTTTTACAGCGTATCGGTTCAAACAGAGCGATTCAAACCTGCGACCACATTATTCAAGGTCAGGAGCACTGTACCACTCGGCCATTCATGCGAAGGAGCTTACCGTTGCGGACTACATTTTCTGCTGTTAACTTTTAAAGGCAACTTCCCATGTTCAAAAGAAAACAGCTCTTCATTATATTATTAAAGTACGGGACACCTCACAAAATTTATCCTTACTGTTGGTCTCACTGTGCCATGGCTAGACAACACAAACTTGACAGTGACCCAGTTTTTCTTTCAGCTCCATAATAGTTTTAATACGCTGTGGACAGACCATTACAATAAATTGTTCACCTATATGCCATTTTACATGTAATAGTCAGCCGACCGCCGAGCTGTGGTCGCTTCTCAAGCCTTGACTGTCCGAATGCAGTATCAGCATTCGAGAATAAGATCAAACATGTCACTTGAAAAAGAAAATCTCTTCATTGTCTTAAACTGCAAAAATCACAAATTATAATTTATAGTTTTGAAACTTAGGCTGGAAGTAAATAGAACGCCAGACCTTGCGTTCACTCATTATGAAGACAGAGTACCAAACCTGTAGCAGCTCTTTCTGTACTTTCTTACAGGCGAGTGAAACGAAAACGAAACATGAAATTTTGATATTCAAGTTTCGATATAGTCGGCCCCAGCATAGATGACGAAATAAACAAAACTATCGCAATGTTTTTTTTTTCTTTGTCCCTAGAGTGCATAAAAGAATAGTCGTTAGTACAGTCAAACCTGTCTTAAGAGGTCATCCAAGGAAAGGACAAAAATTGGCACCTTAAGACAGGTGACCCCTTAATACAGGTTCATATAACAGGGGCCCAGAAAATAAGGCTGCTTAAGACATGTGATCCCTTAATAGAGGTGACCTCATAAGCAGATTTGACTGTGTTCATTTCTTGATCTTCGCTACCAGCTCAGGAAAAATAAAATACAGACATCGCTATGCAAATGAGAAATTTGACTTTCTTAACCTTATAGTTGTGGCTCAAATGCCAAAAAAAAAATAGCAATTTGTCAATAACAACTTGATATTGGGCAACAGCTCAAATGTCAAAGTACGTAAAACGAAATGCTGAAAAACGAGAAATCAAAACTAAATTGAGCCGCGACACGACAAAACCAACAATGTGGCGACACGACAAAACCAACAATGTGGTTGTGCGCCCAGCGCAGACTCAAATCAGCCTGGGCATCCGCCCAGTCTGGTCAGAGTCTTCGCTGACCGCATGGAGGTAGCTTAGACTCTTAGCTACCCTCTTAGCATTTAGCGAATAGTCTGGTCGGACTGGACGGATGCCCAGGCTGATCTGAGTATGCACTGGGCGCACAACCACATTGTTGGTTTTCTCGTGTCGCGGCTCAATTGCATTTCGACAGTTGAGACTTGCCATTCCATCTCAGTCTGTTGTATGTTTACCCCTTAAAGACTGGAAACCCAAACCCAAAAACCCGGCGTCTGATCGGGTAAAAACTGCTTGCTTACAAGAATTTCTATGCACAATACAATAAAAGTTGAAAATGCATTTCTGTTCACATACCGGCCAATGATACATCATAGGAAAGATGAAAATCAAATTAAATCACCGAGATTTAACAAAAATGATGGCTCATGGACTATACTGCAGAAGTGGAGAGATAGAGCTATAGAAAACCACCAACTGAACTACCCTCTAGAGAAGAAATTAAGCCATTGCAGACGGGACTTTGGCAAACGGATCAGACCCAGCTCGGACGCCCGAAAAACACTGTGCCTGATGCATGAAACAAATGGGTATTATTTCTACTTAAAATGAAATAAAAATGATAGAAATTACATGTAACTTAACCAGACACCCCTTAAATGATTATCGGACTCATCCAAAATATCAGGATAGAAGAGTCCATAAGGCATAAATGGGTTAAATGAGTGGACGCATACACCTCAAGACAGCAGCAAGATCGATCTACCGCTTCTCCGGTCTTTCGGATGAGACTTTAAACTGAGGTTCCGTCTCCGTATGACCTAGTTATTGGTAGGATGTTAAACCCAAATTCACTCACTCACTCACTCGAGACAGCAAAATAAGCAGTAAGCTGAATGACATTTGTCAGGGTGTTGTTTTAAACTGAGCAGCACGGAAAAGGGTCTTCTAGGCTGCAGCATGATAGGGTCGAGTCGGGTAACTTCGGACAGCGGGTAAATGCGGACATACCATTGCAAACAGTGAAAATCCAGATGAGTCGGCTCATGTTGAGCCGTCTCATCAGGATTTTCACTGTTTGCCCAGTTAATTCTGTTTTAATTTCCAAACAACTGACATATAAAGGAAACAATGTGACTGTCCGAAGTTACCCGCTGTCCGAATTTACCCGACTTTACCCTAGTGCAAAAAAGGAATATTACTCCAGTAGATATAAGGAATGAAAAAAAAAAGTTCGGACCGTTTTTCTTGTCGCTTTGGATGGATGAATGGATGGATGGATGGATTGCGATCTTGCGTCCTTTTCAACAGTATTTCAGTCATATCAGTATGATGGAAAGGTGATAATGAATAAAAGGCTGTGTGCAATGGATTGAAACGGATTCTGCCTCTGGAGATCGAACTCAGGACCAAGTCTCTTATGAACAATCTTGTGAAAAAATTCTTTCTTTCTCCATTTGTTTCTCTTTCTTTCTTTCTTTTTCGTTTGTGTTTGACCACGAGGAGGAGGAAGATATCAAGTAATTACATTTTGTGACTAGTCCGTAAGGTACATGTATTTGAGGTCGCTTCCTTAGCAGTAATACCAAGTTTATTGTTATTTCAAAATATCTTTTGTTATGTTTGTCACGACTATGTTTAAGTTTAATAAGTCATATGGAACGCCGAATGTGCTTACCTTACCAGTACATGCTCGTCGTGCGTTACAAATATAAACACGTTTTGGATCTGTCCCACTACTGTCTTAAAATATCCAAGTGAATATAAACCATTCAAATCTTTTTTCTTTTTTCTTTTTCCAGCGTAAGTCAGTTGCCAGTATCGCCCATGCAGGAATATTGTCAGACAAATTTAAAAAAGAGGAAAATAAATAGATAAATAAATAAAACAATATTTAAGAAAGTAAAAAGAAAATAAAATAAGAAAAATAAATAAATAAATTAAGAGAGTTCTGGCCTTTCATTAACCCCCTTCATTCTCTCCTACATATGAGGGTCATCAAATTGTTTGCAAGACGGTCCTATAGTTTTTTGTTTTTGTTTTGTATTTTTTGTGTGTGTGTGTGTGTGTGTGTGTGGTGGGGGGGGGGGGGGGGGTCTTTAAAATACGACGCGAACTTAACGTTAAAAAAAAGATCCAGTCTACTAAACTATTGAGGTTCTTGGGTTCAGTTATATTCTTTTCTTATCACTTATTAAGACTATTATACCATCTCTGGACGCGATATAGTCATTTTCCCTTGAAATTATATGTGCTATGAAACTGATATGTGAGCCGCGCTCTACTGCAATGGCTGTTTATTCATGTTATAGGCAAAACGGCGATCAATAAGTTTACCTTTACCTGTATAATGTAGGGTAGTCTTACCTGGAGCGAAGATCGATAAAATCTAGAACTTTGTGTTTTTATAGTTTCGAAAGACGTCGTTCAAAATGGAGGGAATAAAACGACCAATATTTTGGGCAGTGCTTATACTAGGAATCCTAGCTCTGGTTTTTCATCTGGTAGGATTTGTGGCCCCAGGGTGGATTGTCGTGAATGTGAAACCACAACCGATTGATTTCGAGATAAGACCTCAGAGCCTTGGCTTAGAAGATATAGATCAACCACAAGATGAACCACTCCCTAACCCAGAACAGGGAGGTCGTCCAGGACACTGGCCCCATCACAGACCACATCATGGATCGGGGCGCCACCATGGCCAGCACCCACCTCCACATCATCCCGGAGGAATGGGATCGTGGGATGAAGAGACGGACTCAAATAATGGACACATGGAACCAAACTGGGATGACATGAACCAAGAAGATATGGCTGAACATGGACGAGCTAGAAGACATGCGGGTAGGAAAGAGTGGGACTCCTCTGAAGGAGACGATGACATGCAACATATGATGGATGATCTTAAGGATGGTACGTGGCCCATGAGTAACCAGAACATGCCGGACAGCGACGAAATGGTCGAAAACATGAAAGAGCACATGGGACTGGACTCCAAGGAGGCCGAGTCGGGCTTTGAGAAAATGGGATCAGGCATGATGTCTGGACTAAGTTCAATGTTCTCCAAACAACACTGTGCAGAGACAATGAAGAATATTGTAAGTGTTCATTTGAACTTCTTTTTGATAAATTACATTTAATTTTATTTCCGTGAAATACGCGTGCTAAAAAGGTACCGCATTTTGATTACTAATATTATAATAAAATATTTTAAAGGTCCCAATGGGAACGCATTTTTAAATTGACGTTGTATCAACGTTGTTTTATAAGTGCCAGTTAGAAAGAGAGAGAGAGAGAGAGAGAGCAGAGTGGTATTATTTATTCGGGCATAATTTTTGTTCATTCACAATTTGAATAATTTTTATGAATATTGATGCTTTGCTTTAACCCTTTTTTGACTAGTGGGCATTCATTCTTATCATTTGGGTGAATCAATTTCTAGTTTTAAGGGCTTCTGGTATTTTTTTTTCATTGCATCGTTCATAGAAATTCGTAAACAAACAATGTAGAACCTGATCAGACGTTTTGCGGCGTCTGATCTGGGTCTGCAATTTTTGCATGTGTTCCCATAACGGATTTCCCGTCTAAAAAAAGGAAAATGTCCTTTGTATTTGTTTATTTTTTTTTTTATTATTTTTTTTTTCATTCATTATTATCATTATTATTATTTTTGCCTTTGCTTTGTGGTACTTTAAGTTTCCCATCCCAGATTTCAGTGTAAAAGTCCTATTTATTTACCTATTTTCTTTTTAATTATTTACTTATTTGAATTATTCAAGCAAACAACAAATCAACATTATTTTTCAGGCATCCGCACCTTTTGGTAGCCGTATTTCGATGAGATTTGGTTTGTGGTTCTCCAACCTGTGTGTCAAATCCGAAGGTGACGACGACAGTAGTAGCGACAGCGACGAAATGATGCCAGACGACGACGACGATAGGCGACACCACAAGAAATGCCACTGTACAAGAATGGCATCAGACTGTTTCTTCGAAACTTATGACATGTTTGGGCCTTCGTCCTTTGTAGATGTTCAGAGCTACCCTACCGCCGACAGAAAAGGTAAATTGAGGGTGAGATTTAGCTATGTATCAGCAAATGATAAAGAACACAAAAACAATCTTATTTGCTATCCATGTACATAAGTCAACTCGGTTCTTACCCTCTGCAGGCACACAACGTTTACTGTTTTTAACATCAAAGCAACATTGACTCGACGTCATGATGTTGAATGAGTGTTGATTCAATGTTGAATTAAGATTTTTTTATTATCCGTGAATTATCGTTGGAGGGTAGGTCACGAAAGTTCACGACGGCGGAAGCCGTAGTCTGCCCGATTATTATTATTATTATTATTATTATTATTATTATTATTAGCATTATTTGATAAAATAACGGGTAAGGAAAAATCAGTTCGATTGTACCATTGTACAGAATGAAAATGCACAAGTACAGAGTTGCTGCCCCGACTGCGTACCCATTAACCCATCTATGCCCAGTGGAATGTTCTATCCTTATTAAATAGATGAGTACATTTTTCAATTAAGGGGTGTCTGGTTTAATTTATATCATTTTTATTGTTTGTAAGGAGAAATACCTGTTTCTCTGATGCAAATAGTGTAGCCCCAGATCAGACGCCGCATTTTGCGGCGTCTTATCTGGATCTGCACTGTTTGCCTATTTCCTATTAATGGGACGCTAGCATTTATGCGTTAAATAAAAAAATATTTTCTGCCATATGAAATAAAAAAAAATGTTTATTTGTAGATTTGGGTAAGCGACTCACCGAACACCGTGTGGAGGGAACACTCAGCGTAGTCATGTGTCTGGCTGGACTGATACTCGGCGCAGTTGCTTTCAAGAATGGGTACGGAAGGAAATGGATTGCCATTACTGCTATGTGTGCCATGCTGATTTCATGTAAGTTTACTTCGTCAATTGTTCGCTATAGAAACGGCCATGACCATACAGTAAAATGTTACTCTACCTAGTACTTGCGGAAAGATTCCAATGAGATATTGATGGAAGATGTACCTTTTAGCTGTGTGTATGTGTTTGTGGCGAAGGGAGGGAGTGGGGAGGGGACTGGGGATGTGAGAGTGGGGGAGGCTGAAGTCTCTTCATTGTTATCATTAGTATCATCAGCAGATGCCTCCCTCATTTTGGCAATATTTGTCATGTATAATGCCTTTCTTAGAGCCGCCCTACTGCAGAAAAGTGTCATAGGAAAAGTTCCACGTGTTCACAAGAGGTAGTATTTAGCATTACACAAGCAATACAAGCACGCATGATGTATGTACTTATTGTTCTGTCAGGAATCAATTGAAATGAGATGCCACGGGAAAGCTGGAATTACAAATTCGATTCAGGTGAATGGGGACACTCTCAGGAGCGGTAACTGGTTTGTCTCATTTCATCCGGGCTTCTCTCAAAGAATAGAATTTGTTCTCTTGAGCAGCATATTTTCCCTTGAAGGCACTAAACTCGTTTCCCCACGCGCAATAAAATAAAACAAAATTCAATTCACCTTACTAAAATAGATCACACTGGTCTGGCATTCATCACAGGCAACGAAGGCAACGTACTATACAACTTGATTTTTTCGCATATCTCTTAGATTAATTTCAAACTATTATTCTTACGGACCCGGCAGTTTGTTATACCTCTTAGTCAGACCAGATTTTTGAAGAAATGCCGTCTAGTATAAATGCAGTGCTTGAATAAGTTTCTTTACCGATTCGTTGCATAGACGTTGTAGTCCAAAAATTGTTTTCAGTCATTTCTTGAATATGCATATGAATTCAGTAAAACTTTTGATTCCTAATCCAAGAGCCGGGGATCGGATGGTCCGTGAGACTATACTTCTGACACAAACTTATCCTGATAAGCGGAACAAGCAAGATTCATGTACGTTGTCTTCGTTACCTGTGTTGAATGCCAGACCAGTGTGTAGATGTAAGTCAGGTGGAAACATACGAGCCGCGACACGAGAAAACCAACAATGTGGTTGTGCGCCCTGCGCAGACTCTAATCAGCCTGGGCATCAGCCAAGTTCGACCAGACCCTTTATTAAGTGCTAAAAGGGTAGCTAAGTGTCTGAGCTACCTCCTTGCGGACAGCGAAGACTCTGATCAGACTGGGCGGATGCCCAGTCTGATCTGAGTCTGCGCTGGGCGCACAACCACATTGTTGGTTTTGTCGTGTCGCGGCTCATATATCATATCTTGTAAAGATGGGCATTACAGCATGAGAACGACACACTCTCGCATCTGTTTGCTAGCTTGCGCAGTCTTGGCTTCTTATTAAAAAATCATTTAAACCCCACAGATTCCTATTCGTACAGGGATGAATCTGACGCAATTTCTCATGTTTTGGAAATGATATTATATTTCAATATTAATTATGGAAGATCTTGACAGGCATTATGCCTGTTTTTGGCCCGCTTCCAAAATACATTGTATAATGTCTAGTCAACTAAAAGCAACGCACCTAATCGATAGATATTTTCCTCCCTTTTTTTCAAAATTTCAAAAGCGTTATTGATTTTCGTGACTTTCGATTTGTCATTTTGCTATAAATTCAAACTTATCCCCGCCACAAGAAATTGTACCTGACAGAGGATCAACCAACATGCAATTTATGAAGAATTTGATCATCATTCAAATCATAATATTTGGTAACATAACGAAACTGCACAAATCTTGAACATAAGATGAGAAGCTGATGAAAAATTTTTGGACAGTTCTTCTTATTTCTCCACAAAAAGCTTTGTTGTGACACCTTATTAGAACCGTCTCTACGAGAGAGTTCTAATGAGAGGTCACAATATATGTTTATATCAAGAATAAAGAGAAATTATCTGAGAATTAATTCTAGTACTCATCTTATTTATGATAAATGGATTTGGATGTAGAGGAATGAAACCCTTTATAGACAAGAAAACCCTGACGTGAGGACATATGTAAATAGCGGTCTTAGTGTTTGCAAACAGGAATTTCCATACAAACTACCATAAATATGACAGCATCCACCTGAAACCCTAATGATAGAATTGGACACATCCACATGATGAGACTTGAAAGTCCATTGGTCAAAAACCGGTAAATGAACAAATGTTATTTAGAGGCCAAAATCTTCGCTGTAAGACAAAGGGCTTCTTATATGCTGGTTATTTTATAATTTGCTAGGACACCACTACAACATAAATGGAAGACTACCTAAAACAATGCTTTCAAATGGAAGTTTTGAGTCTAGATCAACACTTTCGTGTTCTTTCCTAGTTGTAAGAAAAACATGTCTGATAGAATAAAGTCTGCCATGTCTGACATCTGAAGTGGGTGTAACATGAACTGGCATTGAAGAAAATGTTCATTTCTCTTGATTCCTGTGGTGTGCGAGTAGTAAGCATTCAGGCCCCGAGGTTACAAAACCTTTTTCGTGCTCAACTCCGCTAAGCATAAAATTCTCTCTGCTGACAAATATGAAAATGCCAACTACTGTTGGCATTTCCATATTCATAAGCAGAGTAAATTTCATATTCAGCTGAACTGAGCATAAAAACAACTGTACTTATCAGTAGTTTGCTATTAATTATCAGGTAGAATTGCATGTTCAGCTGAGTTGAGCATGAAAAAAGTTTTATAATCTTGGAGCCAGTTCTATTCATAGACTTACCCGCCTGTTCTGCTTGCATTAGTTTTCGGCTTGATGGGAATTATCTGGTAAACTGGTACATATATTTTTTTTCTCGTCTCACTGAAAATTACTGGTCGACGTTTTACATGCATGTAATGCTGCAAAATAAATCTTTTTATTTGTGCGCTAGGTAAACTTGCATAGTCCACATTTGCATTCTGCCTTTCGGTACACGATCATGTGAGAAAAGAAAGCAAAAATAAATCAAACTCTTTAATAAGCGTGTTGATTTTTTAAAGAAATAATCCTTGGAAGTTCGTGAGAGAAGTCCTCCACAATCAAACGTGGTGGGATTTAAACAGATTTATTGCTAATCTGATGATCACGAACACATCCGCCTGACCTTCATCTGATGCACTCGTTCACTTCTTAAGCACTGGTGTAAAAGCTAATATACTACTCAAAAGAATTTTCTCATCATCATATATTTTCCCATAAACATAATGATAACTCAAATTTATTCCAAGAGGTATACAAGAAAGGCATGCCTCTGTTTTGCTTTATGGTTTCTGTAACTCACACCCTTTATAAGCACCTGACAAAAATAAGGGTGGAACTGACCCTTTTCGGGGTATAAAAAGTTTCTGACTGACTGGTGGTATAGGCTCTCAACAAACCATACGAGAAATCATCCTGAAGTAGGTTTTTGCTTTTTAAAAATGTATTATACAGAACTCTAGATAAGAGGGGTATTTGATGATAATTGAGGGATTATTATTTTTATTTCTCATTGAAACCATATGTTGTGACCCCTCATCTGAACCGTCTCGACGAGACGGTTCAGATGAGGGGTCACAACATATGTTTTTATACAGTATTAACAAAAATTATCCCTAATTATCACTAAATACTCCCTCTTATCTAGAGCTCTGGATCTACCAAGATGGAAGGAACCGAAGACCAACTTTTCACATTCATAATACCGAACCATAAGACCGTTTATCATAAAAAAAACAACCATGCGTTTGAGACTTTTACGCAGGTGAAATATGATTGTTTGCATTAGCTCTATGGACAAAAACAGTAAGGTGATGCAAAGTAACCCAGACTCTATACTCAAAATAGATCCAAGTTTACGCGGTGGGAGGTTGTTTTTTTTTTTCGATCATAGAACCTAACTACTATTAGAGCCAGGGAATGATACTCCTTTAACGCTAAGATCGGCACACGCCACCGGGCGATTAAATATACAAAATCATTGCAATCTATATAATTAGGGTATACCCTTTTAGAATCAACAACCGGTGGCTCTTCACGGATGCAAAAATTGATCTGAAGAGTTGCTTTCGCAAGTGCTATACATGTATCCCAATGCGAACACACCGTTGAATCAATACTGAATCAACGTTGATTCAACGTCATGACGTTGAATCAACGTTGATTCAATGTTGTTTCAGCGCTGTGTACCTGCTTTGCTTGATACTTCTATGTCTACACGCCTACAGGTATGCCTAATTTACGTATGGAGGATTTTAAGGTGAAGCAATTAGAACTACATGTACATGACATTTAGCTTCACATTTCTGCGACTACCTAATCAAGACGAGTTTATTCGATATCCCCATAGTAACATAGCTGATAATATAACATGATGCAGCTGGTGATAATAAATCTTCAAATGAGACAAAAAGATAAACACGTTGCGTGTGCAAACTAGGGAGACTGAGATCAGCCTGCGCATTGGTAGATAAATTTTGTGTCACTTTAAAATCGAGGGAGGGGAGGGGTACTCCCATATATCCAAAGGATACGGATATGTCTTTCAGATTTTTGCAAAGAAAGTTGGCATCAACAGACCCCTGAATTCCTTTAAAAATCTGTGGGTTCCCAAAGATATGTGAACGCCCCCCATGCCCACCACCATCACGAATAAAGATATGTCTTTTGACAATTAGGGAGACTCAGCATTCTGACAAGAAACTTCCATGCTCGCATATACAGTCTCAGAAGCGCAAAGCCAATATCTACGCACACTGATTCTCATAAATGGCTTAATGTCCCTTTCCACGCGACAGGCTTATGTATCTCTTTTAGTCGTTGTGGTCTTGATTTACAACTATATGTATTACGTATATCGAAATTGATGATTTTATTCGCATCAAAATAGATAAAAGATGGGTATCATAATGACTTCTGCTTGACCTACTGATGAACGCTTTTCAACAATCAGTTGTTGCCAGACTGTCTGCGGATACTTCCTTTCCGCTATGTCGCTAATCCTGACTTTTTATCCTTTTAGGCATCTTAATTTCCATGCCCGTATACCGCCATGCAAGACACAGCTGCCGAATGCGCAAGAGTGGTAATGACCTACTTTCCATCCGACCGCCATTTGCCGCTATCTGCTCTGCAGTTGGAGGATTGCTGTGTTTCATAATCATGATCGTCATGGCTGCCGGTTTGTTCTGTAAGAAACGTACCGAGGGCAAATGGAACAGGTTCAGCAACGGCCTCTACGAGGAGCCGACACAAGTAAAGAAGCCCGGACTAGTTTTCCTCGCGGAACCTCTTCCTGAGAAGCCACCAGTGTATGACGTCAGTGATTTTAGCGATCTGAAGCCGAGCGAAGAGTATGAGCCAGAAAAGAAACCGATTGAGTAGATCTCATGCAAAATAAGTCAGGGTTTCACATAAAATATGGTTTTGGTCATTATTCTGAGGGTATTGATCTTTAGTCTCCGTAGCTCATATGTTGTTGGCGATTCTACAAAAGTACAAAATATGTTTTAATTGAGAAACAGTAAAACATTTCGTGGGTTATTATCAAAACCATAGCTTATGTAAAACTCTGCTAGTTATTGAAAGCCTTTTCAAAATTTCTCAGTAACTTTATTTTCACAACGACTTTTTCGACTTTCTATCAAAGTAATCCCAAAGTGTATGACCAAAATACTCACAAAACATATATGAAAAATACTAAAACATATTCGATTCTGTAAACGTGACTTACATGGGAAAATTTCTGGTGTTAACAACCATGACATGTATTCTGCAGCTAAAACGAAAAACAGTCACATTTTTAAGACCAAACGTTAGTTGATTTGTTTGCACGGCGTTGCCTTACAGATTTTATATGACAAAATGTATTTTTAGACGAGGTGTTCTTATAAACTCAAGCTATGGCAAAGAAATTAGAAAAGTTAAATACGCCGCTTCTGTATGATATTTTTATATGTTTGTACATAGATATTGTTTTCTCTTGAATGGATGACACACTGTACGTAAGTGCGGAACTTTATCGAAATACTGCAGGCAGTACTGTTATGGAGAACATCTTGGAGTTATCTCACAGTGTGTTTTCTAATTAACATAAGTTTTATAAAGTGTATTATATATACTATGTGAAGTATATCATGTCATGTTATTGTAATATGCCGAATAAGCGCAGACTGAGCAGTGTCTGCGCTCTTCAGTAGTTCCTTCCCAGTGGGCAGATGACGGCGTAATGACGTTGTACTGACGTCAATGCGACGTTATCACGTTGCATTGACGACAGTGCGACGTCTTCTTCCTGCTGGGTTAATATGAGATTGTTGATGCAAACAGCTCAGACGGATGAACATGCGTGGATGTATTGGCTGATAATGGTCTTAGATATTCGCAGCTTTTGTTGTAGCATAGCCAAAACTATTGTATGTGCCTTACTTAAACCTTGTGAAAACGCAATCTTATCCCCATTTCCAAGTTTCTGCATTCATTTAGCAAAAACAAACTACAGAAATGCTATTCAGCTCATGTGAGGTAAAGCATATATTTCTTGCTTTGAGGTAAAATAGCTGATGGAGCTATCACTCCAGAAAGTTGCAAAGCTGAATTCGAAATTTCGGTTGGCCATTTTAGAAGTTTTGTTGAGAACGCCTCTAGTTTATCCTTTACAATGGTGAGGTATCAGTTCAAATAACTGAAAAAATATGTACAATGGAGTAAAACACTATTTTTTTATTTTGGTAAATAGTTTTACATGTAGAAGCATGGATCCTGGGGACCTTGAATGCGTGTTCAGTTAGGTTCATTTCTCCTAACGACCCTTGCTTGCGTGTTGACCAGGCATGTTATATGTACTGGATGGCAAAGGAATAGCTGTCTTTATGCAAATACGTCCGTACGGTTTGAAAGTTTGACAAACAGACAAAATTTCAGCGGTCACCTGCACATTTTATATCAAGACAGGGCGTCAATACCAACTGCTTATTCGTACGGTTTATTTATTTATTTTTTAGTGTTAGCGGAGTAAACATTGTCTGCCTGTTATTGTTTCAGCGTGACTATCTGTGATTGTGACACCTGTGATTATTTCTATCAGTTTTTTAAATATTTTGAGGTGTTTATGACAGTTAAGATTTTTCTCTTGTTTTGATTTAATTTGTTTGATACAGATTTTTTCCAAATACTCAGATAGATAATGGAGATTATATATTTAAAATTTGTAAATCGTTCCAAAAAGTAAAAATAGTAAATGATATTCTACACTGGTCCCCATATTCGCATGCCAATGGTACTAAGTCCACTTTGTTCTTACATATGTAAGTAACAAAGTGGATTTAGTAGCTTTGCTTGCGAAGGGTATGTAAGGAACAAAATGGACTTAGTACCTTTGGCTTGCAAAGATGACTCTGGCCCATTGAGTTTATCAGCTTCTCTAAAACAGCTATTCTCGAAGAAGCTATTTTAGAGCCCTAAATTTCGGTCATTTATTGTTGAGCCTTACATTTTAAAAGTTTTCTAGGTATTGCAATTATTTAGGTGTATGAATACATCTTCAGGGTTAACCTTTTTCGGGTCGCCGCTCGTCGCAATGGGGATCAACTAAAAAAACAACTGATGACGTAGAAGCATTTTTTATTAGGTGTATATCCTTTTTGGAAGTTTTTTTTTTTTTTTTGGCAGGGAAGCAAACAAGAAGTTTCTTTTTCGTCATTAGTCGGGTAATATTGATACATTTATATCGAAAAATATTGTCTCCCAAATTTGAATCGATTTTTTTACTGAAATGTATTTACAGTGTACATTTAATTAAATCTAACAGTCTATGTTTGTATAAAAGCGTTGTGTTTCATCATTTGTTACCCGTGTTTATGAAACGAATAATAACGAAAAATCGAGAATAATTATCAAATATACCCCTGCTCTTTTCTGACGCTTTTAACGGATATATCATTTTAAATGTTCAAGGATGACAGACAGTCGGATGGACATAATAGCCATATAAAATCCTAGAGCAGGTCCCAGAAAAATAAAATCAATACATACTGAAAAGATAAGAACTTTAATATAAACTTAAATTCAAACGTTACACAAATGTTAGTCAGTGATCTTGACTTGAAATCAGCGACAATACCCAAATGGTTACAACCAGTTTGTATGTAGCAAGAAAGAAGTGCCATTAAGATACTGGAAATGTAAGCAAAAACATCAAACCTAGGGAAACACAGAGCTTTAACGCAACTGTTTTTAATTTTCTGTGACCTAGACATCATCACAAGGTCTTCTACTTTTTGGTACTATAAAGTGGACATATAGTACCATTCGAAAGCTTTCACGCAAAACAATAATAACTTGACGCCAAATGGCTTACAAATTTCTAGAAATGTGGCTTTGACTTTAGGTCGGCAGCAGCATTCAAACGGTTGAAACAAAATTCTGGTAATTTAAGTCTCATTCAGACATTTCAGAAAAATAAAAACATAAGCAAAATGTATGAACAGAATGATGGACAAACGAACGGTCTTCAAGTACAAAACAACTGTAGAAAAACAATGCCGACCCTGATCCAGTCGCTCCTGTAGATGTATCATCATGTTCTGAACTGTTCATTCCGACATTTTTAACCAATCCACCTCCACTCGCGACTGCGTAAGGTGCGTTTGCTCCACTCCCTCCCAACTGTATAATTGCACTCGTCCAAAATCAAGAATATTCGAAGAACTATTTCTTTATTGTATGTTGGAAAACAGTATTAACTTCAAGACGAACACTTAGACTGAGATAAGCCTGTGCAGAGGCTGATCGGAGTCCTGGTTGTGGCTACATGTTGAAAGTGTGGGAGAACACCTACATGAGTTCCACCATTTTTACGAAGGAAGACAACTTGTATAATTATTTGTTTGTTCCCCTGACAAAGAACGGACATACTCTTTAAGGCAAAAGATTTATTTCTAGGAGAACAAAGACTTTAAGAGTGACCCCCTTGTGATGTGAGGAAAACTGAAAATTGCAAAGTTGCTTCCTCTGAGTGTGCCCATTCATAAAGAAATATGACCAGTCTGTACAGAGTCTGATCTGAGTCTTTGTTGTTATAGTAGAATTCCCTCCATACATTTTTGAAATGAGCCGCGACACGAGAAAACCAACAAAGTGGCATGTGCGCCCTGCGAAGACTCAGATCAGCCTGGGCATCCGCCCAGTCTTATCAGAGGCTTTGCTGTCCGCACGGAGCTAGCTGAGGTCCTAAGCTACCCTTTAAGCACACAGCAAGAACTCTGATCAGATGGGTGGCTGCTCAGGCTGATCTGAATTTTCACTGGGCGCACATGCCACATTGTTTTTTCGTGTCGCGGCTCAAATATTATAAAGGACGACTTACTGTTTTCTTTCCTGGTAAAGAAGCTCTACCCTTTTAGCAAAGAATTTCTTCCTAGGGTAATTCTTCACTTAAGAGTTGACACCCACTGAGAAGTAAGGCAAAAATTGAAACAGAATTGTTTCCCCTGAAATTGCGTACCTACATTTTGGTCATGGTGCAACTCATATTTGACATAGTGGTTGGAGTGGTGTCGTGTAACCTACTGCACAAGCCACAAATATTAAGCAATCAGCCTGCTTGTCTATGTAAGTTGCTCAGTGTGTTCACTTTTCACTTAAAAAAGAAAGATGAGATAGATGAAACTAAAATTTATCCAAACAAGCCTCATTCTGCACCTGCAGCAAAGCACAGCGGGCCCTTGCATAAAATGATTCAAATTAGTAGAACGTCCAGGCCCTGAAAATTAAATTGCACCATCGCCCGACCCGACCACCCCTAAAAGAAAGAATAAACAAATTAACATCTTCTTCTTTCCCGCAGGGACCACAAGTTCGAGTCGGCCCGCTTCTCCGGTCTTTCGGATGGGCCTTTAAACCAAGGTCCTGTCTCCATATGACATAATGTGTTTGCAGGACGTTACAGCCGACTTTACTCACTCACTCACTCACTCACTCTCACTCACTCGCTCACTCACTCACCCTTCCCCACAGAGGTGACAGGTGGACGGTCGGCTGGTGCTGTGTAACTAACAGTGCCGGAGCGTGTTACAAATTTGGATTATAGATAGCATGTTTAGTATGGCAACGGCCTGCTGTGCTTGCAGCAGGTGCGGGGTGGGGTTGTTGGGATATATCTATTCCTTTTCTTGTACCCATTTTCTTAGAAACGGCTTAATATAAACTGAAACACTGTCTCAAAGATCAGTTAGACCCAAAGCAATCAAACAACCAAACAACTAACCTAGACACCCGTAAAGACACCGAACGGGGCACATATCGTGAAAATATTGTTAGTTATCAATATCAAAGTTTTCTCGACTATCAATGCAGGCACACAAGGTTGAAGCAATATTGAATCAACCTTGATTCAACATCAACGTCATGACGTTGAATCAATATTGATTCAGTTTAGATTCAACAATGTTTCTTTCTTCAACCAAATGTATTGTGCATCGATGGATGGATGGTGCGATTGTACGTCCTTTTAAACAATATGTCAGTCATATGAAGACGAGGATTGGGTGGTAATGAAAGACTGTGTGCAGTGGAACCCCATTAAAGATTGAAAAGATTCCCGCCTATAGTTCTGCTTGAACCCGGGACCGCTACATCAACAGCCAGCGCTCAACCTACTGAGCTACCGGGGCGCCTGATGTGCACTATTAAAAACAGTTTCACTGTACAAGGTAAAGCAGAGTGGGCAACATATCGTGATTGGCTTATTACAAGACAGAGGCTTACTTGGTGCTAACAGTAAAAATCCTAGCAGGCAAATAACGTTGAATCAATATTGAATCAACCTTGATTCAGCGTCATGGCACTGAATCACTGTTGGTTAAATGTTGAGCCAAAGCTGTGTGTCCGGTGCTAAGCGAGGCAATTCATGTCCATTCAAAAGTTGAGGAAATGGAGGGATCAGTGGAAGTCAGCCCGTGTAAAATGACTTTCATACTGTTTAAAGTGTCGTAAACTCACACTGAGTTTTGTACTTTTATGTCATCTCACAAACACTGCATATACCGACTACCAACATTAGCATATATACTTTTAAACTTCTATTTATTTAATCTGAGATTTGTGTGAAAATAATATATTATCAAAGACTAGGACAATAACCCTGAAAATTATTGCACAACTGGTTAAAAAGTCACACATTCAATTAAATTACATTTGCATGTTTCAAACCCTCCGTCTTACATAATGGGATAAATAATTGTAATAAAATATTATAATAACAGCTTTTAAAAGCTACTGCCAATTATTAGCGTAATATATTGTCTTGTTTATCTGTTTTTGAACGAAGCTGTTCCCAGTGACGCTGATGGAGTCAAAATCGTGTTGGGTTTTTAGTCATGAGGGTCTGAGATAGAGAACGTGGCAAATACATTTGAGCCTCGATACAACAAAACTAACAAAGTGCCATGTGCGCCTAGCGAAGACTCAGATCAGCCTGGGCATTTGCCCAGTGTGATCAGATTCTTCGCTGTCCGCATGGAGCTAGCTTAGACCCTTCCCATTCAGCGCACAGCAAAGACTATAATATGATCAGACTGGGCGGATGCACAGGCTGATCTGAGTATTCGCTGGGCGCATATGCCCTTGTGTTGGTTTTGTCGTGTCGCGGCTCATTTCATGTCTGGCGCTGCATGAAAAGGTGTTTTTCGTCATGTGGTAGAACGAGAGACTCAAATCAGTCTGCACATACTCGCGGTTCGCACCATACTGTCAGTTGGGATCAAGTATAAGAAGACATATGCCTACCGAGCTTTCAGTAAGAAGTGTAGCAATATACGACCATTCAGCAGTTGAAAAAAAAAGCTATCAAAGGGTACTCCTTTAAAATGACTAAATACTGCTGAAACGGTCGAACCCCATAATTTCAGCCTTGAATCCCAGGAACGCCAGCCTGCATTAACTGACGCACATGTACTTTTAAAAGGCCTTTTCTACGCCAAACTAATCATATGACAAGTCTTTATTCAGAATGACTGAGCTGACAGTATATAGGCATCGAAGTCTCAGATCACTTTACGCACTCGCTGAATCTGATCAGTGTCCTTTAGGCTCGCTATATGGATCCCTACATACCTGACAAGTAAATGCAAGACTGAATGCATGCCTGACTGTATGAATTGCATATCCACAACATGCTAAAAGCGGAAAAACTATTTTGTAACCTTTTCAGCCTTGTACTTTAAGAGTTATACCCCTGTTGTCGCATATTAAATGTATCTCATGCATGCACCTTTCATAAGGTGAAAATCTTTTCCTATTAGCAGTCCCTATTAGCCGCGACACGAGAAAACCAACAATGTGGTCGTGCGTCCAGCGCAGACTCAGCTCAGCCTGGGCATCCGCCCAGTCTGATCAGAGTCTTCGCTGTCCGCATGAAGATAGCTTAGTACCTTAGCTACCCTTTAAGCGCTTACCGAAGAGTCTGATCAGACTGGGTGGATGCCCAGGCTGATCTGAGTCAGCGCTAGGCGCACAACCACATTGTTGGTTTTCTCGCGTCGCGGCTCCTATTTGGAAAGCCGTATGGCTTCAAAGATAGCAAACCTGGGCCATGGTTCATAATCATTCATACATTAAACTTCAGGTCGAAAATTTCACTCCTTGTAAGTTATATTGAGAATCAAAATTTTTGTCTAATGCCATTGCCGATGTTCATGGAGAAAAAGAAATTTAGCCGCGACACGAGAAAACTAACAAAGTGGCACTCGCGCCCAGGTAACACTCATATTAGCCTGAGCTGCCTCCCTGTCTGATCAGAGTATTCGCTGTGTGCTTTAATGGTAGCTTAGGGTCTAAACTAGCTCCACGCGGACAGCGTAGACTCTGATCAGACTGGGCGGATGCACAGGCTAATCTTAGTCTTCGCTGGGCGAACATACCACTGCGTTGGTTTTGTCATGTCGTGGCTTGATGAATTTTGTTATTGTAAGATTTGATTGAGACTTGAAATTTCCGACTTTATATTTTAGGTCGCCCTTAAGTTTAAGGAATGATTGTGAACCGGGCCCTGAAGTCACAAATAATAATGAGCGGCAACACGAGAAAACCAACAATGTGGTTGTGCGCCCAGCGCAGACTCAGATCAGCCTGGGTATACGCACAGTGTACTCAGAGTGTTTCCAAAAGTGATAAAGGGTAGCTAAGGGTCTAAGCTACCTTCATGCGTACAGCGAAGACTCTGATCAGACTGGGCGGATGCCCAGGCTGATCTGAATCAGCGCTGGCGCACAACCACATTGTTGGTTTTCTCGTGTCGCGGCTCAATTCTCTTCCGAAAAAAAAATGCAAAAATTATAATAATTATAATAAAATAAAAAAAAATGATTAAGTGAATAAAAAATGGGTGGGAGAATACATAAGTGTCTATCCAGAAACCTTAGATAAAATTAGCATGACAGTGGTTTACGTAAAATAATCTGCTTGGTTTCCTTGCAATTATATGTAACGTTGGTAAAGTTATAATTTTATGGCCTATATTTATTTGAAAAGCTGTCTCTCTGAAAAGTAATTCTACCATTTGTGTGGTCTGAGTAGAGCGATATGGGTGCACTCACAGTTTACGGTGTACGCTAGCTTTTTTTAAACAAAAACATCAGGGCTCAGTGGTTCGAAGCATCATTTGCTTATGTCTTACAACGCTCACAAAATTAATTATGCTAATATTTTTGCCGAAAAATTGTAAGAAGCTTTTGCACTGTAAAGGTCTCACATTTTTTCGTCAAAAAAGAAAAATATGGCAGCGTTTACTTATAATATACTTGAAAAATTAACGTCTTGTTAACTAACGACGTCGTTAGTTTTGAACTACTGGGCCCTAATGACGAAACTAATTATCGTAATATTATCCCACCGCATACCACGAATGACAGAAAAAGTCTCTAGTGCACATGTACATGATGTAGGAACATTAACTTTTAAGTGAAATTCGAAACTTACGCCACAAATTAAAAATATTAATAATAATAGTGATTAGATGATAGCAATTACAAAAAAATGATATGAGCCGCGACACGAGAAAACCAACAAAGTGGTTGTGCGCCCAGCGCAGACTCAGATCAGCCTGGGCATCCGCCCAGTCTGATCAGAGTCTTCGCCGTCCGCATGGAGGTAGCTTAGACCCTTAGCTACCCTTTGAGCACTAAACGAAGAGTGTGGCCAAACGGGGCGGATGCCCAGGTTGATCTGAGTCTGCGCTGGGCGCACAACCACATTGTTGGTTTTGTCGTGTCGCGGCTCATATAATTATTATAAGGGTCATACTTTCAACAATGTTATATACAGAACGTACACAAACACCTAAATGGTTCCAGATTCTGAGACACTGACTGATAAAAGGCTTTGAACTGATTGCCATTTAATTCGTTCTGTTTGTATATTTTGTCTAAATTGTAACCCAGTTTCAACCTACATTTATATCCTAAGCAGTGGCTAGTTGACAAGTTTACTCATTTAGCTATCGCCACTAAGGGCAAAGCAGTCGGAGAGAAGTTTGACTGCTTAGTCTGGATGGATAGATGATTTGTGATTTTACGTCGTTTTCAACAGTACTTCAGTCATATCAGGATGATGGGTGGACGAAAATAAAAGTCTGTGTGCAGTGCCCGTTTACGGTTGAAAAGATTTTCGCCTTCGGGAACAGAACTCGGGACCGCTAGATCAGCAGACCGGCGCTTAACCCACTGAGCTACCGGGGCCCCTTGAATGTTTAGTCTAGGCTCTTGATTATTTTATCCTCATCTTTTCCATCGGCTTGTAATGACTGAAATTCTGTTAAAAGGACCGTAAAGCCTACTTATTCCTCTAGACAACAAACAACATTTCAGAAGTCAGACATAGTTTTACAAGGGTTCAAACTTAGAAACCGAAATGTAAATCACAAAGAAATAAAAAAGAAAATAATACGATAATTGTTGAACTACTAAAGAAAGGCTACCCAATTGTCACATCTCTTGTTACTCCAGTCTCCTGCGTAATTATCACAGTTAAACGTTTCAAAATTTGCCAGGTTTATTCAACTTTTGTCCACTTAAGACGGCCATTACAGCCAGTTTCAGAATGACAAGCTTTAGTTGGTGTGATTTCATATAGTCATTGCAGCACGTTAAAATGTATCAAACTAACAATTCACCTGTTGTTTGACGACTTCCTTATTTATAAATCAAAGACATTTCTTTATAGACACAGCTGATTCATTTCTACTTTATAACATATTTTGGCAGTGTGTTTTCCACTGAATTGGTATTTCGGAAAATACAATTTCCCATCACGATTTTATGACTATTTTCACTGGTGCAAACTGAAAGTGCAAGGACATACATTCCCTGCACATAAATAAAGAAACTATTTTTATTTATCACAGTCTCTATCTGATGCTCACTTGCGGTCATTTTGCAGATTTGATATTAATCTTGATAGTAATTATGATAAATACGAATGGAGAATTGGTAAATTCAACTGTAATTGCTTGCTATAATTTTAGATGGATGCTCAGTGAGATAAGCTCAGGCATTTTAATCAAAATCTAAAAGGGCTCCTTCAAGGACAGAGAACACATTCAAAAGAGGGAACATGGGCCATACAGCGAAGTTTCGGCCATTGAAGCCTCATCAGTGACCCTGACAATATCTGGTGAGGAAAGCCAGAGAAACGCATATTGTAATTTCTTAATTTTAATAATGCAGTCGATTCAAAGACTGATTAGTATCTAAAGGGCTCCAAATGATTAAACAGTGATGATCTAGAATAAAGGTATAAACTAATCAATTAATTCTGATTCCTCAGGATATATCCTCTGATCTCAAAGGACGAAAATAAATAATGATCTGCACTAAGTCATGCGAGTTGTATGAGTTTTACATTATATTCATTCAAACAAACAACAAATGATACCTTACTCTAACTTTAACTATTCGGGTTAAGTTACATCATGACATTACCGTACACCAAACTTGCCAGAAATCGCAAACTGTAGCATCCAAATTTCATAGAATATGTCAACGATAATAAGGGTGACATGAGATAGCTGTACCACAGTTTGTTCGCCTGAACGATTTGTTCGGTGGCTTAATCTTTCCGTGCTGCCGAACACTCTGAAACTGGCTGTAGTTTACACAATAAAAAGGAGATCCGAACAAGAAGCATAATAATATTTTGAAATGCACAAATTAGCCTCAAGACAATTTCACTGAAAATGCCATCAACAAATGCAGCGTTTTCTTCCATGATTCGTTTTTGATTATAATGTTGATTAATATAAGTTCGTATTTTCGATAATTCGTGAGTTGTTTGGTGACATATCTATACCTAACGAGACCATTAGAAAAAAGACAATGAGGAGACAGAAAATAGAGATTGCTGTGTTTTGTGTGGCCGCCATTGTGTTTGTTCTTCAGGCTGTGGGGTATTTGGCACCATCCTGGTTTGTACAGGAAGTGACATTAAAACACGGACTGGACGGGTTGTCTGTTGATGGAAGGCATCTCCAAGTGCCATATGTCAGGGCAATATTACTGGAAAGAATAAAGCAGGTAATATGATGAATGGGTACATTTTTGGGAGCGGGTAGGAGCTCTGTCATTTACATTGTTGCCTACCTTCTCACAGTAAACATTTTCTTGTAAGATGTACTCCCTTGTTTTATGATTACAAACACGTTTCCATGAAATATTTTCACAGTTACTCCAAATTGGTCCATTTATACATTTGACAATAGACATTAAGAGCAATTTGTTTGAAAGGTAATTTTATACTAAGAAATAAGGCATGGTACCGACTTTCTTTTTGGTTGATGATAGTGTTCATTTTACATTTTCAATTTCGATCCTTTATTTCAATTATTGTGAATAGGTCCATGTTTTATCACATGACGCCTCTGTTATTCAAGGATAACTTTGTGTCATAAAAATCTTAGGCCCACGCGTGTAATAATATTTTAGTGCATATATTATACGTCATTGACAACGAACGTATCAACAATACATTTTCTTACTGAAATAATGCTCATTTTAAAGGCGATAGAATCCCATTTTAAAGGGTGTTATGATAAACAGAATGAATTTTACACTAGTAGTCATTTCATATGAAATTCATGAAACTCGCCGAAGGGTCGTTTCATGAATTCATATGAAATGACCACTCATGTAAGATCCTCTATTTTCTGCATTATTAACAAAGAAGAACCAACCTTTTTGACTTCCAGTTTGCTTCACAGGACGACGAAGCTCTCCAAAAACAAGAATTTGCTCCCCTAGGAAAAAATCTTTCCATTAGAAAGAATTTTTCCTTAGGAAGCATATTCGATTTTTGAAAGTTTGAACCCTATTGAGAAGAAAGGCAAGATAGAAATAACAAAGTTGCTTCCCCTGAAAGTGTACCAATTCACCTTGAAATTTCAGGAACAGATTATGCCGAATGCATCTCCTCTTCCTGGTGAAACGGAAAAATCAGATCTCTGTCAGGACAGCGCTAATAAACCTGCTTCTGGACACGCGATGCCTACCTCCAGAAAGAAGCGTACGCTTGACCAACCTGCTGGTTCATATCCTAAAGATGACAATAACAATCTGGGAGAAGAGTCCCTTCACTCAGGGTCAAACCCAGAAGTTATCGGGAACACAATACAGTCACCAGAAAATCAAAATAGGGACGAAGGCACTGCTGAAACAGATTCAAGTAATGTTAATCCAAGTGGTAGTGGCTTTCAACCAGGATCACAATCTACACAAGATGAAGAGAACAAGGACAAAACCGAATCTACAGGAGATAGCGGCAGTGGTAGAGACGATGTTAATAACGATGTCCCAGAGCCACCAGGTCCTGATCTGATTGGTTCAGATGAAGATGGAAGTCAACATCAAAACAAAGTTCCTGTCAACACAGGAGGACTTCCCGAACAAGATGGAACTGGAGGTGACAAGGGCGACCAACCGGTTGCGCCAGATAATAACAACGAACAAGATACACCTGATATTGTTCCTTTACCAGGTTGGAGTGGTACAGGTGGCAACCCAAAGAATGAACACATTATACCTGATATTGGATCTTTACCAGGTTGGACTGGTGTAGTTGACAACACAGAGAATGAACAAGACATACCAGACGGTGGATCTTTACCAGACCGGAGTAATACGAATGGTAATATACCTCAGCAGCACGAGAATATGCAGTTTCCGAATCCTGTAGCTTCTGAAAATGATATGAAAGAGAGTCAACAGACTGGACACCTACCTCGCAGCAAAGCAGTGATTATGGAAGCGCAGGATAGGCACGTCGTTTATATCAGTGCCGGACTTTGGTATGGGAGAGCTTGTATCAACAGTCAGCCATTAATAGATAACGACGTTCAGAAGCTTGGCACTGAGTGGTGTACACTTTATGTCAGAATGAATGAGTCTACACTGGGTAAGCTGATTTACCGTACATGTTCGCATGCATGATCCAAAACCCACACGCACCATGCATGCTCCTATTTTTGTCAGCTCATTGATTTAGGTACATGGAAACTTATGGTGATAAAGCAACTCTTTCACTTTCATTCTTGTCTCCCTTCTTAAGGACATTCAATTGTTACAATAAACTAGAAAAGAGCCCGCGCAAGCGCGGATATATTTCATGATGGTCAAGTTTATATAAAAAAGCGAGTTTCAATTTTTCAATGTAAATGGCCTTAGGCCCAGGTGAAGATATGACCTTTACCATGAATACTCACTAAAGCTTCATTTACCTAATTAGTTGTCTGCATCTACAAACTTTCAGGTAGCAGACTGCATTGTTTCTAAAAAAATCAACTTTTTTCCGTTTTTCCTATAGAAAAACCTAAGTGACTCAAAAGTTGACCATCCCGTAAAACAGATCAAGGTCATCCCAGGGTCATCATTTATATAAATTTTGTTGAGCTTTTGAGTCCTTGATGCGACATGCTAAGTTTCAAGATCATAGGATTTGTGGTTCTGGGAGAGAATTGGTTGATTTGATGCTTAACGTCCACGGTAAACAGCTAAGGTCATGTCGGGACGGTCATTTAACCTAACCACACTATTCCTGGGCAGGCTTAGACCTCCTAAGCGGTTAACCAGTACTAAGTGGACATACTTTCGCCATTAACTGACAACTGCCCTTCTTGAATCAGCGGAAGGAGAAACGAAAGTATGTGGCCAGACCGGATTTCGAACCCAGGACCTCTGACTTATGAGTCAGGTGCCCTACCGAATGCGCTACGCGGCCCGGCGTGGTTCTTGGGGAGAAGATTTTTTTTTTTTTTTTACCATAATAATTGTTTGCCATCTTGGTTATGTGACCTGTCCTGGGTATTTTTATTTTTCTGGAAAAATTGGGTCCTGGAACGTTTTGGGGGAAAATATTCAAGCCCTCTGAAGACTAAAGGCTTATTTAGCTTCGTTGAATCATTGAAACTGATTTGTCTGCTTCGATGGAAAAAATGCCATTTCTTACCTGGCGCATGTGTGTTAACCTAGACATTTTTAATTTTTGTCTTTTCGAAAGTTCAGTTCAGTTTGAATCCTCCTAACGACGTTCCCCAAGTGGCTCAGCGGTACGTAACCATAGCCGCACACACTTGGCGCCGTGTCTCCGTCCAATTTTTCGAAAGACCATGTGCGTTGAGCTTTATTCTTCAATGGGCGAGTTCGATTGGCTATTCGTATTGACTATCGTTCTGGAAGAAAATGGGTCGTTTCGAGCCAGGGCCGTCGGGACTATGACCATTTAGTTCTTCATCCGTTTAGACATATGAGCAAAAATACAAAAATAAATCGTTATTTATGGGGAATGACGTACGTTCATGAGTCGGATTTTTGCATTAGAACCTGCTAAATTTGGACTTGCTAAGCAGCGCGCCGATATAACGACGCAGAACCGAAACGACCGGATTAATTTAAAACGTGTATTCGAGTACACGATAATTTCACTCGAACGCACCCATTGTTGACAAAAAAAAATCGACCAATAGTCGAAGTTTCTAGAAAAATACTGGGAGAATTTAAAATGAAAGACGAATTTAATTCCCAAATTCTTTAAATCTACGTGAAACTAAAACACACGCTAACCGAAATTATCAATGATAGCAATATACGAAAGAACCAGTATAGAAATTACGCTTGAAAATGCCACCAATTTTGCAGTTTATGCGCTACTTCGTGTATTTAGTATTATAGATAAGTTGATCCCTTAAGGGCATTTTTTCCTTTAAGCGTAGACCCAATTTTGGATTGGCTTTGTTTTCCAGGGTAGCAACAAGGACAGTACTGTTCTCCTTTATAAAAAGGGCGGCAAACTATGGAGATAATTGAGCCGCGACACGAGAAAACCAACAATGTGGTTGTGCGCCCAGCGCAGACTCAGATCAGCCTGGGCATCCGCCCAGTCTGGTCAGACTCTTCGCTAAGCGCTTAAAGGGTTGTTAAGAATCTAAGCTATCTCCATGCGGACAGCGAAAACTCTGATCAAACTGGGCGGATGCCCAGGCTGATCTGTGTCTTCGCTGGGCGCTCGACCACATTGTTGGTTTTCTCGTGTCGCGGCTCATATGTATACCCCTACCGTTTATAGAGCTTTGTTCCTGTGAATAAGCAAGTTTCTGATAACCCTGTTTCTTTTTTCGCGGCGCCGCTCCTGTATTGTTAAAAACTGCAACACTTTACTTTCATTTTCTAGCAAACAACAAAAGTAATTTCAGCACAAGGGCATACCTCCATGTCTTTCTGCCATTTTAGCAAAGGTCGAGAACTTTGATAACTTCAACTTTGCTTCATCTGGCCAATCAAGCCTTCTAAAACGGGTATACCCTCAAACGAAAGAAATTGGTCTTAGAGGTGAAACGAGTTAAGAATTGTTCCAATTTAGAAGGATGACAAAATTGAAAATGGCAGAGTTGCTTCCACTGAAAGTATACCCATTCGCCAAACTGCTATAGGAAAACATAATAATACCATAGTACTATATACTAGTATATAATTGTTTGTTATATCATTGTACTCATGAATTTAAAAATGTAGGTAGGTAGGTAGGTAGGTGTAGGTAGGTAGGTAGGTAGGTAGGTAGGTAGGTAGGTAGGTAGGTAGGTAAGATAGATAGATAGATTCTTTTGTCTTGGAATTGTTAAACATAGCATCGTTATTTCAGAAAAAAAAATCTTAACTCTAGATATCATAAGCAAGATTATCTGCCCAGGTAATAGCCATAATCATCTAGGAAAAAAGGAGAAGGAAAAAAACTGAATGGAAAATAATAATTGAGCCGCGAAATGATAAAGTCAACAAAGTTGCAACGACTCAGATCAGCCTGGGCATCCACCCAGTCTGGTCAGAGGCTTCGCTGCCCTTAAAAGGTACATGTAGTCAAGGATCTGTGCTACCTCTATGCCGTCACCCAGTCTGATCAGTCTTCGCTGACGGCATAGAGGTAGCTCAGATCCTTGACTACATGTACCTTTTAAGGGCAGCAAAGCCTCTGGTTAGACTGGGCGAATGCCCAGGCTGATCTGAGTCTTCGCTGGGTGCACACGCCACTTTGTTAGCTTTGTCGTGTTGCGGCTCATATATGTCTGTCATTCTAATTTCAGACAAAGAAGACAGGAACATCAATGAGCTGCGGATTGAAGCCAGTATTGGCGTTGTCCTAGGCCTTGTTAGCCTGGTTGCTGCATCAGTCTCTTGTTTCACACAGCATCACCTGATCTTTAGACTGAGTGTTGCACTGACAAGCATGTTCTGTTGTGGTAAGTTACTCAGTGGGCACACAACGTTGAAACAACATTGAATCAACATTGATTAAACCGTAGCTGAGGGTCTAAGCTACCTCAATGCGGACAGCAAAGACTCTGATCAGACTAGGCGCACAATCACTTTGTTGGTTTTCTCGTGTCGCGGCTCAAAATTTTATGTAACCTTGGAACTCTGGGGAGTTTTGAAAGTGAAGCGCTTACCCTCTGACAAGTCCGAGATAATCCGACTGATTTTACTATATGAGACGCGACACGACAAAATCAACAAAGTACATGTAGCATGTGCGCCACGCGGAGGGTTAGCTCAGCCTGGGCATCTGCCCAGTCTGATCAGATTGTTTCCTGTGCACTTAAAGGGTAGCTAAGGGTCTAAGCTACCTCCACACGGACAGCGAAGTCTCTGATCAGACTCGATGGATGCCCAAGTTGATCTGAGTCTCAGCGGCGCTGGGCGCACAACCATTTTGTTGGTTTTTGTCATATCACGGCTCAATTTTTTTCAAAAGCATATGGCTGCATGTCCCATTACTCGCGACACAAATCATGTGTGTTATAGGAATTGCTCTGACAACCCCCCCCCCCCCGCCCCGCCCGCCCCCTCTCCCCCTACGAAATAAAATTGATACAGAGCAGGGCATGTTTCCAAACAGTGCAAAATCGAGTCATTGACAGCAATGAGCACACTCACAAGAGGGAAAAACAGAACTGGTTCTCCGTTATGCCCCTTAAATTGCTGTAATTTACAAAAACACGAAAGAGATCCATAAATCAAACTTTAGCAATAAATATATTACATTAATTATATTTTATGTTTTATCGTTACTTTTTTCATTTAATGCCTTTTCATTTACAGGCGCCATTATGGCAGTTCCTGTTGTTCACGTGATTCTTCGTCACGTTTTGAGCCACAAACGTCTCACGAGGCCCCGTATTATTGGTCAAATGGACATCAACAATTTCACTGTGCATGATCTGTGCGACCATTGGTCCGCCATTGTGTGTGGCGCCGGAAGCCTCGTTGCCGTTGTATCAGCACTCATATTCACGACATTGTTGTGCAACTCGTTTCGTAAACCGAGGTAAGAGTCAGGGTTCGAGGTTATAAAACTGGAGAATAATCTCAAACTCAAATAAATCACACTGATTGGCTGCTTCCGAGCATGTGCTCGGAAGCAGCTAATCAGCGTGCTTTATTTTTGAGTTTGAAAATGCACTCAAGTTTTATAACCTCGGGCCTGAGTTACTGTTCTTGTGCTGTCTTACTCTGGCGAGTCGGTCATGGCCCATTTTGTGCACAGCTTCAGACAAGGTTTGGTTTTTAAGATATATTTGTCTCTTTTCACTATTAATATCTATATTATGATCACTCGTTAGAACCGTCTCGACGAGACGGTTATAACGAGGTGTCACAACCTATGTTTCTATGGAGAAATATAGAAATTGTCCCTGAATTAGTCCTGCTACTCCTTCTTGTCTGGAGCAAAAACACAACGCTACAAGTTTAAATGTACTGCAATTTTCTTGGCAATAAACGAGTAAACAGCGCGACAAATAACGTAAATGATGAATCTGTAGCGTTGTGTTTATTCATTTATTTACTAGAAAATTGCTTGATATTTTTGCACAATCAGTCATTTTAGTTTTATAATTTGACTTACATAGCCCCTTCTATAGTGGCTATTTGTTTTGTTTTTGTTTTTATCTCATCGAGACGGTTCTAACGAGGAGTCACAACACATGCTTCTTTGAAGAAATATAAACTGTCCATAAATTAGTAATGTTTCCCCTTCTTGTCTGGAGCACCAACACAACGCTACAAATCAAAACGTACTGCAATTTTCTGAGAATAAACGAATAAACAACGCGACAAATTTACTGTAATTGGTGAATCTGTAGCGTTGTGTTTATTCATCTATTTACTAGAAAATTGCTGAACATTTTTGCTCAATCAGTCATTTTAGTTCTATAATTTGACTTACATGGTCTCTTCTTTAGGGGTAATTTGTTATTTTATATAAATTTATATATATTGTTTGTTTTGTTTTTGGAATCATCTCTTTCTTGTGTTCAAATTTCGTTTTCTTGAGAAAACTGCTGAGACATATACATGTACATCTTGTTGTTTTCTCGACGGTTAGAATTATAAAAACTTCTTTTAAGTTCTAATAAGAATGACTTCCTTTGAGCAAACTCACAAGAACGAAACAACAGTTTTGGTTTTATATTATGAAAAAATCTAATTAAATGATTTACATCTTATTTCTATCCTTTTTTTATTATCATTTGTTTGTTTGTTCGTAAACCTCTGGTGAAGCTTGCGAAAGGCGAAAGTGCTTTGGTAAAAACAGATGATCATCGTTAATGAGCAAGTCTGGGTTAGCTGGTTAACTAAGTAATATGCTAAGTGAAAAGTTGATTATTAACCTGCCAGTAAAATACGTATTCTATAAATAATGATAAATTTAAAATCGATTTCCATTTTACTTTGTTATATTTTTTGCATGATTTTAAAGTTTTTATTTATTTATTATTTTTTTTTCTTTTTGAAACCTTATGAAAACGAATGCAGCTAACAAAATACTGCCATTATCTCCAATTTTAGTGACATTTGAATCCAATGTATATTTATATTTGAATCAAATGCATTTAACAGAAGACAGATCAATACTGAACAGATTCTTTGCCAGGGGGAGCAGTCATGCATCCCTTCTGCTGAGCTAGTTATGCGGATTACTTATACGAGAATTGAAACTACAACAAATGGACACAATAAACAATCAGTCATTTTAGTTTTATAATTTGACTTACATAACCCCTACTATAGGGCAATGTTGGTTTTTTTTTTTTTTGTTGTTGTTGTTGTTGTTGTATTTTTCTCGTCGAGACGGTTCTAACGAGGAGTCACAACACATGTTTCTTTGGGGAAATATAAAATGTCCCTGAATTAGTAATGTCTCCCCTTCTCCTCTGGAGCACAAAAACAACTCTACAAATTAAAATGCACTGCAATTTCCTGTGAATAAACGAATACACAACGCGACAAATAACTGTACATGATGAATCTGTAGCGTTGTGTTTATTCATTTATTTACTAGAAAATCAATAAAATATATGAGTTCCTTTCTTCCCTACATAGGGGATAGGGGATAATTCCTCTTTGTAAGTTATAACTTAAATTAATAAATGCATATTCATATCATTTAACTTCCTTCAGAAAGTAAAGCTTACTCACTGCGGCAAGTAACTTTTTACTAATAGAAACGTAAGGCTTACTATAAGAATAGTGTTTGATTGAAGTCAAGTTAGCTAACTAACTTAGTGAAGTTTACTACATGTAATTACTAGTCGTATTTTTGTCAGTGGCACAAACAGCAAGATTTATTGGAACCAGTGCAACAATAAACTCTAAATGGGCCGCGACAGGAGAAAACCAACAAAGTGGCTGTGCGCCCAGCGCAGACTCAGATCAGCCTGAGCATCCGCCCAGTCTGATCAGACTTTTCGCTAAGCGCTTAAAGGGTAGCTAAGGTTCTAAGCTACCTTCAGGTGGACTGCATAAACTCTGATCAGACTGAGCGGATGCCCAGGCTGATCTGAGTCTGCGCTGGGCACACAACCACTTTGTTGGTGTTCTTGTGTCGCGGCTCAAATTTTCTTCAAGTAATAATATCTGTAATTTTGCTGAAAAATAAAATGTTGTGGCCACTTGAATATTTGTTCTGAGTTTAACCTTTGAATCCACAGAAAGGGCTACGACCTTGAACGCCCAGTTACTATAGAAACGATTTCAAAAGGGGAATTACCAGATCAGTGTCTATGTAATGTCAAGGCCATGGGAACTAGGGTTACAGACAGACTGGAGCTGCTCTCAAAACAAGGTAGGTAGAAACGACTTTTATTGAATTAATCCCAAGAGGCACACAACGTTGATTCAACATTCATACTGTTGATTTGAAAAGGGTCTTACGTCATTTGCTTTCTGTAAATACTAAAAGCAGTCTGCGCATCGACTTAGCTACCGTGTATCATTTTCTTTTCATCTTTAGGATTCCTCCTAAATCATAGACTATACACTTTGATTAACACACACAAAAAAACCTGCTCAGTCTACACGCCCTAATCCCATTTTTTGTGACTGTTTGCACTTACCATAAGGTTTATTACTGTTCTAGCAACGCCAGTCGAATCATATCTATAACTTGTTTGGCACATTAAAAATACTGTAATGCCTACTCTTTGGCCTAGGGTAGGCAAGTCGCTCTTAAACTTAAAGCGTCAATAAAGCAGTTCTGTAAGCTACCTATCATATATTTTGAAATCAAAGATAGGAATGCCGACAAAGTAGATCCAGATAAGACGGCTCATCAAGATCCGCCTTTTCTTGATACCTTTTTTGCAAATCTAATTTAAATATCTTCATTTTTTGTGTATTCATAAATGTCTTCATTGTTGTTACTTCAAAATATTTAGCAAAAAACTAGTGTTTAAAAGTGTAAAGGCCTATATAACATAAACAGATACAAATACAAGTATTGATGCAAACAAGACTGTGCGTATGTGCTGCCTGACATGATTCACAGGGGCGTAGCTAGAAAGAGGCCTCGAAGCATATGCTTCAACATATACTTAGCAAAAATAAAAACTTAACAGTCGCTTTTTTTCATCCTACGGTAGTCTGGAAAAAGAGAGACATAAAAATTCTTATAATTTTAGAAAACGTAACCATTTGGTAATATCATAACGACACAAAATTCAAGATTCTTTAAATACAGCAACATTGAGGCTATTTTAAACGTCACAAGGGTACTTTTCTGTTTTCTATGCTCAAAACCAAATAATTGCCGAATTTAAAATTGTTAAAGTCTGCTGAAATTATAAAAATTCTGTTGACAATGCCTTTCCATTATCAAATCCAATCTGTATGGACTTATAAGCTAAATCTATGCCAATGCACGGTCGACTAGGAGGCCGTGAGGACCAGACGAAAAACCTCAGTCCATGCCATTATGAAGTCCGAAACTCAGTTTAAATGGAATTCCCGTTACACTTTTAAGTCTTTATAGCAGTTAAAGAAATGGCTCTCAAATAAATTTAGTAATAAAGACATTGAGTTTGCAAGACAATCAAATAAGTCTCGAAGAAAATAATTAGAATAACACATGGGTATAGAAATTATGGTTGTTCAAAAATTTCTACAGGTTTAATTCAAAGGGAGGTACTGTTAAAGTTTTGAACTTTTAAACGTTATTTTTAGGTAGTGATTACAATAAACATAAGCTTTTAAAGTGTTTTCTGTGTGCACTGGAAATACTGTTTATTGCGTACAAGAAAACTTTCTTCTGCGCATGCGCAAATCAAAGTACTGGTATGAATTATTAAAATAGGAATAAGTTAGATAACTCCGGACAGGACGAAAATTTACCAAAAACCTTTCATGATTTAAGCAATCAGACGTCTGTCCAACTCGAAAAAATCCATATATGCATTACATATTGGCTAAGTTGGCCGGAATTAAGAAATAAAAACCGTCAAGTTTTTATTTTTGTTCAGTATATTTCCATATGTGTTTAAGGTATAGTTTTCAGTGAAACAACCCTGCCTTATTTTCTCCCTCCTCAGTAAAGGAGGGTCATCTCGTAAGAAAATAATTTGTTCCTCTAGGAGCAAATTATATTTCTGTTTTTAAGCAGACCCCGTTAAAGTTGTTCCCTCTTCGTAAAAATGGCGGAAGGACAGCTAACTGTGTATTGTCAGCTAGGCATGCAGGTACATTCATTCACTAGGCGTGGGAGGGGATGGGAGGAAACCTCTTTCATAAAAGTATTTTTTTTCAGCAGGGAAAATGAAAATAAGATATTCATTTCTTTTTGCTCCAATACCGCGTATATGAGAAGGAGGCAGAATTTTTCCTTATTAGAGTGATCTCCCATGGAAGTGTATGCATTCAGATATATATCCCAAAATTGAAAATATTTGCTTCAACAAGGTACGTCTGGCTACGCCCCTGATTCTTCTCTGCATGCACATGCTATCAGATTCCTTTTATATATTTTACAGACAAAAACCGAAAAGAAGGCGGAATTGAAGAAAGCAATGATGAAATATCAGTACAAACGTCATCTGCTCGTGACGGTGGAGACAACGGAAGTTACATCTCTATGGATAGTAATGTCAAAGATGAGTGTAAAACCAAGTTTGCTTGTGATGGCGGAAATGACGAAAATTACGTCATTATGGAAGCCAGCGTCATTCATGAGAATGATGACATCGACAATGATCAAAATTTCAATGCAAGCATAAACATGGACGATTTTGAGTATAATGCCAATGGTTTAAATTATTGAAAAATTGAACCTTTGAATGATTAGACCTTTGGACAGCTTGATCACTGGGTTGTTGCTTCGTCCCAGTTTGAAAATACAATGAGCAATATTTTTTTCTAAGAGCTTCATTCAGCAGTACCTGTTGCATAACACGGTCAGTGCAAACGTAATATTTTTCACCTTAAGTTTATGATTTCTGGAAGAAAAAAAATACAAAAATTTCCATAACGAATATAACCTATAATTTTCTCTCACTCAATTCCTGTAATGACATCACATGTATTTGGTTACAAAACAGCACAATTGTCCAAATTCCAGGAGTTGTTATAGAAGAAATCCGAGTCTGTTGTAAAAAAAAACTAATCCAACCGGGATCTGTTGTTCATTGTAGAAAAAGAGATGTTACTACTGAGACCAAGCAAACAGGCACCGTTAGTGGTCACATCATATCAATAACGATTTATAGTTACCATGTTTTTCCAAAGCTGGATACTTTTACAAATTTCAACAAATGCTTTTATAAGGAAGTTATTGACTTACTTCGTGTATTTGGTGAGAAATGGAGATAACTTTGCTCTGATTATAATCTTTTGATAGAAAAGTGAACTGAAACGATAATTTACAACTATCTTTTTTGTGTGTCTCCTTGACTACAACAATATTTTAATTGCTCTAAAACAAAAAAGGTTTCAATCGACATCTGCAAACACACACAGACCCACACCCAACCCTCCAACACCCCCCCCCCCCCACACACACACACACACACGCACACAATTTTAGGCCTCCGATACAAACTTGTTGATAGGATATGACCATACGAATCAGTTGTTATTTGAGTTTGTCTTGGCTTACAGTCATTTCTTGTTACCATGTTTCTACAGACGTAAGTTGAGAGCACATGCTTATTGTTTGATTATACACCTACCATTTGCAGATAGGATTATAAATGTTAAATCTGGTTTTTACAATGGGGCACAGATTATAATTTCTAAGAAAATTAACTTTTGTATTGGAATTTACATACTGACAGCTGCTTTATCGCTTAACAATTTCAAAGGGTACATTCAGATACAAGATATTTTACCTTTGAATCCCTTTGATAATCTTCACTCTGTAAATGATATAGACATAATGTCACAGAAAGCCTTGCCTGACTGGCAGACTCTGCTGACATCCACACTGTAAACGCCACTGATGAAAGTAGCTGAAATTAACAGCACAGATTCTGATGAGGTGGCTCATTATGAGCCACCTCATTAGGATCTATGCTGTTTGCCTTCTTGTCTTTGAATTATCAATATGATGTAGCTTAAATGAAACATTTTTTTTTTGAAAATTTGCTGACGTAAATTTTGTCGTCTGCTTTTTTGGCGCTTAAAGGGTTAACCAATAAAATGTGCTATTGTTATATACATGTAGTTTATTCTTGTGAATCATTATAAAATGTTTCAAATGTTTCATTTTTCCTTTTCAAACCCTCACTAATCTATCTTCGTGGAAAAGTCTCATTTAGTAAGCTTTCATAAGAATCAATTCTGTAATTTTCATTTATGTCTCCCTTCATAAGAAGGGCCAAGTCTTTAAAGAATGAATTTGATCCTCTGGGACTGAATGGTTAGGAGTGAATCCTATTTTACAAGGACTATGTGGCAAAGGGAAGCAAAAACGAAGCTAAAAAGTCGTTCCCCTTCGTAACATGGTAAAATACATGTAACATAAAAGGGTACCCATAGACATTAAAAGTGTCTGTGTAACATATCGGTTGTTTGTGATAAGTGCACCTCCTATAAAGGGTGTAACGTTTCCAAATTACGTATCCACTCTCCCCCACAAGAATTTGCTTTTCGCTTTTATGTACTACCTGTTACCAACAATATAGCTTTATTGAATATTGAATAGTGTTTTTTCTTTTTCCTTCAGTATAAAGCAGGCAAATATATTATTTTACCATGTAAGGTGACTTGGTATATTTAAGGGGAAGCAAAGTTGCTATTTCATTTTTGACTCCCTTCTAAATACGGGTCAACTCTTAAAGATAATCATTTGAACCTTTGGAATCCAAGCCTTTCTTTAAGAGTTGACTCCCTTTTAGACGGTCCACATTGGCAGAGAAGCAAACAGGAGTCACAAACGTTGTTTCCTCTCTCAAAAATGGTAGCAATACCCGTGGATCTTGAAGGCCCTGAATAACATACAGTCAACTCACGATATCTCGAACACTGATATCTCAAAGTACCTTCATATATTAAAGAATAGATTTTCTATTTTCATTTATACTTCAACTTCAGTAACTTCAAACTACTGATATCTCAAAGTAAATTTTCTGATACCAGAAAATTTCCTTTGAGATATCAGTAGTTTTGACTGAAGTTCGACTTCGAGATATCGCGAGGTGACTGGTTATTCTTGATAAGGGTAAAAGATAAAGGTAAAAAAGGGCGTTACCGCAAAGGCTTTGCTTATATTTAACGTGCAAAGCGGAAAGTGAAATAATATAACTATAGTGAAAATGAAACGGCAAATGATTCAAAAATATTCTTAGCAAAGACTGAATGTATTCATTAAGCAGGAGAGGGAAGTGGGGGTATCTAGTTACCCGGCTTAGAAAGAATAAATCCTGATATCACGACAATAAATCATCTAAAAAAGCAGGATTTTGATATTTTGATATATTTAGGGAATCATAAGGTGTCCCAACTTTAGTGTGCTTTACTGCCCTTATCATGTAGGGGGGAGCCCCGGTAGCTCAATGGGTTAAGCGCTGGCCTACTGATCTAGCGGTAGCGGGTTCGAGACCCGCCGGAGGCGGAGTTATTTCCATCGTAAACGGGGTTCCATTGCACACAGCCTTTCATTACCACAATCTCATCGTCCTGGTATGACTGAAATACTGTTGAAAAGGACGTAAAATCGCAAGTCATCCATCCATCTATTATCATGTAGGGGTTCAACGATACGGTAAAAAGCATATCGCATTTTTATATGGCAACACGACAAACCCGTATTGCAATGCGTATTGCAACATGCTGTGCTCTACTATTCCAACTGACATTCATCATATCTTATAACTAGAAGTGACTATTGAAGTATCATATGCCCCAATGGTAATCAAAGAAAAATAGCACACCTGTTAGGAACTTTCTTTTAATCTTCTAGGATACTGAACTTAAATCCACTATTTTGCTGGAACAACTAATCAAACAAACTAACTAGAGTCCTCAGCCCCGACTAGGCTGAACTGACAGACTATCAAACTTTTTGAATGACTGTCATTTACCCTAAATAGTCAACACTTGAGTCAACTAGGAAACGATGTCGTTACGTAAAGGCCATTTTGCATAACGAAGGGGTCCATTCTACAACAGTGTGGCAATTTTTTTCTTACATGTATGTTTTTTTAAATGTAACTGGGTTCTGCTTAAGACCTTAGTTTTTGCTTATATGAATTTCAACAAGTTGTCCAAGCACCAAAGCTTCACAGGTTTCTGTATTTTGGAAACATAAATTGACCTATTGAGAGCCATAATTTTACGTAAGCCGACTTGGTAAGGCACGCCATATTTGACATTTCAGAGTGATTTTGAGACGCTTTAAAGTAAATTTTGAAGTAAGAAATGGTTTTATTTTGAACAAAAACATATCAGTTCAATTTTCTGTGGCAGTGTTTCCGTATGAAAATACCGGCGGCCGTTGCAAAAGGTGGGTGCGTGACGTGAATCACGTATTCGCTGCTATACTGCGAAGATCTCTTCTATTCACTACCGTGCCGATGGTAGGGAAGTTAAGGTAGTGATTCCCATTTCTAGAGTAATGTACAATAAGAAATCGTTAATGAATATAAAAATTTGGGAATATTTGTTTCTAGAAGTGGTTCTTTTTTCAAAAAAACATGTTGCTGAACAAGCTAAACGAGCATCTTATAGTTTGTTAAACAAAATAAAAACAATGTCATTACCCGTAGATATACAAATAGATTTGTTTGAAAAAATGGTAAAGTCGATTTTATTATATGGAAGCGAAATATGGGGTCTGGGGAATCTGGAGGTTATTGAACAAGTACAATTAAAGTTTTATAAGCAAATTTTCGGATTAAAAGTATCTACGCCAAACTACATGATGTATGGAGAACTAGGCATTTTTCCTATCAAAATAGACATTTATACTAGAATGATAAAGTTCTGGAGTTAACTGGTAATAAATAACAATCAAAAATTATCTTCACGTATGTATTCATCTTGTACAGTTTGCATGAGAATAATGATTGCGAGTCTGATTGGATTCAATGTATCCGAAGTATACTTATTAGCTGTGGCCTTCCACAAATTTGGACATCACAAAATGTTGAAAATCCAAAATGGCTGACATGTCATGTAAAGCAAAAATTAAAAGATCTTTTTATAAATGACTGGTTTTTACAATGTGAAAAATCCTCTAATTATCGAAATTATAAACATTTGTTTACAGGCGAAAGTTATTTAAGTAAATTATCCTTAAACGAAATAAAACTGATGTTATCTTTTAGAACTAGAAATCATAAATTACCTGTTGAATTAGGAAGATGGAAGAAAATAGATTTTGATAGGCGGCTATGTACACTTTGTAAAACAGACGTAGGTGATAAATTTCATTATATTTTGAATTGTAAGTATTTTCGGTCTTTCAGAAAGCAATGCATTAAACCCTATTACTACAAGCATCCTAACACTTTAAAATATTCTCAACTCATGAATAGCAAATCATCTATAATACTAAATAAACGAAGTAACGCATAAACTACAAAAGTGGTGGCATTTTCAAGCGTGATTTCTATACTGGTTCTTTCGCATATTGCTATCATTGATAATTTCGGTTAGTGTGTGTTTTAGTTTCACGTAGATTTAAAGAATTTGGGAATTAAATTCGTCTTTCATTTTAATTTCTCCCAAGTATTTTTCTAGAAACTTCGACTATTGGTCGAATTCTTTTTGTCAACAATGGGTGCGTTCGAGTGAAATTATCGTGTACTCGAATACACGTTTTAAATTAATGCGGTCGTTTCGGTTCTGCGTCGTTATATCGGCGCGCTGCTTAGCAAGTCCAAATTTAGCAGGTTCTAATGCAAAAATCCGACCCATGAACGTACGTCATTCCCCATAAATAACGATTTATTTTTGTATTTTTGCTCATATGTCTAAACGGATGAAGAACTAAATGGTCATAGTCCCGACGGCCCTGGCTCGGAAACGACCCATTTTCTTCCATACGTGTAGCCAATCGAACTCGCCCATTGAAGAATAAAGCTCAACGCACATGGTCTTTCGAAAAGTTGGACGGACACACGGCGCCAAGTGTGTGAGGCTATGGTTACGTACCGCTGAGCCACTTGGGGAACGTCGTTAGGAGAATTCAAACTGAACTGAACTTTCGAAAAGACAAAAATTAAAAATGTCTAAGGTTAACACACATGCGCCAGGTAAGAAAGGTCATTTTTTTCCAGCGAAGCAGACAAATCAATTTCAATGATTCAACGAAGCTAAATAAGCCTTTAGTCTTCAGAGGGCTTGAATATTTCCCCTGAAACGTTCCAAGACCCAATTTTTCCAGAAAAAAAAATACCCAGGACAGGTCGCATAGCCTAACCAAGATGACAAACATTTATTATGGTAAAAAAATAAAAAATCTTCTCCCCCAGAACCACGCCGGGCCGCGTAGCGCCATCGGTAGGGCACCTGACTCATAAGTCAGAGGTCCTGGGTTCGATACCCGGTCTGGCCACATACTTTCGTTTCTCCTTCCGCTGATTCAAGAAGGGCAGTTGTCAGTTACTGGCGAAAGTATGTGCACTTAGTACTGGTTAACCGCTTAGGAGGTCTAAGCCTGCCCAGGAATAGTGTGGTTAGGTTAACTGACCGTCCCGACATGACCTTAGCTGTTTACCGTGGACGTTAAGCATCAAATCAACGAATTCTCCCCCAGAACCACAAATCCTATGATCTTGAAACTTCGCATCTCGCATCAAGGACTCAAAAGCTCAACAAAATTTATATAAATGATGCCCCTGGGATAACCTTGATCTGTTTTACGGCAAGGTCAACTTTTGAGTCACTTAGGTTTTTCTATAGGAAAAAGAGAAAAAAGTTGATTTTTTTTAGAAACAATGCAGTCTGCTACCTGAAAGTTTGTAGATGCAGACAACTAATTCGGTAAATGAAGCTTCAGTGAGTATTCATGGTAAAGGTCATATCTTCACCTGGGCCTAAGGCCATTTACATTGAAAAAGTAAAACTCGCTTTTTTTTATATAAACTTGACCATCATGAAATATTTCCGCGCTTGCGCGGGCTCTTTTCTAGTGAATAGCAAAAATAAGGTAGAGTTAAAAAAACTTACGAAATTTATTAAGATTATTACTCAACTGTTTGTGTCTTGACTTCCCACTTTACCATGATTTGCATTAAATAGGCTAATATCTGTTAAGTATTCTGAATCTCAAGTTTGTAATAGATGCTATAACTGTGTAGAGCACGTATATGGTTTCTATTGGTTACTATTAGTAGTATGTGGATTGTCATGTTAGTCAAAACTGTTTAGAGCATATGTACAAATTGAAATAGTATAGTATTCTTGCATGCTAGTGTACTAATTGTAAATATGTTGTTCCTCATGATGTTATACCATGCTATAACCTGAGAGAAATAAAAGAATAGGAATAGAGTCAACTCTAAGCATTGCCCTTAGATTTAAGACAAGACAAAGGATATGACTTGTTCAAATTCTTGCAGAATTATCAAGTACTATCGACTATTTCAGAAATTTGGAAGTCATGTTCACTGTCACAGAATGAGATCAAGGCCTGTTCTTTTTGAAAGATATGAGCATGCCCGCTTTCTCAGCATTCAAAGAAGCCCCCTGTGCTGACAAACTATCACCAGCAGTACTGAATACTAGCTCAGAGGGTACACTTGTGGCAGGTACATGTACACACATGTGTAACGATAAGAATTTTATGACGTCACAAACTCATCAAATGGCGGCATTCCTGACATGACAGCTGAGTTTGAAGTTTTCATTTTTGATAACATTCACCGATAAGAACCACTGTACTCTGAAATTGCAGTAGTTGAGGGCTGTACCAATCGAAGGGGGCTGTATTTATTGTTGTTTATTTTCTACTGGATAAACAAAACGGTATGTATTCTTACATGTTTTTCTTTGAAATTTTTTTTACGGCAGGGTACCTTAACTGATATACCCATCCTTTGTCTGGCCAGTTTGCAGGCATGACAATTAAAGCATTACCGCTGTGTCGAACATTTTATGTAAGTATATGACATTTCTTTGAACAAAATACCGCTAAAACATGTTTTTTCTTCATTTATGGTAATGTCAGGGAAAATTTCCTGGTTGAAAATTAAAGAGAATATCGATGTACATAACATCTATAAGTTAGAAATTTGTGGGATGTGTAATAAGAAAGTTATTCAAGTTTTTCATACTGTACGCCTAGTAATATTTATTTGGGGCACTGGCCCAATAGTCGGGATGGCACTGTACCCATTAGTCGAGTATCAGCAAAATACCACTGTACCCATAAGTCGGGTATTTTGTACCCATATGTCGGGTACTTTGTTATAATTCGTCTTGTTTTTACCCATAAGTCGGGTATTTTTGTGCGACTCGCACTTTAAAGTAAATAAGACACAAGTCCACCATAATTGAAAGGGTAAAAACGGATCATCAGTAGAGCCACATCAGTTGAGAGTGTACAGCAACGAATATAAAAATGCACCATCTCTCAACAGTGTATATCGAATTCTAGCTTTCTTTCCTTGTTATGACCCCCTTCTTTTATGTATTCAGCCAAAGGGATGGAGGAAGCCAGTCATATTACAGCATACCGGTGTTACCATTGTGTTTTCAATGGCAGTTTCGAAAGTGTTATCATGCATTCAGTAGACACACACACAGACCAGCCTTTAACTGTATGCTCAAGACATACAGGGTATCAAATATTTTAGAGAAAATTGCTCATTAATTACTGTTAACTTTAAAAATGGCACAGGAAACTGAGTTAAAACTTCATAAGTTGACACTTTGGCTTACCCCTGAAATTATAAAAATAAAAACACAGCCCAATGAGCAGAATTAGTTTATAAATAGTGGTTCTTAACCTTCAAATTAAGTGTGCCCCGTACGTAAGATTTTAAACAGATAACTTCTCAAAACTCAGTTTCAAAATTTTCTCATTTTCAAAACATGATGCTTTTATACAACTGTCAAGATAGTGAAACAAAACAGGCAGAATTATCGTCCTTTCTGCTTTTGTCGCAAGCCAGTGGCCTATATGGGGTGTAATAAATGCATCGGCTGAAAGATCAAAATTGTTTCTAATATAGAAATACAGTATCCCTCTGAGGACTTTATAATTTCAAGGGGGCCCTCTATTACTATTTTGAACTTGAACAGATATACTTAGATGTTTAAAAGACAAGCTTTTGTACTTGCATTGAAAATTCCATGTAAACAATACAGTATGTCATAAAGTCCAACCTATATTAAGCAAGCACCTACGGGATAATCAAAATGTGCATGCTTAAGACAGGCGTTTGCTTAATACAGGTACATTTCAGTGTATTTGTCTGCTTTGGGAACTGAATACATGCTTGCTGAATACAGGTTGCTTGCTTAATAGAGGTGGCCACTAAGAAAGGTTTTTACTGTAATCTTACATATGGGACAGGGTGTATTTTAGCATTAAAGTTTCCTTTACTGAGCTAAAACCACGTAATTCTTAGCTGGAAATGATATACATAACATGCAATAACAGATACAAGTTAATATACAAGGTTGTCCTTAACAAACTTCAGAAAAATTTACCGTAGACCCAAACAATCTGTGTCTCATACGTAAGATACTTTAGCTTTCAACTCTAAATGTTACAGTGAATGTTTACAGTACCAAACAAGTGATATATCAAAATCTGTGCTACTAAAAAGAAAGTAAATTTAAGTTAAAACATTTTAGTAAACCCTAATTTTTCAAAATTGCATCTTTGATAAATCTTACGTGCAGGACATTGCATAAATTTTGAAAATAAATATTTTGAAATGAAAAACAAAAACCAGGCTTGGGACCATGAAAATTAGTTCCGGCCAAGGGTAGTTCTAGCCATCCAGGATTAAATTCTATATAAAGCGACCTCTATGGACCAGGGAAAGAGTTCCAGCCAGGCAGAGTTAGCGAGCCAACAAGGTTTGAGCCATTGAAGTTCTACTGTAAAATGCTGCTTGTTCAAAAAATAAACCACCATTTAGCTTTGCCGTTGAAGTCATGAAATGCTTGTGAATGGTCTGTACGTACGGGACAAAATAAATTTTACGTATGGGACATTTCAACTGCCATTAGTATTTTCTAGCGCATAGCACATAGATAGTTTTCAATCATTGCCCAATTATTGACCATGTATAGCAGTGTATCTTAAACGTTAAGCTATTATTTCTCTGCCAAGTGCCTGCCTCTGATTGTTGTCTGCCTTACGTACGGGACAGCCTTTGGTTCGGAAATTAGGGTATGTAACTATAAGCTCCTAGCAGGAAAAGATTTCCATCTTTAGCCGAGTTATTGTCCCATAGTCCGAGAAGAGGATATGAACGTGTAAAATAAGTACAAAAATATCAAAGAATAACAATATATCAGTTAGTTCAAATGTTGTTTTTCAGTGCATTACCAAGTTACTGTTAAAAATCACATGGCTAAAATGTTTTAAATGGCTAGGTAGTCAAGGATATGCATACAATATATAAGTTATATGCATCACTGCAACCGTAAAACATTACTGTATCACACTGCCACCTCTAATGAGGGATTTTAGTCATCATAAAACAGAAAAATACATTTGAAAAGCAGTAAAAATATGGTTGGCCGCAAATTACAGCACTTTATGGCCATTTTTCACTGTTTGTATGCTAATAAAATTATTCAAAAATCATCTAGACACCTGGATGTTATCTATGTTTTGAAACCCACTGTGTCCTTTGTAAAATCTTAGTTTTGTGAGTTCTGAAGCCATTTATGTTTATTTTGGGGACCATTACATGCAAAATCACACCTTAGCTTGCACAGGTCCATTTGTGACAAAAGCTGTAGATCAGCTGGCTAACCCGCATTCCGTTTCCACTTTGGTACCTCGTTCCACTCCATGACCAGGAGATGTCTAACGAAACTCCGACGGGAACATCCCGTCTACATAAGCTGCAGTAGGGACTTTAAACACACAGAAAACGGACCCTTTCTAAGTCAATTTGGCAAAAACATATGTTTTGCACCCAACTACTGCATCCAGCTGTACCCCGACGACTGGGTACACATCCAATATTACGGCACTCAACAATTGGGACAGTGCCCCCGACATTCGAAAATCGGCGTACAGAGATAAAATTGCAAATAAATTCGCTGTCGCTGAACAGAAATATGTCATACTTTGTTCATTTTATCTTTGTTGCATTAGCCAATGCTTGCAATCGTAAAATACAACAAATTAGACATTGAGATGGAGGAATCGATTGTGTAAACACACTTTCTACACGCAACGTAACAACATACACAGTAAAATGGGACGCAACTCAGGTAATTTTGCCATTTGAGCGTTGTCATTTAACAAGGACAATAAAGAATAGGTGTTTTACAAAATCCACTTGGAAAATAATGTCAAAATGTAAAATAAAGATTATTTACTGCCTTAAACTATGCACAGGTCAACAATGTGTCAACACAAACTTGCCCTCGTGGATTGGTACAGCCCCCAACGAATGAATTTTCAGAGTACAGTGGTTCTTATCTGTGACATTTGTATGAAGTTTCTCAGACTGCATAGATCTTTAACCGCAAACCAATTTTAAAATAACTTAGTGATTGTTTTTATAACTATGGGCATAAACACACACCGGTTAACTATGTTTTCAAGGATGCTACGAAACGAAAAAGAGTTGTTAAAGAGCTGTTACGAAACGAAAATGAGTCATAATTACTAAACGACCTGATGACCAGGTCGTTTGGTAGCTATGACTCTTTTTCATTTCATAACAGCTCTTTTTCATTTCGCAACAGCCCTTGTATATACATGGTTTAACAGGGGTGAAACAGAACTGCTAGACATTGTCAAATGGATAAATGAGCATAAGAAATTGTAGAGAACATGCTCCTAAATGTTGACTTAGGCGGCTACAGATGTTTATACCTGACGAATGAAAAGTGTGCCTGAATAAAGATAAGTGGTAATTGATAAATCTGAAATCATGGCACGAAAAGTTCATTTATAAACTGAGCCGCGACACGAAAAAAACTAACAAAGTGGTTGTGCGCCCAGCGCAGACTCAGATCAGTCTGGGCATACGCCCAGTCTGACAGTGTCCTCGCTGTGCGCTTGAAGGGTAGCTATGGGTCTAAGCTATCTCCATGCGGACAGCGAAGACTCTGATCAGACTGGGCGGATGACCAGGCTGATCTGAGTCTGCGCTCGGCGCACAACCACTTTGTCGGTTTTCTCGTGTCGCGGTTCATTTATAAACTATCCAATACCTTATTTCGTTATTTACTTGATCAAAGCTAATTGCAATTTTCAGACTTCCTGGTAATGTTAATAGAGCAGTTTTTTACATTATAAAATGTCAAAAGAACTGTTTTTTACGCTTATAAACGTGTTGACTGCTTTCGGCTCTCAATCCATTTAGAGCCTAAAAGGCTTTTTAGCGTATTTCTAATGGCATTTGATTGTTGTTGTCGTCTTTTCTCAGATGTTCTCAGTCCAAAGTAGATACCTGATAGCTTAATCAGCCTCACGAGTAAGTTTTAAAGTACAAGTTTTAAAGTACATTAGTTATTCGCTCAGGCTCCTTCTTTCTCCATTTACAGTCTGCTGACAGGCACATAGGACTGAGCCGCGACACGACAAAACCAACAAAGCACGTGCGCCTCGCGCAGACTCAGATCAGCCAGGGCATCTGCCCAGTTTGATCGGGGATTTTTTTGCGCTTAAAGGGTAGCTAAGTGTCCAAGCTAAACTCATGCGGATAGGGGAGACTCTGGTCAGACTGGGAGAATTCCCAGTCTTTGCTGGGCGCACATGCCACTTTGTTGGTTTCCTCGTGTCGCGGCTCAGGTGTAGTCTACTGAGATCTCTACTAATCTATGGATACTGAAAATCATATAAACAATAAAGTTGGCATTCACACAGTCTCATCAAAGCCTGTGACTTTGCTTTTGCAGACTGATATGAGTCTTCACTATTTGAACACGTTTCACGAACAGTTCGCATTTCACTTCATGCAGTTTTAATACAATTACAGTCAAATTCTTATTACTGGGACAAATAATTATGAGCAAATCGTGCAGTCTGATCAGGCCTTCACTGTTGACATCACGTCTCAATGCTGCCCTGTTGAACCACTCATATATATACTCAAAACCAAAATAACGCATATTTTTCTTTTTGGTGTTTCTATGCCAAAATAAAATTCTGCTGAAATTGGCAAAACAGGGAATATATTATCAACGCATGTAGTACACTTCGTCGCAAACTTGTTGAAATTTTATTTGTTTATTCATGCGCAACGAAAGCGTAAACAATCAAGTCAATATCAAAATTCACAAATACTGATCAGTTACCTCAGTTACCTCAGTGTCTTGAACTGAGTAGTGCCTGACTCCAAAACTGATGCCCTCTTTATCTAGGACGCTAAAGTGTCTCAGAAACATCATCAAGAATTTTCAGCATTGGTTACTCGTTACAAAGAAAGTTATGCCCTTTTATGCAAATCCCGTAAATTTGGCAAGTTTTGCGATCGGAAAAGAAAATTCTGTGGATTTTTCAGCAAACCGAACTGGAAATGGATTCCAACTCGGGTTAAATAAAAGGGTAAGCGGTCACAATCAATTGGAGTATGTAACAAAGGGAAGTATCTGTACGTCCTTCGAATAATGCAACCACAGATCGAACTTTTGGGCGCTAGATCCTTGAAATCACTGGGCAAAATTGAATGAAAATCATACAGCATCTTTATCATAAAGAGCAGTCTACGGTAAGCGAATCGGAGGACAAGATTTTTTCCAGGAAAACATTTTTATCAGCTTTTAAATTTCGTAACTCAAACCGGAAGTGAGCAAAAAACGTGCTTATTTCAAACCAAAATTTGTTTTAAACAGGTCCTTTACTCATAGCCTTACTCATTTTGAATCCCAAACTACCAGATTTTTCTAATAATTTGATGATACAGACGAATTTCAAAAATTCAGATTTTTGCATGTGCGATTTAACTGTATAAGAATCATTTTGTTTAAGTTGTGAGCCAGATTTTTGTGATTTTTGCTTTTTTGACAAAAATCTTCATATCTTTTTCGAAGAATTGCACTGTGACAGGAAAATGCTGCAGAACTTATGGCCACGTATAGGCAAATCCCAGAATTAAGTTAAAAGTAAAATATTATTACATTTAATGAGGCAAAACAAAACACTAAAAATATGCGTTTCTTTTGCTGTTGAGTATACTTAACGCCAATACAAATGCAAGTTTAACAAATTGATTACGTCACTATTTTTGGGTACTTGGAGCAAATAAGTGGCATATAATATATCCAAATGTATCAGAGAACCTTGGCTGGCATATGTGCCACAAATAACCTTTACCATTTTTTTACAGGTCAGTGACCGATATATACATATACTATGCACAATAAATATAGCAATTTTTTTGTATGTGTCAGATCCACCATATTAGAATTTTATTGTCACTTTACTGCATAAAGATATAAAGGCCGATCATTCGAGATGGACTGGCAGGTAAAAGAATCAAGATAGCTCAATTGTAGCGTTTGAACTATCGCGACGTCAGTTTTTATGACCATTGTATCTGAACGACATTTATGATCATGTACAAAAGCCACAACCATAATGAGGCGGCTGATTTGCTGTTAAAATAAATGAAAACGCTCTAAAACATTTGAATATGATATGAGTATGAGGTTTACAAAGTTCGAATATTTGACGTTTTCCCTTGTTTTTTACGTTATCGTCTTAAAAACTTGTTTCTAATTGCTATTTCTTGAATCCGTTTTGAGTGTATGATTTTTTGGTAGCTACCAATATGATTATGTAAACAATTCAGAAAGAAAATTCTTTCTGGCTACTGAGAATGATTCAAAAGTCTCAGACTAACGTCATCATTTTCTCACAGTTACGTTATACTTCAACGAAGAAACTTCACAGTTAAAGTATTCATGGTGTGACCTTTAATCTTAGCCTATTGTTTTTATCGGGTTTTGATTCTGCATTGAATTAAGCACCCGTGAATCATTGCACATTGGACCGAATTAACACGTTTTAACGTCAATGGCGCATGCTAAGATTCGTCTGTTGTTAAGCTTAACCATATCTAATACACAATCAATAGCTTTGACAAGAAAACTGAGCATGAAAATGTTGAGAAATACCGTACAAAAAAATCACATGCCTACCATTTTTTATGTTGCTGTTCAATGGGTGCGAATTTCGGCAAATGACCCCTTCCGCGCTTATCGCTTTTCCCCAATATCGTTTTTAAAGATGGCTTCTGTAATCCCATGGTATCTTAAGCCCCAAATACGGTTCCTTTCAATTCAATTTAATTTCGCTCAATGTTGCACTTCAGTAATGTAAAAAAAAAATGCAAACTATAAAAATTTGCTAAATATATTTTGCATAGTATATATAAGTCACTGAACAGGTTAAAAGTCTGGTACTCTATCGCAATATCATATAGGCGGCAATTTATAGAATTTATGGCCTTAAGTACGGGCTAGGAGCGTTCGGTAAGTTTTGCAAATGGCGTAATTTCTTGGTAACCACCATAAAGACAGAACTTCTGATAGCAAAATACATTAAGTAATGATATACCTAGAAAGGTCTGCAAACACGTTGTATTTTTGTAAAGGCATCGTTGATAGCGGTATGCCCTAAATGCACTGCAGAGTTTTACTTCAGTAGGTCGTAATTCATAATTATATGAGCAGTCTTCGATTCTTTTGACCTTTGCTACTTAAAGACAATGCCTAGGCAATGTTATCCTGTAAATATCGCAGGAAATTTAATTTAATCTAGGTTCTATACTGTCCCTTGAATATGGATTATCTGTATTTTATATAGGAGCAAAGTCTCCCTTTCCACTGAAGTTATTATGATTTTGTAATGAAAACAAGTTTGTTAGCATTCAAAATCTTGTCATCAAGAGCATTTACATGGGCAAACGAAAGCCTGTAGATAAATACAAATTAATGCCAAAAAACAGAAGCCTCTATAATCTTTAAAAAATGACGTTGACGTCGATATCAATAACGCCATAAGAACTGCGCATTGCTTTGCAAGGAATTGATCAATAACAGTTGCCACCCTTCTGACTTTGGTATGGATATTGTAGGCAACGATGAACAAACCGTTGACACAGATTAATTTTGCATTTACAACGGTATTTGACTTGAGAGCCTAACCCTGAACACAAAATGTAGTGCTTTCAGCTTATGCATAGCATTTGTAGCCTGTGTGCCCCTAAACAAACTATGAGGCCATTTGCATTACTTTTCCAACGCTCCTTGTATATTTTCATGACAAATAATGTAATTATTTTAGTTGTTTCAGTTTTTAGAAATATTATGCTATCTTATTTAGTTTTACATGAGTAAAAACATCTAATCACACGTGCAAAAGCTCTACGAAAGTCTTTGCTGGTATAAGCGTAAATGAATGGATTTAACGTCGAGTTGAAATAGGATGTCCAAAAGAAGAGATAATACATCCAGCTGGGAACCAGTTCTGGTTGCCATGCAGATATATCAAATATGACGTAAAATGGAAACCACAGAATCAGATAGCTGCTTATTACATACGTAAGGGTTACGAATATTTTTCTGTCTCGGCTTTGAGATGATCCCTGATGAATCACACTACCAGTCATCTGGTCTCCGGCGCTGTTCTTTTCTATTCCGCTTGAATAAGTGGATATTGTTGACACCTGTAACAAATGGCGCCCGTCATTTTTATGATAGCGCCGTCTATTGGCTGACGCTTCATGACTAGAGCTGTTTCTTGAGATACTTCTCTCGTTAAGTTGAGAGCCTGTTGTTTCAGGATTGATGGACCGAGTTGAAATGCTATTGGCTTTATTAGCTGCGATGCGCGTCGCTTGTTTGCGCATGACAATGAAGACCTTGAAGTAGCAGAATACCATCAACACGCAAGGAACATAATGACCCACAACAGCTACAAATAAGACAAACTGACGATTCTCGGAAGGTTCCCATATGCAGTAGTGTACTTCTTTATTGGCCTGTCTGTCGGCGATGAATGGTTGGGTCCATATAGCAAAAACACTCAACCTGCAAAACATTCTTTCTTGTCTAAAAGCGAACAGGGGCCATATTTATAAAATGATTTAAGTGGTTGCTATGCTGTTGTTAAGGCTGAATTTCTATAAAGGAGATTCCCTACAACTATGAAATTTGCTCTGGAGGAACAGTCTGAAAAAGACTGTTCCTCCAGAACAAATTTCATAGTTATAGGGTATCTCCTTCATAGAAATTTTGCCTTAGCAACAGCATAGCAACCACTTAAGTGGTTTTATAAATACGACCCCAGGTTCACTTAAAAGGACAACAATTCCGCCATCTTCATTTTGCCTTCCTTCTCAATTAAGGTTAATTTTTAAGAGATAATTTGATCCTCTAAAAACAAATTCTTTCCTTAACTGTACAAATAGACCCCTTTTTCGAAGAATTGTATTGCCCAAAGAAAATAAATAGGAAATCACTAAGTTTTTATCCTCTGAAAATGGCGGAACACCATAGAGGTGAACTCGTCCACTGTAAAAATAATCCATAGATTTTACGATAGAATACCTGGCAACCAGCTGCCAGTCCTAGCCCCGTTATTGTTACGGGCGCCCCTAAACATTGGCGAAATCATCACGCAGAGTTGGGAAGAATAAGACAGTTATATTTTCGGTCATATAGTTTAAACTAAAAAACTCATATAGCCCTTCAACACTACAGAAGTATTTTTGAGTGCGGTCAGTCAACATAACTCTAACATATCGAGATTTCAAAAAATGTTCTACATGCAGACGCCCGTAAAAATAACGGGAAATTGATTGGCAGCTGGTTTCCAGGTACTCTACAGTAAAATCTACGGAAAATTTTTACAGTGTACGCCTTACTGATGCAATGACAGATTACAACAGTAACCCTAGTTATCACACCTGGCTAACTATGTTTTCAAGGCAGCCCTTGTATATACTTAGGGGTGGTTATTGGAATAGAAATGAGCCGCGACGTGACAAAACCAACAATGTGGTCGTGCGTCCAGCGCAGACTCAGATCAGCCTGGGCATCCGCCCAGTCTGATCAGAGTCTTCGCTTTCCGCATGAAGGTAGCTTAGTCCCTCAGCTACCCTGTAAGCACTTAGCAAAGAGTCTGATCAGACTGGGTGAATGCACAAGCTGATCTGAGTCTGCGCTGGGCGGACGACCACATTGTTGGTTTTCTCATGTCGCGGCTCAAATGCATGCGTAAGCACTGTACACCAAGACCAGACTGTTTATAAAATATCAGGTTCTTTACAATCTGATTGCCCTCTAGAAAGGTCGTGCAAAACGGACCATAAATTATTTTCTAGGAACTAAAAATATACCGAAAAACGTTTTAAGGAATCAGCTCTCTTCGACGATGAAGGAAACGACATTATCGGAACAGCGTAAGGGGTTTCGCTGGGGGCGGGGCTGTAGTTGGTTGGTTGGTTGGTTGTTTTGGGTTTAACGGCCCTTTGAGACAGTATTTCAGTCTATATCGGGCCGTCTCCCAAAGAGAGGGAGAAAGAAGAGAGAAATGATAGACGAGAGAAAAAATGTCCAAACAACCCCCACCCGCACCTACTAAAAGCACAATAGGCCCTTGCCCTACTATTATCCAAGTCAGTAGGACGCCCCAGCACTGGAAGTTATACCCAGCACCATCGCACCACCCAACCTCCCCCCGGGGCTGTAGTTAAACAAATCTACTTTGTGAAAATAATACACGGTAGAAACTTGAAATTGTTTAAAAAATTGCAGGTGTTTTTAAATTATTTCATTGCAATATACTTAAAAAATCAAATACAGTTTTCGGAGACGTTTTTCCTCTAAGCTCTATATGTGGAAACAAGCAATATTCGGTAGCAAATGAAGGTCATATTTGCCGAAATCAACACAAAATGCGAAAATTTTGAAAGACTTAATATCAAATCTATAAAGGCCTTTTGACAACTTGCACTTTGGTATGAAATCTATCTAAATACCGTTCAGTTCAGTTCAGTTCACAGTCCGGAGAGTTTAGAGTGACATTCTGGGTGTGGCTTGGAAAGGTGAATGAAACTGGTTGATCCTTCAGATACATAGTCATGGTCGATATTATACAATTATTGACTATGGAGGCATTGGATATGATGTGATAATCACCAGAAAATATCCAATATTGACCGAGGCGACAGCGGAGGTCAATATTGGTATTCTCTGGTGAATATCACATCATATCCAATGACTCCATAGTCAACAATTGTTTTATTATATAAAAACAACAATAGTGTTATTTATTCAGTTAGGCTTGCAAATCTCTTTATGTTCGTTGGCTATGGTTGCTACGTGCAACACATACTGGTTCCCATTTCACTATATAGTGTTTAAGGCATACTGCCGAAATATGAAACCAGTCTAACCTGGCTTTCCAATACTGATTGCTTCAGCACGTGATCTAAATTCAATGGACCCCCCCCCCCCCCCAGGCCAGTGAATATAACAAAATATTGAATGGGTTGAAATCAGCTCTGAGCCAATGAAAATTGCTTTATAATAAACTAGAACATTTACCAATCGCGAACACCTGATCTCTACTCTCGTTTGGGGTACATCTCTGCAGGCACACAACAACATTGAATCACCACTGAATCAACGTTAATTCTACGTAATGGCTTTAAATGAACGTTGATTCCATGTTAATTCAAAGTTGTGTGCCCAGTCGGATATGTCTTTGTATCTATATATTTCGGATGTTGTTTATAAGTTCAGATTCACGATTTTGGAATTTTGACGCGCCTACGTTTTTGAGTTCCTGTAAACAGGCAATTTTGCGCCGGCTTAGTCGGACCTCTGATAAAAATATGAGCCGCGACACGAGAAAACCAACAAAGCGGTCGTGCGCCCTGCGCACTCAGATCAGTCTGTGCATCCGACAAGTCTGATCAGAGTCTTCGCTTTGAGCTTAATGGGTAGCCAAGGGTCTAAGCTAGCTCCACGCGGCTAGCGAAGACTCTTATCAGGCTGGGCGGATGCCCAGGCCGATCTAAGTCTGCGCTGGGCGCACAACCACTGTTGGTTTTCTCCTGCCGTGGCTCAGATAAGACTAGATGCGCATGTCATTTCGTACACCTAAACGAGTGATAAGTCTGTTTGCACTTTTACCGACAATAGTTTACGTGCCGATTAACAGTATCTTATAAAGAGACCATAATCAAATGATATTCCAGTTTTCTGACCCGTATTTTCACATATTACAAATATATGAGAACAATATACGTATTTGCAATAAAATTAAATAGAATATTAATAAGTTCCAATCTCCATTAAGTTCCAATCTCCATGTGGTAGTATTGCTTTTATATGAGGTCATTTTATCTATAGAGAAAATTGTCTCATATAAAATAAAAAGCTTGATTCAAAAGGGCGATTTGAATATCTTAGAAAAGAGCCAGAACGTTGACATGAATATGTCGAAAAGATTTTTAACACTTAAAGATCCAATGAAATTCCCCTCGAAAATTAAAAACAAAGGATAACAAAACAATTCAAAATGGTGGGCTGCAGCAACAATAAAGCAATGTAGTATTGAAAGGAAAAAAATCTTGAAAAAGGCTTTCATTAGCCGAAACGTTGAAAGGCTTGTGAGGAATAAACTGTGAAAATAAAAATGTAACAAAGATTGTGCGATTATAAAAAAAAAAAAGAACTTAAAAGAAGAAAAAAAAGACAGAAAGAAAAAATAAGAAGGAAAGAAAATAATGGTATAACTAGATTTCTTAATACATGACTTGGACAAAACCGTGAAACTTTATTAGAAATATTACTGGCGTAAATTTTGTTGTCTGCTTTTGGACGATTTTACGTTTACGATCTACGTTTATGTTTGCTCATGCTTCGTGCTTCCATTGCGTCCCCGGGAGTTTATTTTTGCTCTGGCTTCGTACGCATTGCGTCCTGGTAGTTTAATTTCTCAGTATGGCTTTGTGGCTGTGCCTTCTTTCATCATTTCGTTCCGGTACTTTATTTCTCTCATGATTTCGTTTAACCATTGCGTCTCCGGTAGTTTCTCTCTTGCTTCGTTTTGTCATTGCGGCCCCGGTAGTTTTCTGTCATTCTTGCCAGTTTCGTTTTGCCATTGCATTTCCGGAACTTTACATTTACTGTAGCTTCCTTTTGTCGCTGCTTTTATTCTGGCCTTGATTTGTCATTACGTCCCGGTAGTTTACTGTAAAACATTTATATTTGGCGGTTACTGAATTTTGGCGATATTGGCGGTTAAGGCAAAGAGCGCTAAAATATGAGTACGCCAATATTTGAGTTTCAATACACATATTAGGCACAGCCCAACCGAGGCACATAAAAAAGGAGAACCTGGTGAATACTTGAGATATTTTCTATACCGTTTACTGAAACTATACATTGTGGCATCCCATTAGAATCGCCTCGATGAGGCGATTCTAATAGATGCCACAATGTATAGTTTAATAAAAAAAAAAAAGGAAAAATGAAATGTTTCAGTTTTACTTTTCTTTACTATCTGAAGCCATGGTATATCATGAACGCCAAAATTAAAATGCGCCAATATGTCATTTTTATAAAATCGCGAAATTTTGATACCGCAGATATTGAGTGTTTTACAGTACTCTGACTGAAGCTTCGTTTTGCCATTGAGTCCTTGGTAGTCTTTTTCCACTTGCTTCGTTTTGTCATTGCGTGCCCTGTAGTTTTTATCTATACTGGCTTCGCTTTGTCGTTTTGTCACTGGTAGTTAGTAGTTTATTTTTACTTCGTTTCGTTGTTGCGTCTTGGTAGCGTATGTTTCTCTTTGTTTTGCCGTTGCGTCCCGCTTTTTTACTCTCACACAATGGTTCATTTTGTCATTGCATCATCGACCGTTTACTTTTTCTGTGATTTTGTTTCGTCATTGCGTTCACGGTAGTTAATTTTAATCTTGCTGCGTCTCAGTATTTAACTTAAGTTCTGGCGTTTTGTCATCGCGCCTGCGGTGGTATACATGTAGGCCTAGTTTACTGTTGCTTCGTACTGCCATTGCGTCCTGGCTCAGAGGTTATAAAACTTGAGTACATTCTCAAACTCAAAATAAAGCACACTGATTGGCTGCTTCCGAGCACATGCTCGGAAGCAGCCAATCAGTATGCTTTGTTTTGAGTTTGAGATTATTCTCAAGTTTTATAACCTCGAACCCTGGTAGTTACATGCACATGCTCGGAAGCAGCCAATCAGTGTGCTTTGTTTTGAGTTTGAGATTATTCTCAAGTTTTATATCCTCGAACCCTGGTAGTTACGTTTAACCGTTAATAAATCTGTCTTCGATTTGTCATCGCCTCCCCGGCACTTTTAAGCTCAGGCTGGCTTAGTTTTGTAAATGAGTCCCAGTAGATAACTTCTACTCTTGCTTTGTTTTGTTATTACATCTTCGGAAATATACTTTTACTTCAGCTTTGTTTTATTTATTTATTTTGGTTTCGTATTGTCTTTGCGTCCGTAGTAGTTTAGCTGTACTGCAGCTTCATACCGTCATAGCGTCATTACTTTTACTATTGCTTAGATGGCTTGGTTTGGTCTTGCGCCCACGGTAGTTTACTTTGAACGTGGCATCGTACTATCATTGCGTCCCGGTAGTTTACTTTAAATTTATTTTGGCTTCGTTTTGTCTTTGCGTCCCCGATAGATTAGCTGTACTCCAGCTTCACACTGTCATTGTGTCGTTAGTTTTACTCTTGCTTGGATGGCTTTGTTGTGTCTTTTGCGCTCGCGATAGTTTACTTTGAATGTGGCATCGTACTATCATTGCGTCCCGGTAACTTACCGTTACTCTGGCTTTGTTTGGGCATTGCATTTCCAGTAGTGTGCTTTTACTGTAGCTTTTTGTCATTGCATTTCCGGGAGTTGAGCTTTCACTCTGGCTTTCTTTTGTCTTTGGGTCCCCCGCAGTTTTTTTTTACTCTTATTCTGGCCTCGTACAATCAATGCGTCATTACTTTTACTGTTGCTTTTTTTGCCTTGCATCCATGGTAGTTTGATTATAACCATTGTAACGTTACTTAACACAAAATATCATATCAGGTTTAGTTATAAGTAAATTTATGTGCTAATATTGAGTCATTTAATTGACAAAAATAGGGATAACAAGTTTTTGATGAACTGCCCAGCAAAATAAGATATTTTTATCTGGTCTTCCTGACAAGCGCTGTATGTTTAACATAATCGGGATACTGAATGGTCACCTCTGTCTCTCCCCAGACGAATGTACATTGTATTTTACCATTTTATTCAAGTTCATGATATCGAAAGCTGGTCATGACCTAAACAATTTGAAAACTTCCCATGAGACACTTTAGGATATTTTATTAGTTTAACAACATGGCTAACTATAAATGTTTTTCAAAGAAAAACTGATGTTCCCCCTCCCCCATCAGTCCATTTCCTATCCCCTCCAATGAATAAAAAAACTGTACAAATAAAATATCCATGCAAGTTTGGAGAAAATCCATCCACTGGTTCTAAAGATATCCTACAGAGAAGACTATGTTCTTGAAAAATGTGTCGGGGTCACCAACTGCTAAACATATCTTAAATTGTCACAAATATATGAGCCGCCACACGAGAAAACCAACAATGTGGTTGTGCGCCCAGCGCAGACTCAAATCAGCCTGGGCATCCGCACAGTCTGTTCAGAGTCTTCGCTGTCCGCATGGTGGTAGCTCAGTCCCTTAGCTACCCTTTAAGCACTTAGCGAAGAGTCTGAACAGACTGGGCGAATACCCAGGTTGATCTGACTCTGTGCTGGGCGCACAACAACTTTGTTGGTTTTCTCGTGTCGCGGCTCATATATATTCAAGCAAGCCTGCTGAATATCCGTCAACTGGTTCAAGATATAACTCATTTTTAAGATTGCAAGAGGTTGTCAGAAAGGTATATCTATGAAAGTAAAGTGGAAATCAAACCAAAAGCATATATAAACTTTGGAGAAATTTTCACATATCTAAATCCTCCTGTGACCTTGAAAATGAGGTCAATGTCACTAAAATCTAAACAGCTTGTAAACTTGCCTTAATATTGTATCCATGAAAGTTTGGTAAAATTCCATCCACCGGTTCAAGAGATATCATGGGTACAAGAAATTGTCATCTAAGTTCTCCAGCGACCTTGAAAATGAGGTGAATGTCACTTAAATCTGAACAGCTTGTATATTTGTCTCAATACTGTGTCCGTGAAAGTTTGGTGAAATTCCATCCATTAGCTTCGGAGATATCGTGGGTACAACAAACTGTCATTTAAGGTGGAACCATACTTTAACTCGATTTTAGAAAAATTCCGTTTTTGATCATGTACAAAGCATTTTATAAATTTTCAAACATATCTGCATGCGAAACTGAAATTATATTTTGGAAATGCTGTAATGCGTTGTCAGGTGTGACGTCTGAAAACGTGACGGTATTGCAGTTTTGCCACCAGAAGCAGGGTGCAGAAAACGCATCATTTTTAACGATTCAGACATTAATATTTTAGAGAGAAAATCAAATTTTGTTTAAAACGTACAAGCAGCTTGAGCTCTTCAAAGCTGTATGAACATCAGTCTAACTTTGCTTCAATGTTACAATTTTTTACCAGCGAAACACTTATTTTTCAAATTTCAAAAAATACTAAAAATCTTGGTTTGACATCGAATTTCGAAAAATTGACTCTTTAAAAAACGACAAAGTTTAAATATTGTGTTCTGTAAATAACCTTTTGTGGAACAATACAAAGACAGTTAGGGGTTTACCGTTTCGTTTTTTAAATAATGACGTTAACTTTACCCCACCCCCATGAAATACAATAACGCATGACTGGTGATGGTACGTCTAATGTTACGTCATTGGTGTTTAAAGTTAACGACTTCTATTCCAAAATTATTACAAAGAAGTTTATATTGCATAAAAGGATGTAGATAAAGATATTTTGTAGTTCTAAACCTTCATCAATGCTTGAAATAAAACAATACAAATTAGATCTCATCAGAAAAATGCTTTTTAGCCGTGTTTTCAGCAAGGCTAAAGTGGGAGGAATCGGAGGAATTTACAAAACACATGATTTTAATCATACTCACCTATATTGTGCATTTTTAGTTCCTCTTACAGGAAATGTAATAAGAAGGGGGCTTATCGATGTCGTTTTCAAAATATGTGACTTCAAAAAACGTCGAATTGTCTCATTTTGCTCCCGACGTTATTAAGGCATTTATTGGTAGTAAACTCACTCTTTTTGCACGTCTGTCTGAGATAGGACCCTTCATTATGAGAAAATAAAGGTCTTTTTTCTTCAAAAACTTCACAGTGTGACTCGATGTAAAACTTAGTAGGTCACCGACTAAGTTTTCATACCACAGTACACATTTTTTTATCTCGTCTATTATTTCTTGTCTTTCTCCCTCTCTCTGGTAGACGGACCGATATTGACTGAAATACTGTCTCAAAGGGCCGTTAAACCCAAAACAAGCAATCAAGAATCTAAATGGAGCAAGAGTGGTTCAGGGATTCCCCTCGGTGAAAATGAATTTGCGAGCACCCGTACGTGTGGTGAAAATGAATAAACTTTAAAGCATCTGAAACGCAATGGGGTTTCTTCTGTTTTCCGTTCTTTTATTCAAAGAAAACAACAAAGGATTGTTTATGCGATCTGTCTGTGGACGCTACCGTGTGAACCCTAATAATCCGCCAGAAATGTTCGATCAAAAGCCTGATCTGACTGCTTTATAACGATTTCTGGCCTCATTTTCATGAAGCTGCTAGTTCGTTCGGAGTACGTACATATCTGCTTTTTTTGTTGTTATTTTTCTTATTATTATTCTTATTTATAAAGATTTATTTTTCGAAGCTCCATCCACTTATGCAGAGATATTCGGTGTAGCTGAAAAACAGCTTACCGCTAGATATGCGCTGGGTAATGTATTATAGCTAATAGTTGCAGATGAGATGAAAAAGATAGCGAATGTGGTATAAAACGTAAACAAACTTGCGGTTTTATGGCCCCTTTCAATAAACATGTAATTTCAGGCGTATTGACCATATAGCGGGCTGATAGTCAAAGGCTATGTGCAGTGGAACCTTGTAAACGGTAGCTGGATACAAACCAAGACCGCTAGCATAACAAGCCGCCGCCAATCCCATTGTGCTACCGTTGCAACATGTAAATGGGCTCGGACCTTTAAAAATATTCCAGCAGATTTTAGGATGAACCATGCATATTAGCAGGAACATGGATGTCCAATACCGACATTGGACCTTACTTCATCGAGACGGGGACTAGTCTAATCTAGTCTTGTCTATCCCATGACCTTGTGAGGTCGTTGAGGCACCACAGATGACTCTACAACAATCCATTCCCACTTAGTCCTGTCTTCAGCTGCCCTAGTTGAACTAGCAAAATCCATCTCTGTCCACTGCTTATTAATGTCTTCCCACCTCTTCTTCTGCCTACCTCTCGTTCTCTTTCCTTTCACTGTGCCCTGCAGAATTGTCTTCGCTAAACCAGAAGACCTTGAGACATGGCCAAACCACCGCAGTTTCCGTTTCTTGACCAAGGTCAGGAGTTGGCCGTATTCTCCAATGGCTGCTTGGATCTTTCTGCGAACCTCCTCATTGGTTATACAAAATGACCAGTAACCTTCGGTGGCGTCTCATCTCAAAGGCCTGTGTCCTTTTCTCTAACCCTTCTGTCAAAGTTCATTGCTCACAGGCATACATAAAAAAATGGATATGACAAGAGAGCGCATCAGTTTCACCTTTGATCCAAGAGATATAGTGTATGTTGCTATCTCTCCATATTGGCTTCAGCTGCACTCCTTGAGAGAGCCTCCGGTTTTGAGCCTTCATCTGGTACAATTGCTCCAAGCTACGTGAAGCTTGTAACTGTTCCAAGCTTCTGTCCTTTTACCATAATCTCCCATCAAACAACCTCTAATTGCTTCCAATGAATTTCGGTTTTATTGTTTAAAGAATTTTTGTGTTATTGTTTTATTTTTTCATTTATGTATATTTAGTTGTTATATTTTATTTTACTTATGTTTTTTATTCGTGCATGAAAGGCGGAATTACTTAGTAAATGACTTCTTTTTTCTGTATGGCTGGCCTGGGGATTATTAAGGAATGTCTAATTATGTTTCTTATGTTACTGCATGATTTCTCTCTTGTCTGAATTAGTTCCTGTATCAGACTCAAAACAGTTCCGAATCATTAAGACTTTAAAAGTACGTAATGGGCTTGCTGTAAAAAGTTTAAAATAAGCCTTGTTTATTATATTCATGGCTTGAAATAATAGAATAGAAAAGGACTGTTATTCTTCCTTTAGCTTATTACTACGTATTCGGAATTCGAGCGCATGTACATGTACAGCTATACTTAATTACTTACCATACGACGCCAAGAACAATGACTGTTTTCCTGATAGTGTTGTGTAGTTTGTAATGAACAGCCCACGTCACACACCAGTACCTGTCCAGCGATATAGCTACCAGCGTAAATACAGAGGCAAACGTCATAGCGAAGTCAAAGTAGATCCAGACACCACACATAATCTGTAATAGAACATAATGTATACATAGAGGATCTTACATGAGTGCTCATGTAGTATTGAATTTATTAAACGAATTGGGGAAAAAGATAAGATGCGAGGTTATGCCGAGCATCTTATCGTTTTTCCCCAAGGAGTTTAATAAATTCAATAATACAGGAGCCCGAACGCAAGATTCTACTTATCATATGACACTAAAATCGCATTTTATTAGCTAATTTTGCACTAAAACGTCATAATTTCCCCATTGGAAAAACCGACGTTTTTATGGACGCCAACGCATAACGCTGCGACGTAATTTGCATATTTAATCCACTGGTGGATAATCGATTTTATTGCATACCTTTATTACACTCTCAGATGCGACGTCATATGATAAACATAGGTATTTCACATGTTTTTTCCATGCTTTAACATTTGGCGGCTCTTGAATACGAGGGGTTAGACGAGTGATCATTCTTCTTCTTAGGACCCGCACAAATTGTCAGTGCAGTAAACCCATCGGGCACACAACGCTGAATTAATGTTGAATCAACGTTTATTCAACGTCATGACGTTGATTCAACGTTAGTTCATTTTTAATTAAACGTTTTGTGCCTGTAGGGAAATAAATGTAACATGCACTTGCACTCAAGATACTTTGGAGAGGCCTGGAAAACTCAAAGCTGTGTTATTTGAGCCGCGACACGAGAAAACAAAGTGGTTGCCCGCCCATCAGCCTGAGCATAGGCTCAGTCTGATCAGACGACTCGCTAAGCGCTTAAAGGGTAGCTAAGGGTCTAGGCTGCCTCCATGCGGATAGCGAAGACTCTGATCAGACTGGGCGGATGCCCAGGCTGATCTGAGTCTGCACTGGGCGCACAACCACTCTGTTGTTTTTCTCGTGTCGCGGCTCATTTGTTAAGTGTTTAAAGTTGGCGAATCATGACCATTTATAATCATGAACTTCCAGCGATACCTCACAACCAAATATCTCATGAACTTTTAAAACGATAGAGCAAAAGACCCCATTTTGGATAGGCTATATCGTCCCGTCAAGCTAACGTTGTCCCCTAACTAAGCATGAAGGTGCGCCCATGCATATTAAATGCATGCGTTTCTGAAAGCGTCAGTATTCGAATCACAGACTAGATGTATCGGAGGTTCTCCGCATGCTGCCTTTTCTATTTGCAAACGGAATTCTTTTTTTTTAATTGCGTGCATTGATGATCAACGATTCGTGTATACCTGGTATCCTAAGATAGTAGCATATTTTACCCACATTAACGATGTGTAAAAGTGAAGTGAATCCATATTCTTTCAAAAGGTCGTGAATAGTCGTGTAATAAATACACCAGCCATCTGTGAAATATGTCCAAACCATGCAGCAAACAGTGAGCCCTTTATAGACTCGATCTAAACGATAATGATGATATGAATATCATGTGAAAAAACTGCCCTATTGTTGAAAGTCATTTGATGCGGCTCGATTATTAAGAGAAAGTCCCCGTAGTCACCAGAATTTGCTGACCACGCATAATTATGAATTCTGTTGAAATTAATATATTTGAGTAGAAGACCAAAAGCTGTTAATTGAAAGTGGTCTTCTTTTTTCATAGTCCCATTAGTTTCCATGGCAACGGACAAAGAAGTTTCTTCAAAACAGCACTTCCTCTCTGTTCGTCAATATAGGTAACTAAGTCCGACTACCTACGTTTTCGTTTTATACTACTTGTTAAAAGTACTTCTTTTAGCATTAAATAAACAAACATTTATATGACAGAATGCCAGATATTTCATTCTATAGAAGGTTTATTTAAATTAAAAAAACGCGTAAAATGGTATATATGCACAGAGAAATTTTTGAAAAGCCTGCAGATGTCACTATCAAAGTCGATTTATATTTTAAAATATATATGTTTTTAGAAAAATATATTATTAAGTAAAAAAAAAATCTGTGGGCACTCCTGAATCCGCCGCACAAAGAGTCCTTGACATTTTATGTTTTACTGGTATGCAGCCTGAAAGGTACACGAAATGTATTACCTCCCAGGAAACTTTTCTTGAAGGAGGAACAGAAAATGGCGGCATTCAGTAAATAAAGGACAAGGTGAATATGTCAGTGTAGCATTCACATTTGGTTTGTAGTTGGGCAACAATTATAACTTACAACGAATGAGGCCAGCCATGATGCGCGGATTTATGAGGTAGATTCATAACTCGGACTTAGTGAAGAAAGAGGCTATGCCTTCAACTTTTTAGCCGCTTTGCATGCGATTTTCCTTTCAGTCAAAGGGCCCTTGGAAACAGATATCCATCCGTCTGAAAAGTGTTTCTTCATTAAGTGCCTTGACAGGCATATACATGTAATTGCAGCTGTGTTGTCTAGCTATCTTGTGAAAACACTTCAGAAGGCGTCAGATAAATGGTTGCACACTGTCCATTGTTTCGTCGTTCGCTGTTTTTCCTATGTTGAAGCTGCCGATCAAGAATATTAAAAGGTTTTTGAAATCAGAGAAGGCTCGAGTTAGTTTTTTGGTGTACAATTGCATTATAATCTAATTCATGAAACTAAAAAGTATGAGAATCAGACCCCGATCGAAATGGCATGATCGGCCAGAATAAAATTTAGTTAGCGCCTTTATCACGTTTTCGAAATAGAAGGTTACCTAGGCATGATCACGTGACCATAAGAAGCGATCTGGTTGTCTATTTAGCTAATTTACATATAAGTCGTAAAATTGTTATTCCATTTCATATTGGTGTTAATTCAAAGTATTTTCTAGGAACTTTTAAGAAGGAATTACGTATGATTATGTACTGCCAAATGAAATTTAGTAAGAAAAAAATATTTTGAAAATGGTGATTTGCGAAGAGCTGTTCAGTTTCCTGCTTACAGGAACAGAGTTACGTTGCATAGTTAGCAAACAGTAGAAATACTGTACCAGCGCTGTAATGTTATATTTAATTCGTTTACTTCACGGGAAACCATAGCAAAACGGAGAAACAAGAACAAAATGCCAAACAACAAATGTATCTCGGCGTTATCATTTCACTCATTTGTCTCCATATCCTACCGTGGACAACCACTATCATAGCTCTACTAAGGCCGTGGTCAATCAAACTTATTTGTAGAACAGACCTGGACCTAAATTATCACGTTTATCATACTGACTGGTGTGTTATATTTTGTAGTTTCTTGTAAAGTAAAAAAATAGGCAATGATCAAACCCCACATCCCGCTGTCAAGAAGCACACACGCGGAAAAATTGACACAAGTAAACGAAAGACACGAACGGTAAACCGAATGAGCAGCTCTTTCCCAAACAGGTGGTCATTCAGCTACCCTAAACAAAATCAGCATCAACATCTATTTTTATCTATTTCCAAAGAACATATACAAGCGGACATGGCACAATGTAACATCAACGAACCACAACAGAAGCACACAACAGAATATTACCATCAGTATCGCGTGTTTTCACTAGTGCGACCATGTAAGTGCAAATGAAAACTGGAGTTATAGAACAGTGTTTGATTCAAAGGGCAGACAAAAAGGCTTGTTTAGATCTGTGACAAGCTGTTATAGTATCAATTTACCCATAAAAACCTAATCTCATTATGTCTTCGACAAGAGTTCATACAAATTAATAATGCAATTGTAAGATGGCAACGTTTGAAGTTATTCCGTAGTTTCCGTCCGTATTCATTTATTGAGAATTTACTGATCAAAGAAATTGCAAAACATATACATCTGTACATCCGTACGAGCTGCACTCCATAATTGTTCTTATGTGACCCTGATGACTTTCAGTACTGCTCAGCGGGCACACTACGTCAGTTCAATGTCGTCTTGACGTGTACCTCAATTTGGACTCTCTTCACCGTTTGATTTGGATATCTAGAATATTTGGACAGTAGAAGTCTATATCAAACACAGGAGCTTCTGCTGTGGGTCTATGGTATTTACATAATCCTTTCAGTATCTGTACCGCGAAGTTCATTGCCATAAATTACTTATTCGAGCATGTTCAGCTGGGTGAAGGTCACATTCATGCCGTGTACATGATGCAAGTGCTTATTTATCATTGCACACACACACATACACACACACACACACACACACACACACACACACAAAAGATTTGACACCGCAGTATCTTTAGTTTCGATCCCCAGCAGCAAAATGTGAGAGAGCCGTGGTGGCCCCTTCAATGCTGACGTTTTTTGGGGGTTCTTCGGTTTCCTGAACAACGTAACCCACAAACCTGCGAACACACAGCTTCGACATAGAGCTGATTCAACATCATGACGTCTCTCTCTGTCTCTCTCTGACAGTCCCCATTTTTTATGATATCAGCAGTCATATCAGAAAATTCAAGACCGTTAAAATACCTTTCTCGAAAGTGAGATTCAGAAAGTGAGAACTAGGGACTAGGAAGTGAGGAGTTTCAAGTGGGAACTGAGAAGTAGGAAGTGAGAATTGGGGACAATGAAATGAGCCGCGACACGAGAAAACGAACAAAGCGGTTGTGCGCCCAGCGCAGACTCAGATCAGCCTTGGCATCCACCCAGTCCGGTCAGACTCTCCGCTAGGCGCGTAAAAGGAAGCTTAGGGTCTAAGCTACCTCCATGAGGACAGCAAAGACTCTGATCAGACTGGGCGCACAACCACTTTATTGTTTTTGTCGCGTCGCGGCTCAAACAGGAGTGAAAAGCGAGAGCTGGAAAGTGAAAAAAAAAAGAAAACAGAACTGTGGAAGGTATGTATTATGATAAAAATAATTTGAATAGTGTGAAGAAAATCAGGATGGAAGACATGTGGGGTGTGGTGCGGGTAATGGGACTACCAATAAAAAAGAAATAAACCGAAATGTTTGTCTAATTAGCCTGTGATTATGGTAAATGGGGAATGCATGAAAGGCAGATAGAAAGGAGCTATTTCATCCGAAATAAGAAAAAAGCAAATTGTGTCTGTAAAACAAAAATGATGCCCCATGCACTATGCCAGTTCCCCCACCCTGCCAATAGCAACCCCCTTAACCCACATCCCCTCTCCTCTCTTCAAAAAAAATAAAATAAAATAAAAAATAATGCCAGTCTTTAAAATGTATGTAAAATCTGTAAAACACTGATTGCTTAAAAAAAACTGTAGGCGCTAATCATGCAAATTTGCAATCCTATTGAGCCATACCTCTTAAAATTTTAAAAAGGCTGTAATTTTGTCAAGAAACATTTTTCCTGCTCAAAAAGATATATATTTTAGTGCGTATCTATAACAACGATGCAAAGTTTCTGGTCGACATTTTTTGGTGTACATGTGTTTTTTTTTTTGTTTTTTTTTTTGTTTTTTTTTTTTGTTTTTTTTGTTTTGTTTTTTTTAACTCATACTTTCATCCTATATTAGCCAGAACCTGTAAACGTTTCAAAGTTTGTGACAGCCATAAGTTTGTCGAAGGTACTTTTTCTCTTAAAGATGCATGCACATTTCAATATGTCTGTAGCATCTGTACAATGTTTCAAACTGTGGAGGAAGTTGATTACACAAACTTTCCATCATAAATCAGCCATAATCCGAAAATTTCAAAGTTTGGAAATGCAGTAATTTTGTCAACAATATCTATTTTCCTTTCAAAAAAAGCAGCTGCACATTTACTCGTACAGTAATTTAATAACATCTGTACAAAGTTTCAAACTGACCGCTTAGAAACAGTAGGGCTGATTATGTAAATTTGTCATCCAGTACTAGCCACAACCTACAAAATGTCAAATTGATATATTAAGAAAAGCCACATGCACATCAGCGGTATGTCTGTAACATATCAATTCCTAGAAAACTATAGACTGAGTTGATTCTATGAGCTTGTCATCTTGTATTAGCCATAACCCAAACTATTTCAAGGTTTATTAAGGCTGTAAAATTGTCAAAAATATAGATTTTTCATTCAAAGTCAATTCCACTTTACTCGTATCTAACGAATTTCACTATGTCCCAAATATTCACTTTGCATAGATATTTACCTGTTCGAAAACCCACCCAAATTCATTGCGCAGTTCTAGAATTGTGCCGGTACAATTTCAAAATTTTGTAATAAAGTGAGAATTGATATTTTGTGCACAATTATTCCGGAATTGTACCGATTTTCACCCTGCGCAAAATACACAAACACATCATACAGAATCAATTCTATCAGGAAAACATAGCCTGTCAAAGGACGGGTTACGTTTTGGCTGATTTTGTGCCCATGACCGATCCTGATCAAAATATAAGCATTTGATAATTTAGGGGACCTCCATACGAACCGAACTACCAACTAATTGTGTGCACCGCGGCGGAGGGTAAGGGTGAAGGTTTGGGCCCAGAAAAACCGGTTTAACCCCCCCCCCTCCCCCCAGTAGTTATTACTGACCGTCCCAAGGCGGTACTTTCGTTGCGGTTGCATTTGTTTTATGTTCGGTGCTTTTTAATAAAAATTGAAAATAGGTAAAAACAGTTGTTAAATGTTTTTCGTATAATTTGCTTAGTCTGTTGTAACCCTTCTGTTGGTCTCAGTAAAGATTGCTGAGTTGCCACCTATTTTGGAAAGAGCTGCTGACTCGGCTTATCACTTGTAATTTATTGTTTGTTGAGATGTCTTTGTCAATCTTTCCCTTTGATGTTGGGGATAGGGTTTGGGATCTGAATAAGCCAGTTCCTGAAGTATAGTTACTCTTTAAATTTGCATTTGTCAGTTTATATAAGCATTTTTTAAGTTTGCGGTTTCGTAAATAATCACGTGACTTCATTCCATATGGGGTGCTGAACTGCGTACTCCGACTTCCTGCGATTTTTCGATATCACCAACGACTCCGCTGACATATCAGCCCCCCAAACTGACAGATATAATACTTTTGGTTCTTATCCACAGTATAAAAGAGGTATTTTCGCTCAAACCATCTAGTCAGGAGAAATTTCATCTGAATTTTTCACGAAAACTCAAAACAGTAGATTTTGAAAATGTTTATTGGCACAATAATAATAAGAATGTAAAGCGTTTGCTTTTGGGCAAATAATGAAACGAATGTAAAGGAACTCGATTTCAACCGATATTGTCAAGCAAATGTATTCTTGGCGAAATGCTTTTGCGCGCTTGTGTTCTGGCAAGTGCATGAATAGTCATCATCCTTTTTCTTTGATGTTAAGTACATGTATTATCCACTATACATATAATTCACAGTTACAACACACCGAGTAATTAATTAAACATATAATATTACACATTTATGGATGCTACACAGGTACAGCTGTTTAAACTATTTGACAAAATCAGTGAACCAAGAAATATAGGTCACAGGGACCTACACGAAGAACCAGATGAGACGCAGCGTTGGAGCAACTTAATATTCCAAGTCCGATGAAGATTCAGTTAAAAAAGCTAGTTACGAGTAGAAATAAACCACAAATTCAAAAGATCATGACATACAGGACACAATGACCTGCAAATAGTATGACGTCATTTGCAGTGTCTGACTGGACCATTGTCTCAAGTATAATGATGCATATAAAATGTTGAATATATAAGGATATATGTCACAGTGACCTAAAAGTAGTATGGCCATCTTTTTTTATTTATTTATTTATTTATTTATTTTTTTTTTTTTTTTTTGATCTTCTTCTTGTTGGAGATACAAGTGAAAATCCTGGTCCATGCATCAGTGTGCCTGGTAGCTTTGGAGTTCCTATATTTTAAGGATACTAGTACGATCTGATCAAATATCAGTACTCTTATGCCAAAGATATCAAAAGAAGCAAGGGGATAAAAGCTCTTCGAAAATAGGGGATAGTCGGGTAACTTCGGACAGCGGGTAAATTCGGACACTGACATGTCAGTTCTTTGGAACTAAAACAAAAATTAACTGGCCAAACAGAGAAAATCCTGATGAGACGGCTCATTATGAGCCGTCTCATCTGGATTTTCACTGTTTGCAATTGTATGTCCGAATTTACCCGCCTGTCCGAAGTTACCCGACTCTCCCCTAGTAACATTTCAAATAAAGTCAGTGGACTGACTTAAATAAAGTCATATTACCCGTTTATCATGAATAAATACATGAGGAATGTTTAAAAATCGCTGTGGTTACGAGGGTACTTTGAATGCACAGTGGACATTGATAATTCAAATTCCTATAGGCTCAATGTTAAATGTTGCAGACAGTACATGTATTCAATCGCAAAATTACCATACAAGGCATTAAAATATGAGAAAATAAAATCGCACAGAATAAACTAGAAACAGAACAGGACAGAACAGAACATCACTTTATTTAAACTCAGGTCCTACATATGACATAAGAGTGTAAATCACAACTAACAAAACAGTGTGAAGCATGGTACATGTATATATACGCATAAGGGCGTTGCATACTAGAATATACGTACGTTGTCTTTTAGATTAGCATTGGGACAGTTGAGGTGGTTAGCGCAAGAGATGTGCAAAACCACAGTCTCACGCACTTACCCATCACCACATCAACTATATAGCTAACATTTCTGCATGTTTTTGTGGTTATCTGGTTACCTTCGAAAATCGACCTTTTCAGTGAGCACACTGCAATATTAGACTGTCATTCGTCCTTTGATTCTTTTTTTCCGGGCGCCTGTAGCACTGCTACAGATAACAAGAGGGCCATGAGGCCCTGAATCGCTCCCCTGAGTAAAAAGTTCAAAGGTCAAACAAGGGTCATCATTCGAACAAACCAGATAGTTTGATAGTGTCAAAATACGACAGACATTGGTTAATGGTCAAAGAACGATCTTGACCTTCATTGCCAAACAAATTTAAGCTCGTTCACATTTCTGGTATCGGAGAAGAAGATTTTATTGCTCAAACATAGTTATCTGCCCTAGCTCCGAGCGTAGACGACCGATTATGACCAAAGATACATATTATTGTTCGCCTATACCAGAAGTCTCCAAATAAAATTTCACTTTTATTCGCCAGTTGCTTTCAGATAAAACATTGTTTTCCCATTGTAAGTCTATGGGATTTTCAGTCCTGTTTTGGCCTTGAGGACAAACAAAAAAAGCGTTCCTGATTTGAGTGGGCAGCCATCCTCGATGCTGCCTGCAAATTTCCAGCTCGTTCGCATTCTGGTTTCGAAGAAGAAGAATTTTTTGCTTCAAGAGAGTTATCTGCCCTAGCTCCCAGCGTAGTTGACTGATCGCGACAAAAGTAATGGACTTTTGCTCGTCCTTTGCCTGGAGTCTCCACATACAGTTTCACTTGGATCCGCCTAGTATTTTTTTAGAAGAAGTCGCTCAAAGGAGTGATGGACGATTGATGACGGATGACGACGGACGACGGACACCTACCTCTACTGTTGGCTCACCGGGAGCCTTCGGCTCAAGGGAGCTAAAAACATGCGATTAAAAATGAGCAAAAAGATGTAGAGACACGATTTTCCCTATACAAAGTCTACTGAAGCCCTTAAAGGCAACTAACATCGCAATGGAAAATTGGATCTGGCTGAATTTCGATCTGGTTCGATTTCTTGTGCCTGTCCTCGTTTCCTGCAAGTCTGATACTATACTAGGAGACACTATATTCTTTGACGCTCAAGGGCAAGTAACTCTGTTATGATAAGTCCAATCTGACCGATATTCGAACTCATCTGAGATTTCCTGCCTGTCATTGTTTTCTGCAAGTATGACAAATATCATTAAAAATAAGCGAAAAAAATGTGGAGACACGATTTTCCCTATACAAAGCTTATGGGCTCGCTCAAGGGCAATTAACTCCGCGATGAAAACTCGGATCTTGCTTATTTTCAAACTTGTCCGAGTTCAAGTGCCTGTCCTTGTTCCCTGCAAGTCTGAAAGAGATCCGATCAAAATAGCGGAGAAAATCTGAAGACACCATTTTCCCATTATAAGTCAATGGGAGCCATTGGTTGCCGTGCTAGCAACAGTTTCAGCCGAACATGCCCCAAAACCTAATAAAGCCCTTTCCTCTGCCCCATTATGCTACTCCTGAAATTTGATTGAGATTGGCCCAGAAGTTTTAGAGATATACTAGTTTAAAAATGTTGACGGAAGGACGACGGAGCCTGCCTATCCTATAAGCTCCCCGGAGCGTCTGTCTCACGTGAGCTAAAAAAGAAACTTGGGATCGCAAATTTATTTACTGTTTAATGCATATTATAATCAGGACGAGCAATAAAACGTATGTCCATATATCTTGTCAGTAGACCATAGTTGCTCCAAGTTTTAGACTTTAATGTTATACATTGAATTCAAATCTTCCTGTACGTTTGGCTCTGGCAATCATCCACTTAGCAAAAATAAAAATAATAATAAGTATGTCATTCTTGATTATGGGACATAATTTAAACAATATCACGTGTAGCAATAAGAATTCTGAAAACAAACAGGCTCTGAAGAAAAATCTGTTTGTGATTTGACATGATAGAAAAAAAAAATTGAGAAAATCCACTGTACTCGTAACTGATATTTTCGGCTCTTATTAGAAGACTATATCAATCGATTTTCTAGACATTACAGAGAAAAGAAATCTTCCAAATTATCTTTATTTTATTTTATCTTATCTATTTATTTATTTTTTTTTTTTTTTTTTTTTTTCAGAATTGCAAATTCAAGAATCAATCTACTTATATTTCGAAAAGTAACTGTTCTTGCAGATATATGGGTACCTCATTCACAAGCAGTTTTTTTGTGAATTACGCATTATTATGCTACTTACATGACTTTGACGAAAGTAATTGATAGGCTAAGTTCAAGTCTTAGAAATAGCTTAATTGCATTTCTTGAACGTGCACTAATACACCAGAAGCAGATTTTCTAATGAATAAGGCTAAAATTATTATAAATATGTTTTTTACAAAACACACGTATGACAGCGTCTACTACAATGATCACGTTTAGCGCATAATAGTTTACTTCATTACAATTTAGCATTGTATCATGAACAATTAAAATGTCTGAACATCCTTGAACTGTTAATCATAACTTATTACTCGTGCATGACTTAATCATAAGTCTGGTACTTACATGTACAAAAGCAGTCTAAAATCAAGAAAAGAAAACAGGGCCATGTTGTTCAAAGCATCGTGAGCTTAGTGAAGGCGTTACTTGGTGGTTGGTTAAGTCTTCATGTATGCATAAAATCAAATGTGCCCATATTTGCGTCCCCAAAAATTTTCATCACCTCGATGTTAGCCACGCACGGCACGGAAAATTCAGTTTTTGGACGTAGGGTAGTATTAAGTTTGTAACAAATGACCGCACTAATATTTCTTTGGTTTTCATACAAAATATATCCAAAGATATGTAAGATAGTGTAGAATACTACCGATAACACAACATTTTTTTACTTTAGACTTGCGCTTTAAGAAAAACGAAGAAAACTGTGTAACTTTTTGCTCATTTTCTCTATTTTCCCTACTATATACTATAAGAAAATGATGGTCATGTAAATCAGAGCAAAAATGACTGCATTAAAATAGACTTAAAAGTTTGAGAAAAATATTAAAGTGCAGCCGAAAAGTGCACTATATGAGTTTAACACAGCATTTTTCATTTTTCATTCAAGGAAGACAATAAAAGAGAAAAAGTTTCAATTTCCTTTATAATTTAATGCTATTTCAAGCTCACGCGATATCGTCATTTACAGGTACATTATATGGGGCTGAGGAAAAATATTGCCCATATTGCTTAAACAACGCGAGGAGCTTTTGCACTGCAAAAGTTCTTTACAATTTTTCTGCAAAAAAACGTCAGTGCTTTTGTGTACTACTCAGAGTATACCAGGGATAATTGAAAAGTTCTGAGCCTAAGATTCTTCTAGTGAATCTGCGCATGCGCGCTTAACATGAATTCTAGAGTCTTCAATTCGAAAAGAGCAGACTGAGATCTACGTGGTCGCACAGGCTGATCTGAGTCCTTCGTGTTTGCATATGACTACAGGTAGGCATGTTTCTCATCCTACCAAGTTAGTTTTAAAATATTACATCTGGGACTACAAACGCTGTGTGCAAAACTGCATTGACTGGTGTAAAATAATATTTTCAACAACTCAACTTTTTTTAGAAATAATAGATTTAATATTGATATAATTCCTGTTATTGTTTACAAGAAAAACTTAACGAAGATATGCAGATTTTCCCGTTAAGTACTATTTGTAAACAATAACAGGAATTGCATTTTAACATATAAAAGTCACTTTTCATATTCTTAATTGCCTGTTTGGATCTTTTTGCGAACATCCTCATTAGTGACATGGTCTTTGTACGAGATGTTCAGTAACCTTCGGTAGCATCACATCTCAAAGGTCTGCATTCTTTTCTCTAACTCTGCTGTCACGGTCGATGACTCATTGGCATACAGACATATGGAAATGACAAGGGAGCTCAACAGTTTAATCTTTGATTATAGAGATATGTTATCTCTCTATATTTGCTTCAGCTTTGTAAGACCTTCAGTGACTTGCACAACCCTTGAGCCTCTGGTTTTGTGCCTTCATCTGGGATAACTGCTCCAAGGTACTTGAAGCTTCTAACCGTTCCTTGCTTCTTACCTTTAATCTGGACCTCCCTTGGGATGTTACTGGCGCTGTTTGTCATTTGTAGGTTTTCTTAGCACTTATCTCCATTTTATACTTTGTGCAGGTTTTATCGAGACTTTCAGCTAAGGCTTCTAGTTTCTGATCTTCCTCAGCAACAGCATCAATGTCATCCTGTACTTACATTTCCATCATGTTCTTCAAAAGCATCACGCATGATCCTTTTGGAAAAAAAATGTTGAAGAGGGTGGGTGAGAGAAACAATAGTCTGTCATAAGTCTGAGGGATGATAAAATGTAGATATGAGCCACGACACGACAAAACCAACAATGTGGTTGTGCGCCCAGCACAGACTCAGATCAGCCTGGGCATCCGCCCAGTCTGATCAGAGTCTTCGCTGTCCGCATGGCGGTAGCTCAGACCTTTAGCTACCCATTGAGTACTTAACGAAGAGTCTGGTCAAACTGGGCGGATTCCCAGACTGATCTGAGTTTGCACTGGGCGCACAACCACATTGTTGGTTTTGTCGTGTCGCGGCTCTTATATTCCATGATTACCATCTGCAATGCTGCAGTGACTGACACAGCCAGTGAGAGACATGGGAATGAGCGTCACTGTAAAAAAATATCCATGGGTCAGCATAAATTTTTCATCCTCTGTGACGAGAGCGGGGATGGTATGATTCAAAAGGAGATAAACAATACAGGAAAGCTACCAAGAGGGCCCATAAGGCCCTGAAGAAAGCATAGGAAGACTGGCTACAGGTCTTCAGTTTCAGGAGACAGAAAGTTACCTGATCAAAACAAAAGCCAGAAAGCATATTTGTTGATGAAGAATCTAACTTAAGAGAAGCTGTAGAAGCATCTAACTTCAGAGAAACAAAGCATATCGGCTGGTGAAGGATCTAACTTAAGAGAAACAGAGCATATCAGCTGGTGAAGGATCTAACTTAAGAGAAACAAAGCATATCGGCTGGTGAACGATCTAACTGAAGAGAAACAAAGCCTATCAGCTTATGAGCGAAAACAACGCATATCAGCTGGTGAAGGATCTAACTTAAGAGAAACAAAGCCTATTAGCTGGTGAAAAGAAACTACGCATATCAGTTGGTGAAGGTCCTAACTTAAGAGAAACAACGCATGCCAGTTGGTGAAGGTCCTAACTTAACAGAAACAACGCATATCAGCTGGTGAAGGAGGTAACTTAAGAGAAACAAAGCATATCAGCTGGTGAAGGATCCAACTTAAGAGAAACAAAGCATATCAGCTGGTGAAGGATCTAACTTAAGAGAAACAAAGCATATCAGCTGGTGAAGGATCTAACTTAAGAGAAACAAAGCATATCAGCTGGTGAAGGATCTAAAGGTAAAGGTAAAGGTTTCCCATAGCCTACTCTCTTGTTGAGGCACTCCAGCAAGTGGTTTTTAGTGGAACTTTTTTCTTTAAAGATGCTTAAATATCAAACTTTTAGGTTTAACATACCCAAAACCATTTCTCGTAGCTAAATACTGACTTGCAGCATATTGCATGACCTCTTTTGTCTATTTTTATCATTTTTTGTTTTGAGGTGGGTTTTCCAATAGTAAAAATATTCCTTCTGGTTTCCAGCCTTTGATGAGGTTCATTTTAATTTTAATAAAGCTGGGAACCACCCATTGTGACATCACAACAGAAATGATGTCATCACTAATCACCTGATCTGTTTTGGAATATGACCATTTCAGCAAAGGGTTGTTTGCAGTGTCAGCTACACTTATGCATCTTTTTGTTTTCCAAAAAGATATTACTTATGAAAATAACTGCTATAAGATATAAGCATAAATTCTTCTGAAATGATTTCATGTTAATTTTATATGAAATGGTAATTTTCAAGAATGTGCTTGAAACATGCCACCCCTACAGCAATATGGGTTATCTTGAGGCGGCCATTATGAAACTGAAAAAAATACATTGCAAGAGATTACTTTCAAAGCTTGAGAGCATGCCAATGAATTTCAAAAACTCTTCTGGACAAATCTGACTACGAGAAATGGTAGTAAACTGAACCATGTAAGTGGAATTTGCTGTTTCTTTATCCTTTAAGTATAAACTTCGAAAAACCACTTGCTGGAGTGCCTCAACAAGAGAGTAATAGCCGTAGGGGCAGTGGGGGCTAGAGACCCACTGCATCTGGGGCACAGCTGATGAAGGGCGGAGCCCATCTCTCTCCTTTCGCTGCCTTATCCTTCCCTGATTCGAAAAAGGTACCCATTTACTGCTGGGTTATCAGAGAGAGTTTTCCCGTCGTCGGATGGCAACGGTGAGCCGCGAACTCACGACCTTCCGGTGACTTTTCGCACAATAACCAAGCCACCCTAACCACTCGACTACGGCGCCTCTCTAAATTCATAGAAACAACGCCTATTAGCTGGTGAAGGATCTAACTTAAGGTGAGGTGGGAGTAATTGACAAAACACATGATTTTATTCATACTTCCTTATATTGTACATTTTCAGTCCCTTTTTCAGAAAATGTAATAAAAATGGGGGGTCGCCGATGTCGTTTTCAAGATATCTGACCTCGAAAACGTCAATTTTTCCACCTTTTCGACCCGACGTTATAATAGCGTTCTATGGAAAATGCACATTTTTGCTCGTAACTCTTGGATAAAAACCTTCATTCTGAGAAAACAAAGCACATTTTTTTCTTAAAAAACTAACACAGTATGGCCCAATAATAGAAGTTTACATTAAAGCAATAAAAATAGTAGGTCGCCGACTTAACTTTCGAGTTAAAGTGCATAAAATGCCCGGCCTGCCGTCTTTTTAGACTCAAATGTTGACGTTGCGCATGGTGACGTTAACGTTACTTAACTTTTCGCGCCACAAATCAACTATGGCTTTTTGTAGGCTACTGGCAAAATTAGTCTGGAACTTTCATCAATCATAATTGTCATTGTCTGGAAAGTGCAGGATGAAGGAAGGTGTAATACGTTTCTGTCAATCTCTGCATAAGCCGTCTTGACCAAGGAATTTCAATTTTAAAAAATCGAAAGCATTGGCATTATACCCTCCCATCCAGTTGATGGATACCCCATTCGGGGCGGGCTTCCACGTGTTATGACATTTGAACAATTCCCTTGTCCACTTGGCTTTTGTACAGTATAGGCGAGTCAAGTTTTCCAGTTTCTGACCCGACCCAAGAAAGAGCCTATCATATTTTGCACTATAACATAGCGTTCCAACGACTGGACTTCGGCGACTTTCTCTCTGTGTGTAAAAATGATAGGCAGCTTTGATTCACTCTAGCGTCCAAGAGATACTTTGATATACACTTTAAACAAAAATAAGAAATGAAAAACAGAAAAGTGAAAGAAAGGCAATGAAAAAGAAACGCCGCATTGTCTTAGCTTAGTTGAATTACCGTATCAACGTCGATAAAAGATTCTGACGGCATTGCGTCGACGTTGATAAGGCTGCCTGGCGTGGTTCAAATGCTAGGGACACTCTAAGAACTTTTGATATAACTGAAATTCGGCATAGCTTTTGTTGATTAGTATTTTAAATGTGGGTGGTATGATTACGACTGTCGACGGCTGCTACCATGTTAACTGTTAAGTTCGTGGTGGAAGTGTAGACAGTGATCTGACTATTCATTTTACGATTCTGGATTCAATTTCACGAGGCTTTGTTATTGCAACTCAACAGCTGCGAACTCCGTCTAACAAACTGATGAGAAACTGTCAGAGAACACTTTCTCCCCACGGAAAACTAGCTATATTTTTTTCAGTTTCTTCTCTATGGCACAATAAATTGTATGAAATTTGTAATAAAATGATTGCGACTCAGTAGCTGCGAACTCCGTCTAATAAACTATTAGGAAACTGTCAGCTATCCCACAAGTAGTCTACTGCACGGAAAACTAACTATCTTTTTTCAGTTTCTACTCTACGGCACTTTCTATTTCCTTTAAATTTCACCCAGAGCCTTTGCATTTTGTGAGCAGACCATGAAATGATCACAGGAGCGGCTAACGTTGACGCCATCTTGCTTTTATCAAACGGAACGTTAGACGTCATTACGTAACGTAGCGACAGAAACTGCCGCATGGCGGCGCTGAATTACTCCCACCTCACCTTAAGAGAAGCAACGCATATTAGCTGGTGAAGGTCCTAACGTCAAAGAAACAACGTATATCAGCTGGTGAAGGATCTCAATTCAGAGAAACATGGTAGATCCACAACTACCCATCACAATTCTAAGAGATGCCTCATAAGAATAAGACATTATCAGAAGGAGGGCGGAATATTGCTCCCAACATTACAATCATGAGTTCATGCAATCAGCAACCGATAGATCTATTTCCGATTCTTCGTGAGGAAGTTGAGATTGCAGATGCAGCACTGAAAAAGGGGAAGTCAGCTGGATTGATAATATACTAGCAAAAGATGTTCAAGCAGACTGGGAGAACAAGATTGATGACTCGAAATTACGTTGAAAACCATCTTAAACAGGCTTAAACTTCAAGCTGAAGAGATAATTGCCAAAGAAAAGGATATATCCTCAATACCTTCCACGTGAAACCTAAACGACGGTAAAGAATATAATCAGTAACCTCAAATATATTCAACATCCTGCATAAATGCCACATACAAAGTCAATGGGTATAAACTAAGCCTGTGCACCTAATTTCCCCGTTTGCCTTTTAATCGTATGCAAATACTATTTTTCAAAGACGTTCCTTTATTAAAGACGTGAGTTTCATGCTGTCTAGAATTGCAAATTTGCAGATTCTTTCAATAATGCTTCATCAATTAAGATGCAATATCACGCTGAAGATTAAGCTTCACCTTGATCATAAGAGATATTTAAAGTATCCTTGTGACCCGGAGAAGAGTTAGTGTTTAGTCCTGTTTCCCAACCAATAAGAATGAATCCACCCAGTTTGATCAGAGTCTTCGCTGTCCGCATGGAGGTAGCTTAGCCCTCAGCTACCCTTTAAGCGCTTAGCAAAAAGTCTGATAACACTAGGCGGATTCCCAGGCTGATCAGAGTCTGCGCTGGGCACATTGTTGATTTTGTCGTGTCGCGGCTCAATTATTTTTAGTAGCTCAGTTATTAACTACCGCGTCTTTTCGGGTATTAGACGGGAGTTTTCCCTTCCAAAATTACCGCCATTATGTAAACCAGTCTCGTGTAATTCAGCTATAAAATAATTTTTCCTGTTCCAAAACAACTCCAAAAATCTAGATCCGTCTTATAAGACGGATCTAGACTTTGGGGTTTGTTTTGGATGGGAAGCAACCATCCTAGTACCCAAGAAATACGGGGTTACGCGTAGTAGCTGTAAGTCGGCATCGTTTGATTGGCTGACACGTGGGCAAACACTAAGTCAATTATTACTAATTAAATTATTTTTTTTACAAACCGACTGTCAATTGCTTCCATCTTAAAAACGATTTAATGAGCACAAATATACAACGCACAATACTGCATAATTACTGTACTACGACATTTGAATTAAAATGTACTTTCCAAAACAAATCAATCTTGCAAATAGTTACAGCAGTATTTCAAAACGATGCGACAGAAGGACACTAATGGCTTGATCTTGCGTCTACAATTTTCACGTGCTTCGGCCAGCAATTTTCTGAAACACCGCCAGACAATAATTCGGACTCTTCAAATCATTTTAAAGATCAAACAACTGGATACACCGCTATATTTTCCGCCATTTTACAATGGGAAACAATTTTTGTGGCTTCATGTTTGCTTCCTCGGGCGAAGAATCTTTCCAAAATGGGATTTACCCTTCAAAGACAGAATTGCTCCTATCTGGAGGAAATAGTTATCTCCATTGGAAAAGACGGCAAAAAATGAAATGGGTAGATTTCTCCCCCTCACCTCCCCCCCCCCCCCCCCCCCTGAAAGTGTACCCAGTTATCTTAACTCTTTAAGCACTAGTAACGAATTTCATAACTTGCAAACAGCGTAGATCCTGATGAGACGGCTCATAATGAGCCGCCTCATGTGGATCTACACTGTTTGCCCTCTAGTCTTTGAATCCTGTATATGAAATGTCTTGGACAGGGCATTTTTTCTTTTGCAGACGTAAAATTTGTCGTCTGCTTTTTGGTGCTTAAAGAGTTAAAGTTATTCTTGAAGGTTATCAAATGTTTATTGAAATACCAGTAACTTATACATTTGTCGTGGCCTCTTTCAAAGCCAAATGTCAGTTTAAGGATTAAATCATAAGACAGTAATTTGTAATGGATTATGTGCAGTGCTAGGCGTTACAATTTCTGAACAAAAATAAATAGGGTTCAGTCGGGTAACTTCGGACAGAATGCAACTTCGGACATATCATTGCAAACAGTGAAGATTCAGACGAGAAGGCACAAAATGAGCCGCCTCATCGGGATTTTTACTGTTTTGCCTAGTTAATTTTGTTTTAATTCCAAACAACTGACATATAAAGGAAACACTGTCACTGTCCGAATTTACCTGCTGTCCGAATTTATCTGACTTGACCCTTTAGGCTAGAATAACGCATACCATATAATTATTCTCATGGGTTCAATAAGGTGCTAAGTGCTCTATAAATTTAATTGTAGGCAGCAACTTCCTGCACTTATAAGACGATATAAGCTATAAACTGTGTAATTTTCTGTCTAGAACGAAAAAGGAATGCCTCTTTTTTTGCAAATTGGAAAGTATTTGAAATTTCAAATGTAACTACAAATAGTTTCCTTTAGTTTTTAATTTGTCAGGAGCACATCTTCTGACTTTTTTAAGCCAAAACTCCAAATATAGCAACCCCGACCCATTTCCCGCTCCCGATTTACATTCCCCTTCCACCTTCACCCCCCCCCCCCCCCTCCCCCCTACCCACCACCACCACCACACACATCCTTAACCCTCTAACCAAAATTCACTGGAACTTTTTATTCAGTTTCACTTTCGTATGGCACCAGTATTGTCTAAAAGATAAAGTAAGTTGTTAGTATGAATGACGAATATGGCTCGTTCACTATATTGTTGCGTATAGACATTATCCCGATACTAGACTGAATGTCTCTCTGACATTGAACTATACGACGTTTGCTAATGAGCCTTGCTTTAATGGGCTATTAAGTAATGCTGCTGGAACAGGGTATGCTCGGCTTATACTTTAACGAGTCTGTTTGTGACTTTTTCTTTGAGGGACAATCCGGCTTACCATAATTTTTAGAAAACCCCGTACAGACAAACAGTGTAGATCCAAAGTAGACAGAGAGCTGTTTTGCAGTTTTCAGTTTTAAACAAAAAATTATAAATTTCGTATAACAAACAAGAATTCGATGGGAATAGACAGCAAGCTTATCTTCAAGTGTAGACGCCATTTCCCATTGATTAATCATAGACTAACGGAAACTATACATAGTTACTTATGATTTTCTATGATCTTTTAAAGTACAGATACTAATCAACTGATTAGGACCGATTAAGGTGTACCGTACACCTTAAGCGTATTCGGCATTTTTTACAAAATGATCCAATAACAACTAGCTTTTAGGCGCCTTCTTCCGATGACTAATTGAGCCGCAACGTGAGAAAACCAACAAAGTGGTTGTGCGCCCAGCGCAGACTCAGATCAGCCTGGGCATCCGCCCAGTCTGATCAGAGTCTTCGCTGTCCGCATGGAGGTAGCTTAGACCCTTAGCTACCCTTTAAGCGTTTAGCGAAAAGTCTGAGTGGATTAGGCGGATGCCAGGCTGATATGAGTCTGTGCTGGGCGCACAACCACTTTGTTTGTTTTCTCACGTCGCGGCTCAATTAAAGCCTAATAGAAACTAGTTACAGTTTCATAGTGCAGAATCTATTCAACTGTCTGCGATTGTCACCGCCAAGATATCTGCCATTTTTACAAATGACACAAAATTTTTAAACATCCATTGACAAAAGAGTCAAAAAGGCACAAAATTCCTACTTTTATAAGTACATTTCCATGCTTTCCTCATTTTTACAAAGGGGAACAACTTTTGTAACCATGCGTTTGTCTCCCATGAGGACGAAGCTCTTCCAGCATGTTCTATTTTTATTAAAAAGAAATAAAAGTCATAGAGTAGCACATTCTCTCTTTTATGAGTTGACCCGTTTTTAGAAGGGCGGTGAAAAGTAAATGGAAGAATTCCTCCTCTCGTTATCCCAGTATTTGGTTAGAAATGATGAGGCAGCAACGACATATGTAAAGGTTTTTAGCGCTTATGCAAAAAACACAGACCTAGACTAAATTGTGCATCTGCGCAGTTGGACCACAGCCTTTTCTGTTTACATAAACAGTTCATGAATTTACACATGAACGAAGGTGTTGTAAGTCACGGATGCACAGCGTTTGGTGAGGATTATTCTCACTGTACGAGAGCATATACCCACTAGACACACAACGTTCAATCAACACTAATTAAACTTTGATTCATTGTTGATTCAACGTTGAATCAACATCGCTTTAAAGTTGATTTAATGTTGTGTGCCTCTGGGTATCACCCCTACATGTTCAAATCTGCCTAAACACTTAAGCAGTGTGGTCAGAGCATCTTTGCAGTGGGCATTCCAGGATTTGCGCATACCAAGACAGGTTTTCCCACGATACGGCTCAGTTCATGATTATTTCAATTGATATGCCTTGCCATTTAAGAATTATTGAGGCTTTTATGATTTTATCCTCGTATAAATGTCATACTCTTAATAGGAGACAAAAACAACGACCGGAAATATTCGAATTACCTATTAACATGTACGCGTGCTACCCACTCCCCCCCCCCCCACCCCCCACCCCCCACCCAACTCTCCCACTTCCGCCCCGGCGCACGCCTCTACATGTTTCTTTCACTGCAAAATTTCAACTACCGTGGGGCAGGTTTTTTTAGAGTCAACCAAAACATATTGGTCCAGCATGAGTCTTGTGTCAAGAGAAGAAAGAATCTGTGAAACATTTCATTCTGGACTGTGCGGCATTCACTCATATTAGAGTGGGGGTTCTTTGAGACATCAGACTTTTGCAACGTCTCTCATGCAAATTTTACTGGACTCTTATTCCTTATCGGACTATAATAAAAAGCCTGAGTAGGTAACATTGTTCGAGTATCGGTTGTACAAAGCTTTGTTTTGCTGCTCACTACGAACATTATAAAAGGGTAGTACCGTTACTAAGTTGACGTAGAAAGAAGGAATGCCCAACTATCCACCGGCTGACTCAACTGATTTCGTCTCAAACTATAAAGCCAAATATCAACCCCTAAACTATCCGCATGGTTCGGTTGGAGGATCATCATTTTATTCATTTCTTTTTCTTTTTTCTTTTTCTATTTGTTAAACTCTGAGAAGAGGCATTCCAGCACTGAAAGAATTCATGTAACAGAACAGAGCAGATGCATACATAAATGTTGTTCTGTCAAAGACTACAGTCAAACCTGCTTATGTGGTCACCTCTATTAAGGGATCACCTGTCTTAAGCAGTCTTATTTTCTGGGTCCCTTGAACCAAAATTCAGTGCAAATGAATCTGTATTAAGGGGCCACCTGTCTTAAGCAGCCAATTTTTGTCCTTCCCTTGGGTGACCCCTTAAGACAGGTTTGACTGTATATACAAGTCGCCCTAGCCTAAAAAAAGCCGAAGCCAGTTTGGAAAAAAGCAGCATGTCTCTTATTTAGAAAGTGAAACTGGTGCGTACTCTTGTCATTTCCATGTTTCTGTGCGCCTGTGGACCTTGACAGCAGAGATGGAAGAAAGAGCGCATGCCTTTGAGATAGGATAATAACGAGTATTTATTGAAGCTCATGCAACTAAATGATTCATGACGTCAGCAGCCACTGGAGAGCATGACGATCTTCTGACCACAGTATAAATTTAGATAACCTTTGTTTGTGTCAATATTCTTTAGTATGTCCACAGTCTCAGGTCGCAAAAAAATAAACGCGGCTTAGTTTTCCGGCGTACTGATACTGTGCATAAATATTTTCTTCTTCTATGTTGGAATTAGACGTTTCTGCGTTCGCACAAAGCTAATGTTCCATTGTGCCTTAGCATATATGAGCCGCGACACGAGAAAACCAACAATGTGGTTGTGCGCCCAGCGCAGACTCAGATCATCCCGGGTATCAGCACAGTCCAATCAGATTCTTCGCTAAGCGCTTAAAGGGTAGTTAAGGGTCTAAGCTACCTCCATGCGGCCAGCGAAGACTCTGATTAGACTGGGCGGATGTCCAGGCTGATCTGAGTCTGCGCTGGCCGCACAACCACATTGTTGGTTTTGTCGTGTCGCGGCTCACATGTGGTCTCGAGGACCGAGTTAAGGGAACTGACCTAGTTGTGATAAAAACAACAAAATAATAATTATCAGTTGTAGGATCCATCCAACTCGCAGCAACTACAATTTCCCTTTAACAGTAGCTCCTTCGAAATATCATTACAATCAAACAGTGGAACACACTTCTGTGAACGATAAGATACAACATGTACACAGCATGACCACGGTATAGTAGTATATTTGCGCTGGGGAGAGTTGTCAATATTTTGTCAATACCGTGAAAAAATTAAGTCTTTCGACAGAGATTTGAGCAAACATTCACATATGAATGTACACAGAATAAATGTACTAGAAAAAAATATCTGTCAAATAATTTTCTGTTTTCCCCAAGACAATTCCGTTGATCTAGCCATGGACGTCGTTCTCCATTGGGTTAAACAATATCTTATTCAGTAGATTGCTATACAGCTGTACATTATATTATTTGGTGCAGGATCTGACAGAAAGCTAAAGGTTATTTAAACAATTTCCTGAATTAATATGAACACAAGCAACATACGTGAATGATGGACAAAAAACAAGTAAATCAGGTGCAAGAAGGAAAAACAATACAGAAAAAAAAATAATAAAAATAGTTACTTATTTATTTATTTAAACACATACATGTATATTCTCACTACATATATAGCACCCTCATAGTCACATACTTGTGTGCACTCAAACATATGCACGCACATGTGTACACTCCAGTACACATGAGCAGACATGCATAGACAAAAATATCTGAACGTGACTGCTATTAAGATAATTGTACTATATATCCGTAGCCAGCAATTACTCCTCGCAGCTCTTTGTGTCATGAAACTCCACGGGGACCGGATGCCCAGGGACATGTAGAGTGACCAATGTACAGACAAGCCTTTCCCCTGGAGCTTGGGCAGGTAAGCTAGCAGCCCTTGCCATGCTGGCATCATGAGATACATCTGTCTACCGTAGCACAACAAATATATGATAATTAATAATAATAATAATTTTAAAATAACAGTATGACAGAACGACCGCACTGTCTTATTACATCACAAAACAGAATTAAAATAAATGAAACTTTTCAAATTAAAACAGAAAAGATATCTGTTTCGTGCACTGGTGAAAAGATTAGAGGAGCGTACAGCCAATATGGTTGTCTTAAAAGAAAATAAATACAACTCTATTCACTGTTGGAAGAGTCCTCGCCACCCCTGATGCAACCAGCTTAGATCTACATTTTGGTGAAAGCTGTGCCGTTGTCACTATAGAAACCTTCTCGAATGAGTTATAAAATCACGTACTTGCAAAATCAAGCGTTGGTTTTCAGTAATAGGAACGCCCGCCTTTCCGTTAAGTACCTGGTGAGTTTTATGGTCGTTTACATTACTCGGTAGGTACATGTCTCTTACATCGAAGTAGTTTGGACATTTGAAAAAGAAATGATACGCACTTTCGAATTCCACACATCAGCATGAGGGTCTAGAGACAATATTTTTTTCTGTACAGGTGTGCATTGAGAGCACTACATTCCATTCGTATTCGTGCATGAAGTATCGGTTCCATTCTGGAACCAGCGTTGAAGTATTTGGGTGGTGTAAACGATTTTTATAAGATGCCACAGATGGTGAGTTGAACCATGAGTTCTGAATATCTTCAGAAAGGTCATTCCAGGCGCGAATGGTAGAAGGGAAGAAAGAGTTATAGAAAAGATTTGTATTAGCGTGGATGCTACGAAGATTATTAGAATTTCTGAGATTGTAATATGTTGTATTTTGTACAAGCAGAGGAACAATGCTTTGCAAAAATTCAGGTGCGAGGCCGTTAAGAATTTTATAGAGAATTATAAATTTATGTTTGTTGGCGCCTGCTTTGCAAAGAGCTCCACTCAAGGGCATTAGTATTTCATTATAGGCTTTTTTTTTCATTAACATTGAAAAAATTAAGAGGTATGACTAGTAATAACCCTTCGTTTTCCATTTCTGTCTGTTACGTCAAACCAATCGCAGATAAAATCGCTTTCGGTCCTATCTTAGCAATCTGATATTCGGTAATATGTCGTGTTTTTCTGTCTACAAATGAGCCGTGACATATCAAAACCAGCAAAGTGGTATGTGCGCCCAGCGACGCATCAGATCAGCCTGGACCGCCGCCTAGCCTGATCAGAGTCTTTGCTTTGCGCTTAAAAGGTAGCTAAGGGACTAAGCTAGCTAAGGGACTAAGCTACCTCCTTACCGAAAGCAAAGACGCTGATCAGACTGGGTGCCTGCCCAGGCTGATCTAAGTCTTCGCTAGGTCCACATGCCATTTTGGTGGTTTTATTGTGTCGCGGTCTAAATAAGGCTCGCAGTTATTGTTTAGCACAGTACCGCCGATGTAGGTTATAAACAACAGCAATACCATTGTTATAAGAGCTTCCAGACAGGTATTACTTCTCTAAATGGAAACTGTCCTAAGCTTAATACGCCTTAAGTTAGAAGCTGACTTTAAAGTTTCGAGTTCTAACATAAATAATGCTAGACAAATGCTCTATACAAAAGCACTGTGATTAGGTACAACGGAGTAAAATGCTAGGCATTGATCAGGAATTAATACAAGTAGATCCCAATTGCCGCTCTTAAAACCAAAAGGGAAAGAAGCACACATACAAACACTGACAAAAGTTTACGAAAGACGCGCACGGCAAACCGAATTAACAGCTCTTTCCCATTGAAATATGAACAGCGCGACACGACAAAACCAACAAAGTGGCATGTGCGCCCAGTGAAGACTCAGATCAATATGGGCATCTGCTCAGTTTGATCAGAGGTGTCACTGTCGGCATGGATAAAGCTTAGACCCTTAGCTACCCTTTTAGCGCAAAGCCAAGATTCTGATCAGACTGGGCAGCTACCCAGGCTATTCTTAGTCCTCGCTCGGCGCACATGTCATTTTTGCTGGTTTTGTTGTGTCGCGGCTCAAATATTAGGTATCAAATTTTAGCGGCTTCATGAAGATGGCATATTGGTGTGCTTACACTTGATGTCCTTCTCTATAAAGTTATTCAAAACATTTTGATTTTGCTGTGTTCGTATTAGCAGCGCCATCAAATTAGCGCCAAATGTAAGTAGTTTACAGTAAAAGGTATAGATTTCCCATCGCTTAGTGGCAGCAAGGAGTAGAAGACCACATTATCTTGGATATATCAAACGTTACGTCGGCCAATCATCTATCTGAATTATCCGTGACGTTGCGTACGCGTAAGATTGCATGAATGTGTGTTATTGCATAAAAAGCAGTGTCGAGAGGTATTAACAGCCGTGCATCAACAGGCAAAAGCCGTGTTTCAACAATGGATTTCACGCGCTGTTAAAACACGATGACAGATCTTTCATTATGCTTGTGCCGGGCCACTAAAAACCGCCATGCACCTTTGTCTCTCCCGTTTCGGTCGAATTATAAAAATTGGTGGTGCGCCTCTCCCCTTTCGGTTAATTAACAATATAATTGGTCGCGTGCTACCTATGTATTCTTGTGACGTCATCATACTTTGCACTCTTATTGCGTCATAAAGTACTGACACGGATTTCAAAGCCATGTTGTCTTCATTCTCACGATGCAAAACGGAGAGTAAATAAGTGTTAAAGAAAACATGCATCCTGAGCTTTCAGCGATCAAGAATTGCAGGATGGTGCATGAATGTGCCAGGCATGTTCTGTATGGAAATTTTGGCTAGTCTCTGGTTTACCGGGCGCACTTTATTCTATTCTATTCATTGGTATTGCGATTGCGCAGTCGCCGCTTAGCAACAGTCAACAAATCTGAGCGGCCGCCATATTGGATTTCAATGCGAGCGGCTCCGGTTTCATACCTACGCAATTCCGACGGGAAATTAGCAGTTCTCTCGCACTATTTTGCGTCGTTTTGCGAAAAAGTTAATCGCAAACAGATTGATATTTTACTATTTTGAAAATAAAAGTAAAAACAATACCACTGTTATGGGTTATTTCTTCCGTCATGACGCCCCTCTCGTCTAGAAAAGTGAAGGCAAAAAAAAAAATAAAATAAAAAAATAACAGAACAGTGTGGGGGGTGTGGGGGGCTTTGCCCCCCAGAAACTAATATACAAGTATTTGTTAAGTCCTACCTTACTGAAAGTCATCGTCACTTGACATATTTAGGTTGTTAGTCAATGGAAGGAGAGCTGGTCTTTTTGATGCCGTGTCTGATTCTTTCGGAACCTTTCGTTTCACTATTGGCCTGGGAATTGGGTTAAGTCTCTTTGAGGTGCTGGGGTCATACACTCTCTTTACGCAGTCCAGGAAGGTGAGGAACTGTCTGAGGCACTGTTTAAGTATCTTCTTCTGAAAATGTACTCCACAAAATACGTGTCATACAGGCTTTTCACAGTTCCGTGCTTTGGAAGAGAAGTTTTGACTGCTCGCCAAGTACTTTCGATCGTGTTCGTATGGGCTCCTGTTTCTTTATTAACAAATTCTTTACTATGATTTACTGTCTGATGATCATACCCTTCCTCTGTCAGCCTAGAATATGCCTTCCAACAGTCCGAAATTATTGTTGTACCTGGCAGAACATGCTGTTTTATAATAGGTATTAAAGTGTCCGCGCTCCTGTCCTCCACACTGGTCAAAAAACAATTCTTCGTGTCCCTCTCTATTCCACCAAATACCCAAACACCATCCTTTCTCCTGCCTTTGTGATACTTCCTCTTTCCAAATTTACTTTCGTCTATTTCAACAACTTTTCCGGGTCCTCCTACCTTCACATTTTCTTTTTCAATCACCTCAGAGCAAACTTCTCGGCAAAGATTGTACCAGTCAACTAGGGTTTCTTCACAAGTAATTTTCAATTCACGCCTAACAGTGTCTTGCCTTGTCTTATACACCCAGTAATAAGTCAATTTAACTACCTGCTGCAGTGTCAGATGTGAATTCTCAAACCAACTACCAGCTCTAATTGATATTTTGTAACCGCACTCCTTCTTTGTGCATCGCCAAACGAAACCTTCTCTGCCGTAACTAGAGTCCTTTTTTAATGTAATTCTTCCCTCTAAACAACGAACACAGTTTCCTCCGAAATTACCAATTAATCCTTTATCTTGTAACCACAAAATCAAATTGTATGAATCCCTTGTTATTTCATAAATATCATCGTAAACAAGTGACATCGTAATTTGACAGGTATTTGTTTACAAGATGGCGCGTCTGCAACTTAGATACGTCACGACCAATCAATACGGTTTGTTTGGTCACATGTGATCACATGTCAAAACAAAGTCACGTGATCTCAGAAAAACAGCTGACGTTCTAAACACGAAACCGCTGGACGGATTCTTCTCATCTTTTAAAATCGGTTAATACCTTTCGGTATTAGATACCGAAGGTATTAACATAAAAACGCTCGGAGAATTCATTTTTGGGGTTATTTTTGCTTTTTATGGGCTTTTTAAGGAGATCAACACGCTGTCGCGTGTCTCTCTATATAGTGTCTGGCGTGCGAAGCACGCGACGTCCTTCGGACATCGTTGGGTGCGCTTCGCGCACTATAATGCGCGCGAAGCGCGCCTTTTTTAGTCATAAAATGCGCCCGGTATACCAGAGGTGCGCCGAAATTTTTGCTTTGATCAAGGTATCTGCTTTTTGTTGATGAATTTGCAACGACCATCTTGGACTCTTTCCACAAATACTGAGGTTGAATAAGATGATGGCATCCATTTTGAACAGCTTGATGCTCTCGGACCAGGAAGACGGATATTAAAAAAACAGATGCACCGGCGCGTTGGCTGTGAAACGGTGACAAAATATAGTGCCGTATTTTCGCAGATCTTAACGAATATTTCGTTGAATTTGTGCAATAACAGCGATCAAACATTTTTTCCAATGCATTAACGTTTGCCAGGTCCATTGGGAGATGTTGAAAACCTCGGCCTTCGGCCTCGGTTGTCAACATCTCCCTCGGGACCTTGCAAACGTTAATGCATGAAAATCCATGTTTGATCTCTATATTGTTTGTGGATGTATGAACAACGTCAGCCCAGTATAGGTTCATCTAAGGAAATCGTCGAAGAGTGTAAATATTTCTCTGTACATTTGTATTGCTGAAGTAAGAAGGCAACATTAGAGAGTGTTATAAAAGCAAGAAAAGTGTCCACACAACCCCCAATGGCACCTACTATAATCCAAATCAGTAGAACGCCCCGGCACTGGAAGTTATACCCAGCATCATCGCACCATCCAACCGGCCCCTCCATTGTTATAAAGTTGTCAATGAATCCCTAACAGTTTCAACTTTTAACAATTCTGAAGTGTCCCCTTTTTCTGTACCTTTGTCATTGTAAGAGGCTTCCAGTTCATGCTATTCATGAACATGTTGATGGCCAATGGGAAATTTATCAGATGCTAAAAATGTGTACATAATATATCGCTTTGTGCCATGGAAATGCCTGTTGCAATGCGTATGCGTTAATTACTCACCGACATAACCGACTTTTACATACATAACACGGTCCGTTGTACATATAAGCCACACACACAGAAACATGGGATACCTTTTTTTCAGTAAATGTGATAAGGGAAGAAAATCGTCAAGAGCGCTTGTTTCTAAATTTAAACAATAAATTTGAACTCTGCTCTTTCAGATTTTACACTGATACACAGATTAGCCCACTCCGGCATAAGCGCAGTCTGATCAGTCTAGCCTCAGCATGAAAGATGAAGAATATATATATGCCGAAAAAGACTGATCAGATCCAACGAATGCATCGGCGCTGGACAGTGTGCCGGCTGCTCTGACTAGTCAGATTATGCGATGCCCTAAGGCCTATTTTTCGCGACGCCGCTGCATGATTTTTTGGAAAAGCTAATGCTTTGCGCTTAGCTATATATAATCACTGTTTCTTACACAAGTTTTGGTATATTTCTTAGGATGCAAAGCCAAATACTTTGCATTGCATTCAGAGTTTCATGTTTTATGCAATCAGTTTATAAAAAGCAAAAGAATTGTGGCCAAGTTCAAGGCACTTGTAAAAGAAAAACGTGCTTTTTAAGGGAAATTAAAAAAAAAAAAAAAAAAAAACAAGTACATGTACTATCAAAAATAGAATAAAGTTTCCATCTGTTATTTTTAAAAATAGACAAGATCGGACGAGGTCTTTGTTTGCTATGTCTGTGAAGAAAATAATGAAGAAATGTTGTCTCAAACCGGAACGAACTTTCCGATCTCTTTGGCTTAATTGCGGCCCTAAAAAAGTTTAGAACGAATCGTTGCAGTACACACTCTCCTGGTATTTTCCGACTAAGCGTGACGTATTGTTTCTTCCGAAAATAACTCGGTATCACTAAACCACTTGAATATTGGCTTGCGCCCGAGAGCGCAAGTCGGGCGCAAGCCAATAAAACCTTCAGTTCACACTATGTGTGCTGCGAAGGTCATTCAGTATATCAGTAGCCCTACGTATACTTGATACACTGTCTGAAATCATTTATTTGTTTCCTTTGTTTTATTTATTTATTTGTTCGTTTGTTTCAGAAGAAAACTATTTATTTATTTATCTATCTATTTATTTCAGATGAACTACCAAATCAACGTACATTGCCCAGTTGTTCTAAACAAACGATGCCGTTAGCTAATGAGACGTTGAATTTTCATTTATTCTGTACGCATTATCATTGCCATTTTTGGTGAAAAAAGTGTGAGGAGCTTTTGCAAAAACTCCTCCTTTTTTCAACAAAATTATTAGGTTTCCGCTGCATATAAGTCCGTCTGAGTACTGACTTATATAATAATACTATAATGATGATCACTGGCACTGCATGTAAAATGGATTACTTTTGAAACGGACTTAAAAGTGTACAGTTTTAAAATCCGAAAATACAACTTAGGAGACAATTGTTAAGTTTGAGAAAAAACGGGTACGAGTCCCATTAGTAAGTAAGTAAGTGAGTAAGTAAGTAATGTATTTATTTATAGAGGGTAAAACACATTTGGCAAAACTAATCTTCCCTGAGGCCTTCTTTGGCTATTGAAACATATACATTATTTTTGTACCTTGCAATATTATTTACAGTATTTTGACTCTGTCAGACACTAAATTTTAAACCTTAGTTGCTGGAAGAAAATTGTGAAGTGTTTCTTTAGTTGCCGAAAGGCCACCAACATGTATGGGCCTCCGTGGCCTAATGGAAAAGAGCACTCTTAAACATTAGATCGCTCACCTTTGTGAGTTCAAGCCTCGGCCGCGCAATGTGAGAAAGCCTAGTTCTTCCTACGGAAGGTTAGGTGGTTTCATCCCTGGAAGCTCGGTTTTCATCAACCTCTGCTTAAAGTTCGAACCAACTTTAGTGCAATATTCTTAAAAGGGCCGTAAATACGAAGTCGGGACACAGTACCAAAGGTTCCCACGAAACAAAACCGTTGCAAACAGAAACCTCTTCCAACAAAATGATTTAAACTTGATAAAAGCATGGTCGTATACAACGTTTTACGTTTTGCGACAGCTATATCCAATTCACCATAAGATTCAATAATCTTGCGAACGGAATGTTATCCCACAGTTTATATTAAAATATAAACAGATCCACTCCTCTCAAGTCATGGTACGATCAATACCTTTCATGTAACCATAATTGAAAATAATCTATACTGTCAATCCCAGTCCGATATTATCGGACAGGCAAGATTGGTCTCAAAACATACTGATAATATCGTGAAACGTATCGAGACTGACGGCGATTATTTCAGTTGAAGAATAAAGGGTTAAAGTCTTCCTGAAAGTCAACGGCCAGTATTGAACTCAAGCATGAGTTCAACAGTCATGTGTTACATGCAAGACCCGAGTCGGCCTTGCTCAGCCTGGTACAACCTCTAGAGTTAAGGTGTCACTGTATGTAGGGAACTCACCAATCACTTTGGCTCTTGAAGTCTGGTTGTTTATATTATAGGCAGTGGACAAGTCAGTGAGACTTGCTGGGAGAAAATAAGACGCACCCACCTCCAATAGTCTCCCAACCCTAAGGGTCAATTAGCGGTTGAGTGACTAAAACATCACAGGGCGGAAGTCTTCCTATCAGAAGTCAACGGCCAGAGCGGAAGAACTCTTGGAGTCAACGGCCATGTGTTCATGTCCAAGGCGAACCATATTAATCATGTAATTCGGCTGAGGTCAATATAAACAGCATGGAGAGGAAGGGGCTCCGTCAAGTTGAATTTTGCCCTTGAAACACCATGAAGGACAGAGCTATTGAGCACCTCTATGACAAGGCTATAAGTGCGGCTCAGATGAATGGCAGCACAGGAGAATGGTTCAGAACACATTTGGAGTTAGGAAAGGATATCTTCTCTCACCCACCCTCTTCAATTTTTTTCTCGAAAGGATCATGTCTGATGCTCTGGAAGAACATGATGGAAAGTTTAGCACAGGTGGCAGAAATATTACCAATCTGCTGTTTGCCGATGGCATTGATGCTCTTGCTGAGGAAGAGCAGGAACTAGAAGCCCTAGTCGAAAGTCTTGACAAAACCTGCACAAAGTATAAATGAAGATAAGTGCTGAAATACCAAGCTAATGACAAACAGCGCCAGCGACATCCAGAGTGAGATAAAGGTCAAAGAACAAAAGCTTGGAACAGTTACAAGCTTCAAGTACCTTGGAGCAATTGTCTCAGATGAAGGCTTATAACCGGAGGTTCTCTCAAGGATTACACAAGCCACTGCAGCTCTTACAAAGTTGAAGCCAGTATGGAGAGATAGCAACATATCTCTTGGATAAAGGATGAATTTGATGCGCTCCCTAGTCATGTCCATTTTCCTGTATGCCTGTGAGTCATGGACCTTGACAGCAGAATTAGGGAAAAGAACGCAGGCCTTTGAGATGGGATGCTACCGAAGGTTACTGAACATTTCGTACAAGGACCATATAACCAATAAGGAGGTTCGCAGGAAGAGCCAAGCAGTTATTGGAGATTATGACGAACTCCTGACCTTGGTCAAGAAAAGGAAACTGAGGTGGTTTGGCCACGTCTCAATGTCTTCTGGTTTAGCAAAGACAGTTCTGCACAGTGAAATGAAAGAGAGGTAGACAGAAGAAGAGGTGGAAAGACAATATTAAGGAATGGACAGGGATGGATTTTGCAAGCTCAGCTAGGGCAGCTGAAGACAGGACTAGGTGGAAAGGGATTGTTGAGTCATCTGTGGTGCCCCAATTACCTCACAAGGTTATGGAATAGACTAGACTAGATAAAAAAATGGTTATATAATGAATCATCCTCGAATTTAATAGTTTTCCAGTACAGAAACAAATCTGTTAAAAACATGATAGCTTCTGTAGAGTCTGTCATTAACTTTTCCATTTACAGAGTTTACATCTATGATTTGAAGTCTTTGAACAATTCTTAACATAATTTCAATTAATTTCTAGATCTGAGATCATATGTGTTCGTGTTACTGCCTTTATAATTATTATTTATTATAAGCATTGTCGTTTACACGAGAGCACGAGCATCTTATAGAATATTGCTGTACTTGCGGCGGGGCGTGGGAGGGGGGGGGGGGGGGGGGGGGGGGGGCTTAACGGCCCTTTGAGACAGTATTTCAGTCTCTCAAAGAGAGGGAAAAAGACGAAATGATAGAAGAAGGGAAAATGTCCAAACAACCCACCCACACCTACTGCAAGTACATTAGGCCCTTGTCCTACCATTATCCAAACCAGTAGGACGCCCTGGCACTGGAAGTTATACCCAGCGCCATCGAACAACCCCACTACCCCCCATTTTGCTCGAGCTACTCGAAAATATACCGTCGACACGCCTGGTAAACTATCACAGGTACCTCCGGCAGAGGTACCTGTGATAGTCTACCAGGCTAGTTCGAGTAATCCGAGGAATATCTGGGTATTGCTCGGGCTTACTCTAGTAATTAAGCCGAACGTACTAAAAGACAGTAATATTTAACAATCGGAACACCGCTCGGCCAATTCCGTGAATCACGGAATTGGCCTAGCGTTGCTGCGATTGTAATATTTAAGTGAATTCTATAAGAAGGGATTTGAGAGCAAGGCCCGTATCAAAGAAACAAAAATAAAAGTCTTGATTTTATTGAGTGTGTTCATGTGCAATAATGTAGTGTTGCAACACTGCCAGTAGCAGCCCTAAGTTGACAGTTGGTTCCCTGATAGGCGGCAAAACAAACAATAAAGGTTCCCTTAACAAAACTTACAAATTGTTCAAGACAATAAGAAAAACATTTAGCTTCCGTTCTGATCCTAATGTTTGTTTTGCAGGAGAAAGAACTAAATAAGCATTTATGCTTCCGTTCTGACCCTGTTGTTTGTTTCATGTTTATATTCTAATTATGTACAGCTAATGATACAATAATTTGTTTAAACTAAACTAAACAATAACATACATGATCAAACGCCGAAGCATTGTCTTGGGACGGGTTGGTTTGTCAGCGATTATGAACCGCTTTTTTTAAACCAGTTAGTTTAAGCAATCAACTGATGGTAATGTGCACAACCCGTGGTGAATGTAGAGTAATCAGTTTCTGGTGCCAGAAGGAATGTATGGAAATGAAACTGGTCATTTCTTGTAGAATGATGCACATTTTTATTCAACTACACCACGTGGTTAAGAGTTATGAGCAATTTCACTCACTGACTACAGCGGAAGGACAAACAGACTGATGGACTTCAAGTGCACAGCGATTAAAGTGCACACCTGTGGGTCGTGCAATACTGTTTAAACGTTTGTCACCGTTTTGCATGCCGGTGGCTGGACAATGTTAAAATACATAAGTATACAAAATTTGACCCATATATACCACGGGGTTCAAGAGTTATGAGCATTTTCACTACTTGACCGTAAATTTTCAACTTGTGCTCAGTAAAGCCAGACGGTTATGCATGCGAGTCATTAGATAATGTTGACATGTGTATGAGTATGCAAAATTTTATCGAAATATAGAATGCGGTTCAAGAGTTATAAGCGTTTTCGCTAACTGATAACGGACGGACGGCGGGACGGACTCACACAGTGATTATAGTGCAAACCTGCGGGTTGTGCAATGTGATTGTATTTAAAATAGATGTAAGGGCAACGGCGTTTTAAGCCTGAAATAAAACTTAAAAAGGTCATCTTCTCAAAAGCTACTGGCCTAATTTTAAGATAACGAGAGCGTTCAGTTGGTGACCTTGTAGTAAAAGTATTGTAATCGTCATCGCGCGGGCCCTATACGTCTACAATAAAAACTTTAAAAATCTCCTCAGAAGCTGCTTGCCTTACTCAAAAATGCTAGGAGTAGACCTTGGCGACCCATTTAAGCTGTCTGATCATAGTTAAAAAACATGGATATGTCGCGGGAAGCTTCAGCTAGCTTTGAGTTGATGGTGTGTATAGGAGAGCTAAGACACGCATCATGCAGTCAACAACTGCTAACGTCACCATATCAGTCCCAGTCTGCAGATTTTCTCAATCGTAAACCGGGTTCCAGTGAACACAGCCTTTCATTATCACCTACACATCATTACATATGACTGACATACCTTTAAAAAGGACGTCAAATCGCAAGTCTTCATCAGTTCATCTGCTCAGTCTACAGCTCTGCGCCCTTGCTTATCGGAGCTGACACTGAATTGGCAAGATAAAATTCCATGTATCCCATAATCGACATCTAAAAGTTCAGACACCTGAAATATCTTTTGAAAACAGAGTCGGATAACTTCGGACAGCAGGTTAATCCGGACAGTGACATTGTTTCCTTAATATGTCAGTTGTTTGGAATTAAAACAAAAATAACTGGGCAAACAGTGAAAATCCTGATGAGACGGCTCAGCTGGATTTTCACTGTTTGCAATGGTATGTCCGAATTTACATGCTGTCCTAAGTTACCGGACTTTACCCTAATGCCGTCAAAAGGTGCAGATGAATTGGCAAACAGAGTGTACAGCCTGCTCAGCCAGGAGCAGTCTGATCTGGTTCTACATTGTTTGCTGAGCTCTTTCTGTCCCAAGTTAGGTTTTTACGGTATTTTCTCGAACGGCTTTTGAAATAGACTGTTTGTCTGTCTGTAACGTTTAATTATTGTAATGAATACGGACTTCATATCTTTCAAGTTAGTTGAATAAAATTCTTCGTTTCAATAGCATACCGGTGGAATTTATTTCAAACACTGAAGAAAATAGCCCCATAACATTTAACGGAGAATTCTTGCGTGTTGTGTTTTTTCGTCTCATTCTGTTAGTCTGTTAGTATGGCTCTCATCTGGTACACTATAAAAAATCCGATGGGTAGAAAAACTGGCAACCAGCTGTAAGTCCTTTTCCCGTTATTTTTACGGGCGCCCGTAAAAATTGCAGGAATTATAAAGCAGAGTGAGGCAGAATAAAATAAGTGTCGTTTTGGTCCGACAGCCCTTCAACAATTTAAAGTTACTTTCGAGTGCGGCCAGTTGACATAACTCTTCCATTTCGTGATTTCCAGCAATGTCTTACAGGCAAACGCCCGTAAAAATAACGGGAAAAGGAATTGCAGCTGGTTTCCAGTTATTCTACCGTAAAATCTATGGAATTGTTTTACAGTATAAGTTCATATTATGGTAGAATATACATATGAGTGCTGTCTGCATGTGAAATGGCATGGATTTTGCCCAACATCACCGAAGACCAAAAGAAGCTACAATAACGCAGCACCGAGCTTGCGATGGTTATTTAGACAGTAAAGCAAAACAACTTCCTTGATGGCACACTGAAAGACAAAATTTGAGCCGCGACACGACAAAACCAACAATGTGGTTGTGCGCCCAGTGCAGACTCAGATCAGCCTGGACATCCACCCTGTTTGACCATACTATTTATTTAGTGCTCAAAGGGTAGCTAGGGGTCTAAGCTACTGCCATGCGGACAGCGAAGATTCTGATCAGACTGGGCGGATGCCCAGGCTGATCTGAGTCTGCGCTGGGCGCACAACCACATTGTTGGTTTTTTTGCGGCTCAAATACCGTAAAACAACTTAAGAGAGACCTCAAATGATTACAGCAATTGTCTTATAAAGGAATAGATATTTGGTACAGTGCAGTAATACATCCAAAAGAAGCAGGTCGAGTTCTGCCGTTTTCTCAGAACTACCTGTCCAAATTCTTAGAACATGAATATTTTGCAGTAAACAGTGAACTGTTCCATGTTCATTATGCTCACAAAGCCATTTGAGCCGCGACATGAGAAAAACAACAAAGTGGCTGTGCGCCCAGCGATGAACCTGGGCATCCGCCCAGAGACTCTCCGTTTAGTGCCCAAACTATAGTTCAGGGTCTAAGCTACCTTCTTGCGGACAGCGAAGACTCTGATCAGACTGGGCGGATGCCCAGGCTGATCTGAGTCAACGCTGGGCGCACAACCACATTGTTGGTTTTGTCGTGTCGCGGCTCATTTACCGTTGTCATTAGCAGGGTTTAATCTCGATGTTTCAGAGTTTGCATGGCAACCGAAAAGACTGACACCAAATATTTTGGTGATCTAAGTGGCGACATACAATCCTGATTATAAATCATGACAGTGCCGCGGAAATGACTAGTGTCCGTATGAACGACAGTTCGGTTCGGTTCTGTTCAGTGTGAACGACTAGCAAACAAAGTCTGTCCTGTAACCGATAGGGATGTTCAATCGTTATTTAACTTTTTTTGTAAATTTATCCATCCACATCATTTGATGAGTCCGTATCAAGCCTTCGGGGTTTTAGGTGGATGTTTTTATTTTATTGTATTTTGAACAATATTTTTTGTAAGCAAACAGTGCCTGATCAAGGTCTGCACTGTTTGCATATGTCCTAAAAACGGGTGTCCAGTTCTAAAGGGATTACTCTGTACTTAAAGCCAAAAGTAACTTCAAAGCGTATATCTAGCTAGATGAAAAAGACGAAACGTTTGTGGCGGGCGCTTTTGTTGACAATCAATTGTTGTTGAAGTTTTGTGTCCACAAATCGAGGTCTTTTGAAAAATTTATGAGAAAATGCAAACTAATCTTGTTTATGTAAGCACAGATAACTCAGTAAAGGAATGATTTTCACGATTAATCTTTCCTGAAATCCGTTCGGACAAGTCTATTAACTTAACTGAAATATTTTATTATTATCAAAGGATAAACAGTAATAAAATATTAAATAATCAAAACTGTAAAGTTGCTTTTGGTATATAAGATCGAAGATGGCTAATTCATTTTTCTGATGTTTATCGAAGTATAAACTACATTGATTCGCGTGTAAAGTAAGTGAACCCCGAAGGGTTTCATGTAAACTTTACTAGCGACCCAATGTAGTTTATACTTCGATAAACACAGAAAAATTAAATTCATTGCTTATATTTACATTGTTTTCTATCTCTTATTTGACCACAAATTTGCGTTAGGGCTATAGTTGAAGCAGAAAAACATTTATACGCAGTTTTTCTAGCGTCAACGACGTCATAACGTTGCCTACGTCCAATCAGATTGGAGAGAACCATGGTTTATTTTGACGTCACTTAACATCATTTTACGTTGCGTGAACCGATGATGTTATTGAAGTATAAACTACATAGCGTTCTTATGGTTACCATTTGGCTTTTCAATAAATGCACAGAGAATGTAAATATAAGTCTATGATAAAAGCTTTTAGAGAAATAATTCGAGGAAGTGTAAGGTTCGAACCTTAAGTTTAGAAACAATTACGGAGTCATGCCATCAGCAATTTTTAATTGTTACTGACAAATTATCTCTTTGAGAAAAAAAATAATAAGTCATATGTTACTATTTTACAATGAATTCCAGTTAAGCATTTCAGTTTGAATAATTTGCATTTCCCTAGAAGTTTTTCAGTAGACCTGGTTTTGCTTGTGCATAACTTTTGTTTGTTTGTTTGTTTTTGTATGACAATAATTTGCATTTTCTCACTTTTCTTTTCTTTTTTTCAGTTGGCCTGAGTATTGCTTGCACATGATATTTTGTTGATGTTTTTTATGTGTGTGACAAATACAATGAGCCTTGTCAGAATCACCTGGATGAGGCGATTCGAATTGAAAAAAAAAATAGACCTTAACTATCATCAAATGCATGCGCATACACCGTGCAGTCTTGTAGCCAGGAAATTAAATGCATAACGGACTGCAAAGGAGAAACTCAAACTCTCAAAGAGGTGATCCAGCGCTCTATCCTGAGAAAAGTTACAGGGAGTCTGTAGATGCATTTTGAGGGTTTTCTTTTCTCTCTTTCTATATTTGAGCCGCGACGCGAGAAAATCAACAAAGTGGTTGTCCGCCCAGCTCAGACTCAGATCAGCCTGGACATCTACCCAGCCTGATCAGACCCTTCGCTAAGCGCTTAAAGGATAGCTAAGGGTATAAGCTACCTCCATGCGGACAGCGAAGACTCTGATCAGACTGGGCGGATGCCCAGGCTGATCTGAGTCTGCGCTGGGCGCACAACCACACTGTTGGTTTTCTGGCGTCGCGGCTCCTTTGTAGTAAGAACGTATGTATTGTGCGAAATGGGCGCCACGCCTTTGACGTGTCATACCTCGGTGTACCCGTTCTCTGAATTTATTAGAAACATGACTTACCTGTCCAAATGGCCAGTAACCAAGCACGGTGTCGATGGAATAGAAAGACATGGCGGTGATTCCAACTAGAAAGTCTGTAACTGCAAGGTTCATGATGTACAAATTAAACGGCTGTCTGAGTTTGGCGTCTACGAAAAATGCGATCAGCACAATCAGGTTGCCAAAACTCGTCATGATGACAACAGCTGTTAGAACTATAGCAACAAGAATATTTGAGGGCGTTGCGTCGAATTCTGGTGGTGTCCAGTGTACTTCAACGTCTGGTTGAGTTGTGTTTGTCATCCAAGTGTCGTTGAGGGTGACGTTGGATAAAGTTGTATTCTCCATTTTGATAACGCTGAGAATATTTTAACGGACTGATTTTTTTATATTAGTTGAGGGAAACTATTTTTTAAAGAAAATTATATTCTCTAGAGAAAGTTATAATATCAATCCATCATTTATTTATTCCTTAATCAGTAAATGCATTTATTCATAGTAAATAAAGATGCTTTGAGCCACAAAACAATCTTGATCCCTCGCTGCTGAGTGAGCGCAATATTTATATATCTGATCCGAAGCTGATACTCAGAATTTATAAGGCAATCAAAGACCAATAATACACAAACCCATATTCTATATACTGGCGCATCAGTTAAATATCAGCTGCGACACGCAAAGAGGGTTCTGAACGCATATGCAAACAGCAAAAGCTCAGACCAGCCTGCGCATTTGGATTACAGACGGTTTGACGTTGACCCAAGGTCGACGCAATGTTGATTAAACACCGCGCGCCCAGTGGGCTGTTTACCGAATTACTAAAATACATGATTTCTTCTTTCTTTAAAGCTTTCAGAACATATAATGCTAAAGTTTTATTTTTTTATTTTTTTTTTCATTAGCTGAAGTCATGAGTTCAATAGATTTCGAATGTGAGGTCTGCTATAAAAATAACTACTGATATAATGTCGCTTTAAAACAATATATCTTGTACATTGTAATACAAAATGGAATTCATCCTCTGTTGAATTACATGTTAGACAAGATGTTAGTGTGTTCGTGTACAGGAACAATGTCGGGTCTAGCCCGTCTACCGACTTCAATTTCAAGTCTAAGAGAGCAGGTTCTTAGCCTAGTTAATGTATGTCTTGTAAATGCCAAGATATGATTTATAACCGAAAATATTAAAATTCCTATAAAGCCCTGCCCGAGTCATTCAGGCGAGAACAACAGATATGTATACAAGTATAATTCAAAGGTTGTTTTACTAAGGATATGAATATTTTAGGATTATACACAGATTGATTTAACCAAACTTCATTTAAACCTAGTGCACATAACAGAATCCTAACTTGTGATGCCCAATTATTTTATTAGAATACCTTTACAATTTCTCTACGCAAGGCCGCGTCTCGCAAATAGCGTACTTAATATATTTGCGAACAGACACGATTCGACACAAGCAAAAAGTGAAAAGTGCAAGTGCTTCCTATGCTAAATTGAAATATGTACTGATCTGTTTAAACTTCGGTTCCGAGGACATTATGTAGGAAAGTAAATGTTTGATAACAGGCATGAAGCGAAAAATGTGTAAAAGTTGATTTGCCATGCTTGTTTTCTTTAATAAATAATCTTTTGCGGCACCTGCTGCTTTTTAGATCACCTGAGCGGAAGGCTCACAGGTGAGCTTATAATATAGGCAGGCATCCGTCGTCCGTCCGTCCGTCCGTCCGTCAACATTTTCAAACGACATCTCCTCTGAAACTACTAGGCCCATTGTAACCAAATTTCATACATTGCATCTATAGGCAGGGGGAACCAATAAAGCTGTTTTTTATCCAAATCGCTTCAGAACTTTGGTTGCTATGGCAACTTAAATGTTCCATTGACTTGTATGGGAAAAATTGAAAATTTGAATTTATTGCTATGTCACTGCAGATATTTTGACAAAACTTGTACAGAAATGTTCCTTGAGTAGTCCTCTATCAACCACATGAAATTTATGTCAATTGCACAATTTGGCTGGTTGCCATGGCAACCGAATGATTAGAAATAGAAAAAATAATCAAAAATCATCTCCTCAGAAACTATGCAACCAATAAAGCCCACACTTCACAGAAAGTATCTTAGTACTGGCTTCTTTAAAACTACTGTTTTTCTTGGCAATTGCTCTAGCTGTTTGGTTGCTATGGGAACTTAAAGTTGCCATTGACTTATATTGGCAAAATAGAAAATTTGCATTTATTACCATGTCGGTGCAGATATTTTGACAAAACTTTTACAAAAATGTTCTTTGAATAGTCCTCTATCAACCATATGAAATTTATGTCAGTTGCACAATTTGGCTGGTTGCCATGGCAACCGAATGATTAAAAATAGAAAAAAATATTCAAAAATCATCTCCTCAGAAACTGTGCAACCAATAAAGCCCAAACTTCACAGAAAGGATCTTAGTACTGGCTTCTATAAAAGTACTATTTTTCTTGTCAATTGCTCTAGCAGTTTGGTTGCTATGGGATCTTAAAGTTACCATTTACTTATAATGGCAAAATAGAAAATTTGCATTTATTGCTATGTCGGTGCAGATATTTTGACAAAACTTTCATAGAAATGTATCTTGAGTAGTCCTCAAGCAGCCTTATTAAATTTATGCAAATTGCAGAATTTGGCTGGTTGCCATGGCAACGGGAAAATGGAAAAACTGTTAAAAATATTCTCGAAAACTATGCGACCGATACAGCTCAAACTTTACAAAAGGGAAGCCTCTATGAAAATACTGTTTTTCATGGCAGTTGCTCCAGTAGTTTTGTTTCTGTTGGAACTTTAAGTTGCCATTGACTTATAATAGGAATGTTGAAAATTTTCATTCATAGCTATATCGCTGCAGATATTTGGACAAAACTTTTACAGAATTGTCCCTGGAGTAGTCCTCTAGCAACCGCATGAAACTTATGCAAACGGCACAATTTGGCTGGTTGCCATGGTAACCAGATGGTTAAAAACAGAAAACATACTCAAAAATCATCTACTCAGAAACTAATTGGACGATAAACCTGAAACTTTACAGAAAGGATCTTAGTAATAGCCTCTATTGAATTACTATTTTTTATTATTGTTGCCCATGTTGTTTGTTGCGATGGCAACTTAAATTTTCCATAGACTTATAATAGGAAAAATGTAAATTAACATTTATTTCTGTGTTACCGTAGATATTTTGACAAAAGTTTAACAGAAATGTTCTCAAGAAGCAGACTTCGAAATTCTGTCATATTGTACAATTTGCCTTAGAGTTACTTACCCCTGAGTGCTGAGGATGAATGGACTCAGGTGAGCTACAGGACCAATGGTCCTCTGGTTTGTCGTTGGCCTACCTGATTTTGTACGATAAATTTCCCCGGCAAAACTTGCTCAATTAAATATGCCTTTTTGTAACTATCATTTGTTGGTTTTTTTCATGCAGCAAGAAATCTAACACTACGGCTGTGGATACGTTCCGCTGAGGTGTGGGGCTAACGGCGTTACTTCTACATAATGTACTATTGTGTCATCAAGAACAGTGCCATTCTGTCTCTTGATCACACAGTATCAACACCTCCAGTCAGCCATTAATTTATCATAGCTGTTAGTTCTTGTGCATTGATTGGTTGACTAAATTCTCACATTTTAACCTGTACAGGTAGAATTGCCATGTGCAGGGAACCAAGTCCCCAGGTAGAGAAGTTATGTCTTTAAGGCACTTTTTCTCCTGTATTCTGTTTCCCACAGTAAGTATACCAATTTTTCTGCCATGATTGCACAACACGATTGGTTTCCTGTCTGCGTCATTCACAACCAATGGTAGTCTGGCAACTGATTTTGCTAAAAGTTCTGGTAGAACATGCGGGATGGTGTTGCTTGGATCTTTGATAACTCTCTTGTCCTGGAATGCAGCCTAATGGGCCACCATGCGGAAGTACAATATCAGTGCAACTCCAGTGCGCACCAATGAGCAGCTCTACGACAAGTGCAGTCCTCAGGGGCGTAACTAGAGGTAATTTCATTATACGCACAACCATGTTTTATCCTCTACTTCTTGAAGAGAAAGCTAGTATTTCAGCCACTTTGGCAATTGGTAGTGAAATCTGGTCTACTTTATAAATTTTCAGCAAGCAAATATGCAGGTTCGTTTTGAAATTTTGTCAATTTTGACAAAATTTCAATACGCACCTGCGTATTTGCCGTATAGGTAATACGCACCTGCGTATTTGCCGTATAGGTAGCTACGCCCTTGGTCCTGATGAATGGCAGCATGGGCGAATGATTCAGGACAACAGTTGGAGTAAGTCAAGGATGTGTTCTGTCACCCGCTCTCTTCAACAATTTTCTTAAACGGATCATGTCTGATGCTCTGGAAGAACATGACGGGAAGGTTAGTATAGGCGGCAGAAATATTACCAATCTACGGTTTGCCGATGATATAGGCGCTCTAGCTGAGGGAGAGCAGGAACTAGAAGCCTTAGCTGACAGTCTCGACAAAAGCTGCACAAGGTATAAGATGGAGATCAGTGCTGAGAAGACCAAACTGATGCCAAATAGCGCCAATGGCTTCCGAGGAAGACCAAGGTAAAAGGGCAGAAGCTTGTTACTGTAACAAGCTTCAAATACCTTTTAGCAATTGCCTCAGATGATGGCTCTAAAAAGGAGCTTCCTATAAGGATTGCACAAGCCACTTAGGCTCTTACAAATCTGAAGCCAAGTTGGAGAGATAACAACATATCTCTTGGATCAATGGTGAAACTTATGCGCTCCCTTGTCATTTCCATATTCCTGTATATGTGTGAATCTTGGACCTTGACAGCAGAGTTAGAGAACAAAAAAGAAAAAAAACGCAGGCCTTTGAGATGAGATGCTACCGAAGGTTACTGGACATTTCGTACAAGGACCATATAACAATGAGGAGGTTCGCAGAAAGATCCAAGCAGCCATTTGAGAATATGATGAACTCCTGACCCTGGTCAAGAAACGGAAACTAAGGTGGTTTGGCCATGTCTCAAGGTCTTCTGGTTTAGCGAAGACGATTCTACAGGGCACAGTGAAAGGAAAAAGAAGAAGAGGTAAACAGAATAACAATATTAAAGAGTGGACAGGAATGGCCCTGTCAGCTCAACTAGGGCAGCAGAAAACAGGACAAGGTGAAAAGGGGTTGTTTCGACGTAATCTGTGGTGCCCCAACGGCCTTGTAAGGTTATGGGATAGAATAGAATAGTCATATCTTATCTCTGAGAAACGGCAAAATACTATCTCAAATGGCCGTTACTGAACCCATATCAACAAACCAATCTTAGCTGACTGCAAGCAAATGTGCACTAGGGAGAAGTGCGCATGCTTCAACCAGCTTGCGCAGCATTTGCATTATCAGATTCTTCACTTTGATACATGTACTTGGGGTGGTCGGGTCGGGAGATGGTGCATGGTAGATTTCGGTGCCGGGGTGTCCTACTAATATGGATGTCAAAGGGTATAGGTTAGGTATAAAATACACTTGTACTGCCTTGCGGTACAAGCCGGCTTTTATAGCGACGTGGTAGAGTGCTTGACTTTAGACCGAAGGGTCCCCAGTTCGAATCTCGGCCGGGGCGTGAGATTTTTTAAGAGCCCGTGACATGGATAATAGTAGGGCTATACTGTGCTTGGAGTAGGTGCGGGTTGGGATTGTTTGGATATTTGTTCTCTCACCTATCACCCTCTCTCTGGGAGACTCAAAGAGCCGTTAAACCGAAAACTCAACCAAAATAATTTTAATCATCCTGCAACATTTGAACAAGTCCGAGTCACCCGTTTGTTGAAAAAAAATGCCGCTGAAAATGGCGATCAATGCGAATACCTGATTTTAATCCTGCTTATGCTCCCTCCCTCCCAAACCCCCCCCCCCCCCCCACCCCACCCATCCTCTCTCTCTCTCTCTCTCTCTCTCTCTTTGAAAGTTCAGGGCTATGCTTAGGCAGTTTTGTCCCCATAGTGAGGGCATACGCGGTAATAGTTTATACATTCATTACACACAAAGGGTATGGGGTTATTTATAGTTCTACTCATATGATAAATTTATTCCAACATCCAAAAATACACATGATATCATTGTGACTGTGTGTAAAGACAAAAATGGACCTGCAGAGGATTCGGCCAGAAAATCAAAGCAAGGTAATTAATATTAAACTTGTTTACGCTTTCAAATTCAACTGATTGTTATACAATATAAAATCACAGTATCCGAACTGACTGTACCATCTCTTCCGGTTTTCATATCGTTGAATCGAGGGTACAGAGTTCGCTTATAACCAGTAGTCGGAAATCATTATGTTTTGAGATTTTATCCGGAATCTGCTGCGTCATTTATAGTTTTTCAGCTTCGAAGATGTAAAGAGGTAAGTTTGATATAATTTGCTCTTCGGTCTTTTACTTTATTACCCTGTACAATAAAAACCTCATGGCCGTCACAGAAATTTTATTCCGAACAGCTTAATTTAACACGAGTTTGTGTCGTGCAAAACCTAGCTATCATCCTATTATCAAAACTAACAAACTGTAGATTGATAACGCCTTCCGTTTATTTTAAAGATTTTTTATAAAACATGTAAGAAACGGCTGAAAATGGAATTAGAATCATGCCAGGGGCCACTTGAATATTGTACCGTTTACTACCCACCCATACACGACATTGTACAGAACAATAAGGTAAAAGACCGAAGAGCCAATTATATTAAACTTACCTCTTTACATTTTCGAAGCTGGATAACTATAAATGACGCAGCACATGCCGGATAAAATCCCAAAACATAATGATTTCCGACTACTGGTTATAAGCGAATGTTTGTACTCTCGATTCGAAGCCATGTAAACCGGGAGAGCTGGTACAGAGAGTTCGGACACTGTGAAAATACATTATTGCAATATTGGATTTTGTAATATGGTACCATGTCTTTACGTTGCGCTGGAAACCATGATACAGCCGAGTTAAGAGAAAACTTAACTTTAACTGTTCTCGTGTTTGCAAAAACTTGTATGCCAATACTGCCCTGCGTAGATTCCCGTTCTCCTTATTAATTAGGACACAGGCAACTCTCTGTTTTACGATTGGCGAAACAGCCGATACTCGGGCCACGAGTATCGCTTTGGATGTGTAGTTAGGTTTTGAAATAATGTTAAATTTACACTGAATTGTAGGCATTTAAAGTGCAGGTTAAACTTACACTGAATTGTATTGTTTTATAGGCCAGACACCCAACATATTTTCCCATTTAAAGGCTACAGCCGATGTATTTAGACTGTATATTCCAAAGGTGAGCGAGAAAAAAAGGGGGGATAACGCAGCTCCAGATGAGAGGAGTACCAGTTGATAATTGTGGGAGAATTTTAATAATATTTCCTGGAAAACAGATGTTGTGACCCTCGTCTGAACCCTTCAGATGACGGGTTACAAGGTATGTTTTGTGTATATAACGAACAGTATCCCTTATTATCTCAAAATGCTTCCTCTTATCTATGGTACTGAAAATGCCATACTGCAAGTGCAAAAATTGATCTGCACTTCACTGCTATATTATCGGATGCCAAGAGTCATATAGAATGCTTTTAGTCTTTAATTTCTGTTGTCATTATATACTTCATGCTATATTATCGGATGCAGGGAGTCATATAGATTGCATTTAGTCTTAATGTCTTATGTCATTATACACTTAACGCCTTAAGAAATGTAAGTTTTACTATTGATTATTTCACTATTTCTGTACTTGGAGGAATTAGTGCCATAAAATATCAGAGAAGTTTGGGTATCATAATTATTTGTCACAGAATAATATACACAATTTTATAAAGCCAGTTAGAATTCTGGCTTTTAAGCAATACTGTATATTCATCAGCTTCCAGAGTTACTTGCATTAAGTGTATATTGTTAAAAGCATTGCACTAACACTTTTTCAGATGCTAGAGGCATTGATAATATTTCTACCGGGGACGAAAGGCTTGCTTTTCAATGGATTAGTTTGAAAAAAAAAGAAATAGACGGAACACAAATAATGAGCTACTTGAGTGATTTTATGATAATGTTCATCCTAATGAGCGTGTTGGTGGTCAAATGTTAAAGCCGTACTGAGAAGTACCAGAGACATGACTGTGAACACGATAGTGGCCAACCAGTATCATGAGCTATAAATTAAAGGTGGCTTAAAATTATTTGAGCTTAGCTTACTAAAGCCTCAACCAAAGGAAGAATGTCCGACTCAGACAATTTCAATCGCTTAATAAGACTTCTCGCCAGCGGTGGCACAATGGTTATTCGAAGGCATCTCGAAAAATACAGCTCTCCTGTTACCTTCAAGGACTACATTTATCAAAACCAAGGCAAAGTACTGAAGCTCAAATTCTACGAAAATCAAAGAGATCTTGTGATAGCCCGTGATATTGATACAATGGACATAACATTATTAGGCAAGCTTGCATTCGAGCTCTTTAAAGACAAAATGACGGCAAAAGAAAAAAGCTGTATTAATCAAATCAAAGAGGCAAGAGACAATTTTATGCATTCTAAACTGTTGGAGACTGCAGCCCTGCAAACTCCAGTATTTGAAAGAAGATGGCAAGACATATCTACTGTATTGTTGAATATGGCTGATGAAATCGGGGATCCAAGTTTTAAGACGGAATTACAGTCATTCATTGATGATACAAAGAAGAGCTGCCCAGACTTCGCAGAAATTCACAAAACTCTAGTTGAATGGTGCAAGTCCAGTGAAGCACTTGAAAAGAAATTGGACAATTTAGCTTTGAATGTCGAAGGTCTGAAAGGTAAACAACTTCTTTTCCTATTTGTATCATAAAGGTTTTTTGCATCTTTCGGAATGTATCTGTACATACTTCCCAGCAGGCACACAAAGTTAAATCAACATTGAATTAATGTTGAATCAATGTTGGGTCATCGTTGCATGCCCGATGGGCTTACTTTAATTCATGCTAACGCAGTTTTAAGAGTAATATTGATTATTGTTCGGGCTGTGATATAATGAAGTTTGGTGTCTTCTTCAAATGATAGTAAGAAATGGAGTTATATTAAATATAAACATGTACAACTGGGCACAACACGTTGAAACTGCGTGGTATGGCGTTGCTATGATTTTGGTAATGCAATGTGTCCGTGTCAACGGACAAATTACGAGATATCCATCTATTCTTCTTACGCCTATGTACTTGTTGTAGCAATTAGAGTAAATGTTTTATAGGGCAGCCGCTATATAAGTTGAAGTAGTTTGTTTACTTTAGAATGGACTTCTTAGTTTTCGACGTTGGTCGGGTGATTGCGCTAGTGGAAAGAGCTAAGATTCTTCATGAAGCCCTATGCGATTCAAAGTGATAAACTCTAGCTTCGTCACCTAATGGTAGTCGAAATGTATAAATTTGATTCTCATTTTAATTGGTTATCCCCTCGGGGGATAACCATATTAAGATGGGAATTCGTACTCGATTGTACGCCGTTTCATTTTGCTTTGCTTTCGCCGTTTCCTACAGGTCCCACTATCTCCCGGTACTTCTACATTTGGCACACCCAGCTACAGGGTTCCTGCCAGCATCGCTAATGCATGATCTTTATAGCTTATATCTTAAAACACTTTATGTCACCTTATACAAACAGTTACTTGAAAGTTCAGTTGGCACTTTACAGTGCAGATCAATAAAAGTTCTTCTTGATTAATGCCAAATGCAGGTTCCACTATTTACCGGTACTTGCTCCCATAGTTTGGCGCACCCAGCTGCAGGGTCCCTTCCAGCATTGCTAAGGCTTGAGCTGTAAAACTTATCCTGAAGACTTCATCTCGCCTAATACAAGAATTTCACCAAATACAAGCACTTACCAGAGAGCACAGTCCACTTACGAAGAGCCATTACTAAATAGTTCAGGTCATCTAACAAAAGTTAGTAGCACTGAAGCTCACCTGTTACAAGCAATCACTAGACAAAAAGAAAAAAAACTGTCAAACTCGCCACTTACCTACAGCTTCAACAAATCCAAGAATACAATAAAATTAACTTGTATTGCTGCCATTTTTCTGCTCTACCACGTGCATCCTATAGATTCATTTGCTAAGGGATAACCTCTCTAGCTTTTTCAAAAGCTAAACTTGTACTGTAGTTAAAGCCATATTTACACTTACATAACTTTTAGAATCATAAATTTTGCACAACAGGTAGAAATGTATCTTCAGTGTAAACAAAGCATTCTCACTAATTGCAGCCAGTCAAGACAAGAAGAAGCAGTCGAACCCATCACTGGATGCATTAACAGGTAAACTTACTTTTCATATAATTTGATTTTTTTCGCGCGGATGGATTGGTTGATATTTATGTATGTAAGAAAAAGAAAAACGTTTCCCCGATTATATTTGTTAAACCATAAGAAATCCTCTGAGCAGTTTTGCTTCTAAAGATTTAACCACGACACTGAGTACGCTTCCTTAAAGACCTGGATTTTTGTCATAAGTAAGTTATGTAATCCTAATCTTCTTCTCTAGCTAGCCTGTCTTCTCTAGACCAGTGTCCCAGCAGTCTCTTTGTGGGACCCAAAATGGGGGAAATCAATAACAGAGATACCTTGATTTAATTAATGGCATTAGAATTCATCAAAGTTTGATGAAGAAAAACAGTTTAGATACATGTATATTCTGGTAATGTTTACAAAATCCTAAGTTTACATCTATCCCTTTTCACAATCAAAGTTCATTATTAGAGAAGCCAAAATAAAATAATATACTCTGTGAAAACAAAATATTGATAATGATTATCCATAATTATCAAACCACAGTATAAACCAACAAAACTACGGTTTCAGTTCTTGTAAAAACAAATGAACTTTGACCAATTCACTGTTTTCAAAAGGTGTCAAAAACATATTTAATATCACCAAACTGCTCAAACTACAGGTTCGCAATCAAATTCAATTGAAGTGTTTTGGGGCTCTGAAGTTGTTCTTGAAACAAAATTTCATCTTCAAATCTTGCATATTTTTACATTACAGAGCATTTGACTTACTTCATAAGAAAAAAATAAAATAAATAAATAAATAGAAATTATGAAAATAAGTAGATTCTAAATAAAATTTAAAAACGTAAAATAAAAAAAAATAACATATTAAAATGTATAAAAAAGTATTAGTAGTTAGTGATAACACAAGAAAAAAATAAGAAAATATTTGTAAAATATATTTAATTTTCATTTTTTTGTCTCTTCCTTCGGTTCTTTTTTAATATTTTCTTTCTTTCTTTCTTTTCTGAATCAAAATCTGAGTATTTTTGACGGCTTATCAGCAATTGATATTTTACAAATTATAGAATATATTGTTCTGATCTCTTCATTTTGACTGATGCATGAATTTATCCCACTGGGGCCCCACAGGCAGGCAGTGGTTTCAGCACTGCATTGTTTTATGACCCTCATAATGAGGTGATTAGGAGGTGCCTTTGATTTTCTTATCACTTGTTTATTGGAGGGGATTAGATTGGGGGGGGGGGGGCAAATGATAGAACAAAATCCAGGCCTTCAAGTTTATGTTAACTAGGCGTTTTACAGCTTGACCTAGTGGTTGAGTGGTCACCTTTCGTGCAGGGCGTCATGGGTGTTAATTACACTCGATCAATTTCTTCAGTCCAATAGACCAGGGAATCCGCACCTAAGTTTGTGAACATGTTGATGCTGAGTGAAGTCCGCCTTATCAGACCACCAGAAATGTATACAGTCAACTCTCGATATCTCAAAGTCAAAGTTCTTCCCAAACTACTGATATCTCAAAGTAAATTTTCTGGTCCCAGAAAATTCACTTTGAGATATCAGTAGTTTCAGATAAAAGGAGTTGAAATGCAAATAAAAATAGGGAATTTGTCCAAACGTTTTTCTTTGAAAGAAGATGTACTTTAAGATATCAGTGATCGAGATATCGAGAGTTAACTATATTTGCATCCAAAAATCAACTCTCATCGAGGTAATCTGTCTGTTTTGGGTTCGAAGCACGGATTGCAGAATTGGAAGAATAACAGCTACCAGTAATCTGCCAGCTGTAGGATTGTTAGTTAAGTAGCTTGCTAATTTTCTGTTGATTATTCTGTTTCAGATAAATTTCAGTCTCATTATGAATATATAACACGGTCTCAAGTCCATCTAACGAGTAAAATGAATGTTGCAAAAGAGCATCTGCTAAATGAGTTTTCTGTTGTTATTTACGGCAAGCCAGGAGAAGGAAAATCGACAGCTTCTTTCAATATTGTGAAATGTCTTATTGATGAGGAGAACATAGCTCTTGACAGATGTGCCTTATTGTTTGATGCCGCTGATGTAAAGAACATTCAAAGTACCGACGTTGATTTGCTTCTAATTGATGATATGTTTGGAAAACATAATGCCGAACCTGGGAAGTTTAAAGGCTGGGCCGATTTCTTTTCCACTCTTCAAACATATATATCAACTCGGAAAGTAAAAATTATCATGACATTGAGAAAGCACATCTTCTTGGAATACAAACCAAAACTGAACGGACTTGACATGTTTTCCAGAACTGTTGAACTGAATTCAGAAGACTTGTCTATAGATGAAAAACGGTGCATACTTTTAGCTCAGCTTGAAGCAAATGGCAGAGATCCAAATGAAGTTAATATTCAAGACTGTATATCCCAAGAGGACTCACAGTCTGGTTTTCCAATGTGCGCCCATCAATTTGCCACCGAGGAAAGTCTGTATTGCATGAAAGCGAACTACTTTTCAAAACCATACAAATACTATCTTGAACAAAATATTCGTAACCTAGACGATCAGAGCTTTATTTCTCTGTTATATGTATTTTACAAACACAACTTGCTAAAAGCCAATGACCTGGACATAAGTAAAATAGACAAAGCTTCAGAAAACACACTTTTACATATTGCCAAGCTTCGAGGCGTAGAAAAACCAACTGCAGCGCTTCTTAGGGAAACAAAGCAAAAGATTAGCTGGTTAAAGGAATCTTATTTAAGAAATATTAGAAAGACATTTTCTTTCCTTCATGACACTATTTATGAAACGGTTGCTCTTATTCATGGAGAAGAATACCCATCAGAAGTTATTAACTACTGTACGCTTGACTTTCTGTGTCAGTCTATAAATGTTGAAGGCGATATAAATGATGGGATCCTTATCATAGACGAAGATGATTTCACTTCACTTGCTGAACGTTTCGTACACGAAGTCATAAATGCAGGCAATGGAAAACGATTGTCAACCCATCCTTTTCTTAAGCACCATCCATTTGTAGAGGAGTTTATTTCCGTTGTTACCGACAGCGAGGATACTTTTCGCACCTTCTTTAGTATCAATATATCTTTCATGTATGTTGGAATTCATGCATTCTTATACCACGTGATTTCCGGGCAAGGTAAAAATGATTACTTCTTGACGAAAGTTTTACCTCTTCTTCAGTGCAAGCATAGCCTTAGCAAGAAGGGTACTTGCTGGATGTGTCCCGTGAAGTCAGAAGCGCTTGCTAGTGTTTGTGGTGCAAATCGGGAGGATTTGTACGATTTGATGAGAAATGCCGGTGCCAGTGTAGAAACTCTTTGCCTGTATAAAGCAGTAGAAAAGCATGGAATAAGTCCAGAATTTGTTAAAAGAATATTTGATGATCTTAAGGCAGAAAACAAATTCATACCAGATCAAGAACTGTTGCAGTTTTGTCTTGGTATGTCAACGCGGCACAAAGATACGCGCGTGTTTACAATACTCAGAGAAGCTGGCCTTCAACCGACGACTGCCCTAGTGTATTATATTGCCCAGACGGGAAATGCAGATCTTCTGATATCAACCATTGATGAGTTGAAGAAGGACAACAAATGGGCGCCAGACACCATGTCACTCTCTAGGGCCATAGTAGATGGCCTAATGCAGAACAGTCAAAACATATTAGACATCTTAGATAGCGCTGGAGCTAAGTTGACAGAATTCGCCGTATACTGGGCTATACTAGACTATGGATTTGACGCGGTCACATGTATTGTGGATAAACTGAAGGAAAATGATACATTTGATGTAGAGTCGCGAGACATGGCGTGGGGTTTTGCTATGGCAATCAAAAAGAAAGCTGATGATGAAAGAATATACAAAAAGCTTCAAGATGAAGGTGTTATGTCTACACTTTCGTTAGTAGGAGCTTTAGCAGAAATTGGACAAAGCGCTTCGGTCATACGTGATATAATAGATGAAATAAAAGCAGAAGGAAGATGGGATGCAGATGACTATTCAGTAGCCGTTGCATATATGGCTGCATCAAAGAGACCTGATACGACTCTTAAAATCATTCTCGAAAACGAAGGTGCTAAAATTAACCCGGCATGTCTTAATTATGTTGTGATTAGGTATGCAGACGAAGTGGATTTTGTGATTCAGACACTAAAGGACACAGGCATGTTACTATCTTCAAATAAATACATTGCAAGGGCATTTGTTTTGTCAATGAATTCCACAGATAAAACCTTATATAAGCAGCTTATTAAGGAAGGCATTCAGCTGAGCATGGCGTGTTTAGTCTATGCAGTTGAGCGTTTCATTTCTGTGTCCACACTAGAAAACGTCATTGCTGGATTAAAAGACGCCAAGAAATGGAGGTCAGATGACGGTTGTGCTCTAGAAGCGCTGTGTATAGCCAGTAAACGACAAGACAAAACCGCCTATCTTAAACTGCTTTCAGAAGGCGTCTCCTGGAAACCAAGAAGTCTTTATGTTGCTGTAGAATGTGAAACTGTATACGGCTTAAAACGGGTAATAAGGCAACTTAGAGAAAACTATATTTTAGATGGGTCAAATAAAGACACCAAAGCAGCCGTTGCCTTGGCAATGAGCATGATAGATAAAAGAAAGTATGCTGCTTTAAAAGAATCTGTATTTTAAAAGTTACGAATCTCAGGATTGTTCCTTTTCAAGATCATTAAGTACTCTAATGAATCATAGGTATTTACCTGGCATATTGATTTGTATTACAAGTTGTTGCTGCTCTGCTGAATATAGGCTTCGGTATGTTTGTAACCCATTTATGCCAAGTGGTCTGTTCTAGCATTGTCAAATGGATGAATAGGTTCTGAATAGTAAGATCCTTTAGAACAAGGAATGCACCTACAAAACAAAATTAGCAGATTCGGTTTAACTGAGTCTGTTCATGACTTGTAATGACATGTGCGACAATAGCCACGTCCCCTAGCACCGGCTTAAGCAGAACTCTATTTTCAAAATTGCTTTAAATGGTCTCAGTGATTCCAAAGTACCATTTTACAATTAAACTAGAAATTGTATTTGTGAAACACTATGCCCCCAGCCGCATGCATGCTAATAAAGCCTTCAAACTTTCAAATGTCTTTGTATGAAAAGGGGAATAACACCGTTAATTTTACTTGATAATTGTCAGAAGTTGTTACCAAATACCATCATCCTCCAAATATGTCTTGAGATATCGTGGTACCGTAGTTCTTCTATTTTTGACAAAGGGAAGGTAACTCTAAAAGTATAAGTTCGATGGTGAAACAGATATGTCACTCAGTTTTCCTTGAGGAATCCATATATTTGAAATTCCAAAACCCCATTTCCTAGTGATTCTTGAGCACATGAACTAGCAGAGGAAATAACTCAATTTTAATATGTGCAGAGTAATTTAACCTTTTCTAAAATATTTTAGAAAAGGTTAAATTACTCTGCACATATTTTAATAACTCATCAAGGACTATTATTATATGAAAAATGCCTCAAACAAGGGTCATCACTCCATCAAAATTTATGGAACTCTCATAAAAATTAATCAGGTACATGTAATTGATTTTTCATACCTAATCAGTATTCCAAATATAAAGGCCACAGCTTATATACTTTTAGACATATCTTGTTAAAAAGATATTCATAGCATTTAAAAGGGGACAAAATTCTAAAACTGGACATAACTCTGAAAAGAAAAATTATATGTAAAGTTATTTTTCCATGACGAATTCATGTATGAAATTTCAAGATCCTATGCCCAGTGATTCTGGAGTTTCGTTGCTGCATCAGGATGGATTATTAGGGGAAATAACGCCATTTTTAATGAATGCAGGGTTATCTAACCTTAACAAAAATATTAAACTTATCAAGGACTATTGTTATACAAAAAATCAGCTACCTAGGCTAAGCGGTTCAGACGTAAGCCAAATTGAAAAATGGACCATAACTCCATCAAAATTTTACGGAATTCTCCAAAAAGTTAATCAGGTAATCTACTTTTCATATCCAATCAGCATATCAGAATTTAAGGTCATAGCTTAAAAAATTTTAGATATATCTTGCTTGCTAACAAGATATTCATCTCATTTTTGTAAAGGGGGCATAACTCGGAAAAGAAGAAAAATAGGCATTAGCCTTTTTCAATGAGACATCAAATATGAAATTTCAAGACCCTAGCAGGTAGAGTTCCAAAGTTATAGCAGGCATAAAAAAGTGTGACGCACGCACGAACGCACGGACAAGCCGAAAGCAATTTGCCCCACCAGCTTTTTTCAAAGTTGGGTTCATAGATGTCTGCTTTATTTAATCATTTTTCTTCTATTTTACGGAGAAATAAGCATTTGTTATACACAAATAGTGTATGATCTTATATCTTCTCTAGTTCTGACCTGTTTGCCTTTGCCTATGTCCTATGTATGGAACGCTAGGTATTAATAGATTAAGCGGTAAAAATGAGACAAAAGCCGCTCTAATATATGAGCCGCGACACGAGAAAACCAACAATGTGCTTGTGCGCCCAGCGCGAATTCAGATCAGCCTGGGCATCCGCTCAGTCCGATCAGACTCGTCGCTAAGCACTTAAAAGGTAGCTAAGGGTCTAAGCTACCTCCATGCGGACAGTGAAGATTCTGATCAGACTGGGCGGATGCCCAGGCTGATCTGAGTCTTTGCTGGGCGCACAGCCACTTTGTTGGGTTTCTCGTGTCGCGGCTCATATGTAACTGGACACCACCCATGGAAAGTCATCAATATCCATATGCCTTTTAAAGCGTTATCCATTCACTTGTGAAGAGATTATTGTGCACATACCCGCCATGTTTTCGTACATTTTCACAACTTTATAAACGAACATATATTGTAATTAACAGTGCAGCTGTTACAAGCATTCCAGGTTTTCTTAATAGATAATGTATATATACAAATGTTCAAACGCATGCAAATGTCACAAATATATACAAATGTTCAAACGCATGCAAATGTCACAAATATATACCCAGATACATGACACCTTTCATGGTAAGTGTAATTATACATTATAGGATTGGCTTGTCTACTTTTAATATGGGTCAAAGTGTTTCCTCTGAATAAATCTGTGGTGCTGTTCCATACTTCCAGCCATAAAATTGAATGCATAGAAAAATGTCAATGTTTAGCTAATTTACCAGTTCGGCACTTTGACTACTTCCTGATCATTGCCAAATATTTTTTTCACTTATTTTACTTCTAGGTTTTGTTGGACAGATAAAATATGCTGTTGTTTTTTATTCTAGTCTATCGCATAACCTTAGTAGGTCGTTGGGGCATCACAGGTGACTTCGAAACAATCCTTTTCAACCTTGTCCTGTTTTCAGCTGCCCTAGTTGAGCTGGCAAAATCCATTCCTGTCCACTCTTTAATACTGTCTTACCACCGCTTCTTCTGTCTGCCTCTTCTTCTTGTTCCTTTCACTGTGTCCTGTAGAATCGTCTTAGCTAAACCAGAAAACCTTGAGACGTGGCCAACCCACCTTAGGTTCCATTTCTTGACCAGCGTCAGGATTTCATCATATTCTCCAATGGCTGCTTGGATCTTTCTGCGAACCTTCTCATTGGTTATATGGTCCTTGTATGAAATGTTCAGTAACCTTCGGTAGCATCTCATCTCAAAGGCCTGCGTTCTTTTCTCTAACTCTGCTGTCAAGGTCCACGATTCACAGGCAAACAGATACATGGAAATGACAAGGGAGCGCATAAGTTCCACCTTTGATCCAAGAGATATGTTGCTATCTCTCCAACTTGGTTTCAGCTTGGTAAGAGCTGAAGTGGATTGTGCAATCATTGAGCGAACCTCGTGTTTTGAGCCATCATCTGAGATGACTGCTCCAAGGTATTTGAAGTTTGTTACAGTACCCAGCTTCTGCCCTTTTACCTTGATCTCCCTCTGGATGCCATCTGCGCTGTTTGTCATCAATTTGGTCTTCTCAGCACTTATCTCCATCTTATATCTTGTGCAGGTTTGGTCGAGACTTTCAACTAGAGATTCTTGTTCCTGCTCTTCCTCAGCTAGAGCATCTATGTCATCGGCAAACCACAGATTGGTAATGTTTCTGCCGCCTATGCTAACCTTTCCGTCATGTTCTTCCAGAGCATCAGACATGATCCGTTCGAGAAAAATGTTGAAGAGGGTGGGTAACAGAAGACATCCATGTCTTAATCCAACTGTGGTTCTGAACCATTCTCCTGTGCTGCCATTTATCAGAACTGCACGTGTAGCCTTGCCGTATAGCTGCTCAATGGTGCGAACTAGATTTGCACTGATATTGTACTTCCGCATGGTGGCCCATAAGGCTGCATGCCATACCCTGTCAACTTTTTTTAAATCAATGAAGACATGGTACAGATTTTGCTGATGTGTGAGATACTTTTCACACAGGATTCTAAGGCTGCAGATCTGTTCTGTGGTGCTCGGAACCCAGCCTGTTCCTCGGCGATTATCTCTTCGGTTTGTGGTTTAAGCCTGTATAAGATGATGAGGCTGATGGTTCTGTAGCTCTGGCAGAGCTGAGAGCTGTAGGTTGCCCTTTTTAGGGAGTGTAATAATCAGCGACTGAGTCCATGGGGTAGGCCATTCTACTGTTCTCATGATCCTGTTACAGATATCTTTTAAAACATCAATCATGGTCTCCCCGCCAGCTTGACCACGTTCTGCTGGTATATTATCAACTCCGGCAGACTTCCTCATTCTTTAGTGCTGCTACTGGAATTTCAACTTCCTCACGAAGGATCGGTTCTTGATCTTCTTCTGGGGGCTGATTGCAGTCTAGAATCGTATTGTCACCGTAAGTCTCATGGTTGTATAGTTCTGAGCAATATTCTGTCCATCTGCTGAGAATCTCTTGTTCCTCTGTTAGGCATTTTGCAGACCTGTCCTGGATAATTGTGTATCTACCCTGTTTCTCTGAAGTTAGATCTTTCATCAGCTGGTATGCTTTCTTGTTGTTGTTTTTGTTCAGGCAAGTTTCGATCTCCTCGCACTGATTAGCTATCCAGTCCTCCTTCGCTTTCGTCACTGCCTTCTGAATCCTCTTGTTTGCTTCCCTGTATTCTTTTGCACCTCCAGCTTCATACCGCTTCTTCTTCAAAATTTCTCCTCTCGTCACAGAGGTCGAGAACATTTCTGATGACCCAGGGCTTTTTCCTGCGACGTTCCTCCCCAAGTATCTCACTGGCTGCATCAGTCACTACTGTATTATAGGTGGTAATCATGGTATCTATGTCCATGTCATCATCCCCCAAACCAATGAGTGGTGCAAATTTCCCACCTATTGTTGCTTGAAAAGTGCATGCCACATCTGGGTCCCTTAACTTCTCAAAATCAAACTTCAGTCATGGCCGGGTTTTTTTGTAGCCTTCTTCAGACGAACTCGGAAGGTCATCATCACCAGGTCATGGTCACTTCTTATGTCTGCTCCAGGAAAACTCCTTGTCCTATGGATGTTGACTCCTGATCGGAAGCGCTTCCTCATCAAGATGTAATCAATCTGATTGTGGTGTTTCCCATCTTGGCTGTGCCATGTCCATCTTCTTGATGGTGGGTGTTTGACAGTACAAGGCTGTTACAGGTTGCAAACTCTAGCAGTCTGAGACCTCTCTCATTTGTCTCGACATTGCGGTAGGGCCCACAAACGTTTACCAGTCTGCCTGTGCATCCTTTCCAACTTAAGTATTTCAATCCCCTTGTACAACTTGAATGTCCTTGGGTCTATGATTTCCTGATATTGCTGGTAGAATTGTTCTACATCATTGTCGTCATGCCCAGATGTTGGTGCATAAACCTGTACGATGGTGATGTTAAAAGGGTGTTATAAATAACAAATAAATACGTTTTGTGTTTCTCCCTCTTTCTCCTCCGGTGTCTCGTATGGTGTAGCCTACCAAAAGGCTCAAAACTACTTTTACCGGTTCCCGTAATGGAACTGTACGTTCACCTGTAAATTTTATCAGGTTAATACGTTAACTGCTGTTAATGGTTCCAGTGTATGCATGCTAAATCAAAACTTCATAAAGCAAAAGACAAAATTTACGTCTGCAAAATTTAAAAGATGTTCCGTCCACGCTATATGATATTGCGAAATGAAATCAAATTTTAGAGAGAAAGTATTGTAGATAGATATGAGGCGGCTCATGATGAGCCGCGTCATCTGGATCTACATTCTTTGCAACTTTAGCTATTTTGGCTGTGTGTGTGTGTGTGTGTGTGTGTGTGTGTGTGTGTGTGTGTGTGTGTGTGTTTTGCCGCTTTTAAAAGCTTATAGCCTTATTGCTCTAGCAAAACGAAATATTTTATCATGAGCTTCTCACTATTGTCTTATCATTGTAAATGCCAAGGATTAGCAAACTTTAAACGAATAAAAAAAAAAGCTTTGAAAAATGATATGGATCAGTTTAGTTGGCAACTTAAATAACCTTCTTTCGCGTGGGACCTAATTCTGTTTAAATCTCATCGAAAACTTGGAACCAGAAAATGGGCAATTTGTCACTTTCAGACACATGTTCCCCTAGATTTAACCAGTTAATGCACATCAGCCCACATTTTATCAGCAAACGCGAAGGCTGACGCCTCTTCGCAATTAAGAATATTGAGACTCAAAACTGATTTAACAGCTAACCTTTTAAGTGTGTATAAAGTTTTCTTTGTCCTGTCACTGAAACAGGCTTACGCAATGTTATATCGATTTTGTACTTTCCCAGACCATTGATATAAAACATAATGAAGTGACAAAATACATAATTTTCAAAGCGAAACCAACCGAACGATACAAGTGTTTTCAAGCGTAGTAGATGCAGACCAGAGCATACAGGGCCTGCTGCGCTAAATGCCAGGCTACAGCTCTTTCATGGAAATGGAAGCTTCCAGCAACGTGGCAATATCTATATTTAGCCTCTAGGAGTTTTGTGGGGAAGCCCAGACTGGGAAAACATTTAGCAGAGACAGTGTTTTGCTTTAATAAAGGTAAGGAATATAATTCTGTTTTTGTTTCAGTTGTTAATTAATAAAGCATATCTAAAAAGAAGTAGTCTTACAAACTTTCAATTATGCAAATTTTATAGAGTGGAGTCGGGTAATTTCGGACAGCGGGTAAATTCGGACATACCATTGCAAACAGTGAAAATCCAGATGAGACGGCTCATAATGAGCCGTCTCATCAGGATTTCCACTGTTTGCCCAGTTAATTGTGTCTAAATTCCGACACAACTGACATATTGAGGAAACAATGTCACCGTCCGAATTTACCCGCTGTCCGAATTTACCCGACTTTCCTATACAGTACAATAGAATTTCCAGTTATGGGCTGTTGCTCGTTTACAAATAACCTGATTTAAACAATTAATATAGCTTATCGATGAGATGATGCAATGTCTATGAAATTTGATATTTATTTTATGTTTTAATGACAAAATAGTCAAACTGTAAATGATTACTGCTTAAAATGAGAATAGATCCTGGCTCTAACCCAGCAGGCACATGACGTCGAAATGTACTGACGTCGATGCGAAGTGACGTCGCATCAACGTCAATATGCTGTCATTACGTACGACGTCATGTGCCTGCTGGGCAGCTATGATCAGGAACTAAAACGAGAATGGGTAACCTGTGTAACCCGCACCCGCGTTAGAACACTCGCGTAGGAATTTTATGACTCGCTGAAAAACTTCTGTATGAGCAGAACAATCGTCGTAAAAGCATTGAAATACTTGGATATAAGACTAAACCGTTCAAATCAACTCAGGAAATACGTTATTTTAATGTAATAGGGATTATAAACACAAAAAAGTCGATCTTAAACTGGGTAAGTTGTGTTTTATCTGCACCAGCTGTAGAAGCTTTAGAAGGAGGAATAAGGACAATTCGGACAAAAGACACTTCGCCCTCACAAGAATCTCGCCCCCAGGGCAACTCGTCCCATTTTATAATTGCCACAAGTCAAATCGTCCCATATCATAGACTTCTCAAAAGTCAACTCGTCTCAAATTATGACAACTCGACCGAGATTTACCATGAGTATCTAAAGTCACTGAAAATCTATCGTCTGATTTCATCTATATGCACCAACAAAATAACAGGCTCTGCATGGAGGTATAAACGTTAATTACAAGTGTCTTTGCACGATTTAGATTTATACAAAAAAGAAACTCATAAAGACATTTATTGATAATGTGACCAAACATTGTTTATTTGGCATCAAAATTAACATACATGTATTGTTTTCGCGTTCACACCGATATGCGTTGTTTTTCATACCTGTTTTGTCCAAAATTATTATAAGTTTCAAAAATGAGTACCAGTTTTTATTCTTCTGATTAGATAATTGTGTTTTCGAAATCCGTGATAACATTGCGATTATGGACAGTGGGTCCATGCGTAAAATTGAGAAGAGTCCCTTCAGGAGCAGAGAATACATTCAGCAGAAGGAACATAGGCCAGACTACGTAGTTTCGGCTAATAAAGTAAGTATCTCGTACCGAATGTGATTCTACATAAAACGAGGTTCATCTTTTTTTAACAACTCGTGTGCTGTCAGTAAAATGGGTTAAGTTGTTAAAGATATTGGGAGAGTTGTCTTATGGGGCAATTTGTCTTGCATGAAATGGGATGAGGCACACACACAATTTTTACAATCCACGAAAGGCACGCAAGGTAAACCAAATGAACAGCTCCTTCCTATACAGGTGGTCACTAAGTATTAACTTAGCAAGCACTCAGTGTTGAATCAACCTTGAATCAAGGTCGAAGTACGAACATGTACAACACTAACAAGTAAGGCGCCACAATGAATAGAGATCTATCAGAGTTGTTGTTTCAACCCACTGTATACCGCTTTTATTCGGTGATAAGACAAGACTGGACCCTTCCAAAATTACTGCATCGCATAGATAAACAGGAAGCAAAGCTGACAGCTCTATAAATGAGCGCAATGTTAAATATAACAAACAGGTTCCGCATCAAACACGGAATTATATGACTTGAGAATAATTATTTGTTTGAGAAAATCTGAAATTTCGGTTGAAACAATTTCAATTTGTAATCTCAGTGAAACATTGGCGGAGCATGGCATTGATGTTGCAGATCACCACCTAAAAGATGAAAAGTTAGCTATTTCGAAATCAGTCATACCGTTTATCATAAACAAAATCTTTCCGTGTGACAAGGATTACCTCTGACCTTGAAAGGGCACTTGTCAGTTACTGGCGAAAGTAAGGACACTTGTTACTGGTTAACCACTAAGGCGGTCTAAGCCTGCCCAGGAATAGTGTGGTTATGTTAACTTGACCATCTCAACATGACCATAGCTGTTTATCGTGGAATTAAAACAATAACACTCAGCCTCTGACTTCGAAGTTATAAAACCGTTTTACCGAGAGCGAAGACAAACATATTTGAATGCTCATAAGTGTCGTTGGCCGACGCGTAATATTTGGTAATGTGATGTCAACAACTAAGGAAAGGGATTTCTTAAATGTTGCCAAATTCATTTATCAGGCATCGGATTTAAGAAAAATGAGTCTTTTGTAGCTCCTATTACACAGTGATCCATTTGTTCCCCACTGTGTATGCATGGCCTCACTACTGTATATATGATTCGCAGGCTATAAGCGTTGTGTTTGTGCTTTATCCTGAATAAATTATGCTATGTTATAAAAAAATTCATGCTCAAATGATGTTCCGCTCAAATATTCATGTTGGCTAAAATTCAAAATACTAAACAGGGCTAGTGTTGAGCATTTCGATTAGAGAATATATGTTAAAAATCTAACCTGGAAATCTAAAAATCTTTGCCAAATAGAATTTATTTAAAGCGACTTTGAATTTTCATGCTTAGCTGAATTGTGCATGAAACAAGTTGTGTTGCCCTGGTCAGACAATAAATGTACCCTTAGCACATGTGCTGGGTGTTAAAATGTTCATGCATGCTCAGGCACCATTGTGAAATCTAGCCAATTTACACGATTTACAATATTCCCACTGATGTTTATATAACGGTTTGTCTTTGGTGGCAAAGATACAGGGTTTTCTATCACCCACTGCCTCTGTGGACACCAGACTGCAGGCAAGTTGTACCTTTACCTTTGATAAAGGAAAGTGCTTGAAGACATGTTTCGGATAACATAAAACCTTGTTCAATGACCGATTGTTGGAATATGCAGATATGAAATAAAGAATCAGCAGTTGTCCTAAAGAAACTTCTTCTTTCTTACAGGCAGAGGCTACAGTGTCAGGATTTTCACTTGGATAAGATAATCCTTTAATGTAAGCGATTGGGAATGTCTGTTTATTGGAGTTGACAATAAGGAGCCACCCTTCTCATAAGCTAGAATATATGTCTTTAGGAAGTGGATTTCGCTGAAATTGTTGAAAACTTTGATAAGGAAGATGTATGCGTACGAGATATCAAGGCTGTCCGGGGTAAATCAGACATATCTTCTCATCCGACAACAATGGGCAGACAGATTGTAAATTCTATGGAGAGACCCCATGGCTCAAGGGTAACACAATTAGCTAGAACATGACCAACAGGGCTGCAGTACCTGTAAATGGTAAATACTTTAAAATCGTTAAAAACAATAAACGATGTTTGTTTTCTGTTCATTCCTCTTGCAAATCTGTGACCTTTAATATCTCACCTGAGACTTTAGTCTTATATAGGTGTACTTATAGAGTGAGATAAACTGTGATACATTCATATGGCATAGACAGTCAATACTAAATGAGCCGCGACACGACAAGATCAACAGTGTGGTTGTGCGCCCAGCGCAGACTCAGGTGAGCCTGGGAATCCGCCCAGTTTGATCAGAATATTCGTTAAGTGCCCAGGCTGATCTGAGTCTGCGCTGGACGCACAACCACATTGTTGGTTTTGTCGTGTGGCGGCTCAAATCATTGTTAGTGTAGGTTGTAGGTGAGCGATACAGGACCACTGGTACTTGTGTTCTGCTAGAGGATAGATCATTTTCATCTGTCAGACTGTTTGGTTATAAGGCTGTATGAATGATATTAAGATTGAATTTGCCTTCTTTGGAAACATACGATGTCAGAATCGGAAAATTTCAATAAAATTGTGAGGTTACTTGCGAGAGGCGGAACTATGGTTTTGCGAAATCTCCTCCAGAAGTATTCTCTACCTGTGTCATTTTCTGATTATCTTTATCAAAACCAAAGTACAGTTCTAAAGATCAAATTGACTGATAAACAATTGCGACTAGTAGCCGCCAAAGACATAGATAAGATGGATATAACTCTTTTGAGCAAATTAGCCATTGGACTCTTTAGGAGTAAAATGACAGACATAGAAAAGCGACTAACACTCGATCTCGTCGCGGAGCGAGATAATTTCATGCATTCTGAGGTACTAGAGACAGGAAAGATAAGCTCTACAAACTTCAGTCGCAAGTGGCAAGAACTTTCAACGTTACTTGAAGACATGGCAAGAGAAATAGGTGATCTTGCTCTTCAGACGGAACTACACGACTTCATTGAGGATGGGAAGAAATCATGTCCAGATTTAGCTGACATTTATAAAATACTCGTAGACTGGTGTGAGTCAAAAGCCGAACTTGAAGAGAAAATTGACGAGCTGGTACGATCCTTAGATGACGTAAAATGTAAGTAACACTATATAAATGCTCTTTTACGTTTAATGTTGTCACTTTTACTTAAGTGCACACAGAGAAGAATATGTTATAGCATATATTTTTGATCGTTTTTGACCTGTCTCAAAAATTGTTGTAATCCTATGGCCAGACCGCCTCGCGCATATGTTCAATCTGATCAGGCCATGCATAAACTTGAAAGGTTATATTCGAATGATTCTAGAGATCTGGCGCCATCGATCCGTCCGCATTCGAGCGTGAAGAGTAATACTATCGTTGCAAAAGAGTGAAATCTTATTTGTTACTTCATATACCATACACATTCATGCCTCCGTTATAACATGTATCACAGTATTCCTCATGTTGCCATTGTATGGACTGAGATGACAATAAAGAGATTTGTATTGTATTGTATTGTATTGTATAGAAATAGCCCGCCACGACTAGCCGTATCATTAACCCTTAACTAATCAACAGGTTAACATAATACCAGCCCCTAACGAAATGAAAGCCTAATTCTGACTGGAGTGTAATCCTACATCAACCTTAATTCCAACCATTTTTGACTATTTTATAGTGGCGGACATGTAGTGGCTCAACGTTTACAGCCTGCTTTGAGCGTTTGCTGTCCAAATATGTCTAAGACTATATGAAGTTATTTTTACACGTTTTACAACACTACTGCAAGACTATAATTGAAAACAAGAAAAATTTGTTGAATAATTATAATTTGTGATCCTGCAAATAAAAGGCAACCCACTTGGTCCCTGAATACAGATTTTTTTTTATTTTCTTGATGCTGTTAACTAAACTCAGATGCTACATTGCATTATTTTGCGTTCATAAGAATTGCACACTGGGTGTAATTGCTTTTTCTCAGTTATTCAAATTTTCATGGTTCAGTCTTAATCTATTTAGCCACATTCTATACGTAGTCTATGAACATCCGAATTGATCACTGGCAATGCATAAAAGTATTTTCCTACACTTGGCAGTGGGTATATTACATAGGAACAACATTCTTTATTTATTGTAGTAAAACAGACGGATCTTGAGAAGAAGACAGTAACTAGACTAGACACCCTGAAAGGTAAATTACATTTATTTGTTGGAAGAATTTTTCTGATGATTAATGTTCTGTGAAGCATCATGCTTTATCCCGTATCTTGTGATCTCGTTAGTTGGCGATCGATCACCAATGTCTTCGGTTGGCGGATTGCCAATTTGGGTTGCTGTTTTTCTCCCGTTTCGCCTTTACAGCCCTTAAGGCGGTACTAATTATATTGCAGGTGATCGAGGTCCCCGGTTTTGTAGTGACTCTTGCGTTTCCATAGTGAGTGATCATACATGTTTGGTCATTGTATGGTACTTTAGAAATCTGAAATTTTTTACTTGAATTCGCTCTAAATATGAGGTGTTTTCTTTCTTTCTTTATTATTATTTTTTTTTATTTTTTTTTTGAAAGTCATAGTCAGTTTGACCCATAAGTATAAGATATAAGTAACACTAAGTTAGAAATTTCTCCAAGTGGTCTTAAATTTCGTACCTTGAAAATTAACACTGTAAGGTTTGAACCACTTAAACTGACATCGTTTTAGCCCATCTAAGCTAAGGCGTATACAGTGAGCTAAAGTTATAGGCAGACCGTTGTTGTCCGTCGTCTCTGAATTTTGAAACATCCTCTTGCCCTCAGCAACAGGACCGATTGTGTCGGCGTGGTTTAGGGAAATCAAAGTTGTTCGAACAGCTGTTGTCACATCATTAAAATGGCCATCATAACCATAAGAATTGAGCCGCGACACGAGAAAACCAACAAAGTGGCTGTGCGCCCAGCGCAGACTCAGATCGGCCTGGTCATCTGCCAAGTCTGATCAGACTCTTCGCTAAGCGCTTAAAGGGTAGCTAAGGGTCTTAGCTACCTCCATGCGGACAGCGAAGACTCTGATCAGACTGGGCGGATGCCCAGGCTGATCTGAGTCTGCGCTGGGCGTACAGCAACATTGTTGGTTTTGTCATGTCGCGGCTCAATTATATGATGAAAACTAAAGAAAATCTTCTCCAAACTAAATTACCGATGACACTGAATTCGACAGCATCTGGGACAACAATGTTGTCAGATTTTTCAGATTTGTTCAGTGAATAGCCTAGGATGACCCTTTAGCTTTTATAGAAAGTGGTAAATAAACTTATTACTAACGGTCTTTTTCGCATGGCGAAATTGGCTGCCATGCCGATAAAATGTATAGACAGTTGGAAAAATGGCCTGTAACACTGAAACTTAGTGTAAAGAATTTGCGACTCACGTGCTATCAACTTTTTCCAAATGATGGTCGAAGGCTACGTTAGGTGTACCTTTGATTTTAAACACTGTGTTGTCTTATTTTGTAGTATAAATTCATGTAATATTCCATCGTTAGGCATCGCTACAAGCTTCTCGCATACTACAGATTCGTCATTGTAGATCTCCGTGCCTGACCGGTTAAAACATTTGTACGTTCTAGAGTTTCTTATAAAAAAATTAAAAACATATTTGGGCTATTTAAGTCGGCAGGTAAAATTTCAAAAACTTTAATACATGGTAAAAAAACAATGAGTGTTTAATAGAAAGTAAAAACGCAATGTTAGGTAAAGGATCCAATTCACTGTTTCACTTTTGTTTATATTTCATTATAAAAGGGAATCCAAAAACGTGTTCTCCCTTTTTTTTTACTAAATGTATAGAGAGGGATGTTTTTTGCCTGCCCATTATTTTTCAAAATAATTGTGATTTATAGATTCTGCAGAATTTAAATACAGAAATGCGAATCTATTGCACTGAATTTGATAAAGACATTTGTATGTATTCCAGTGACTCCTATTTTTGTGTGCATTTTTTCACGATTTGTTTTTCATTAATCTGTAATATAATGAAAACATTTGCATCGCTTTTTCACAGACAAGTTCCAGCTGCATTACCAGTATCACATGAAAGTGAAGATCCACATAACCCAAAGAGCATCAATTGCCAAGGCACAACTTACAAATGCTTTTTCTCTCATGCTAACTGGCAGAGCAGGGGAAGGAAAAACTTCGACAGCTTTCAACCTTGTTAAGAGCTTGATTGATGACAAATTGATAAGTCTTGAAAGATGTGCAGTAGCATTTGACCCTGAGGACTTGAACGAGATCAGTTCAACAGATATAGATTTATTGTTTATTGATGATATCTTCGGAAAACATAATGCAGACAAGAGCAAGCTTGTCGGATGGCGAAAATTCTTCTCAACATTACAAACATTTGCAGAAACTAGACGAGTCAGACTAATTCTTACATCTAGAATGCATATTTACAAAGAATGCAAACGTGAATTAGACGGTTATGGAATATTTGTTAACGTTTTAGAGCTGAATTCAAACTCGTTGTCCTCAGATGAGAAAACTAATATCCTCATATCTCAATTAAAGGCAAATGATAGAGATTTTCATGACATCAATATAGCAGTATGTGTTTCGCAGCCGGAGTCAGAAGTGGGATTTCCTCTGTGCTCGCAGCAGTTTGCACATGACGACACGTTATTTTCCAAGAAAGAACAATTCTTCGCAAAACCATGCAAGTACTATTTGGAACAAAACGTTAGACACTTGGACGACGACACTTTCATAGCACTGCTCTATATTTTCTACAACAGTAACAAGTTAAATTGTTCTGGACTAGATATACTAAAAATTAATCGGAAGGAAGAGAAGTTACTTATGCACATAGCTAAATTACGCGGTATTGAAAAACCATTTGTAACTTTACTTAAAGAAACAAAAAATAAAATTAACTACTTAAAGGAGTGCTACGTGAAATGTATCAATAAAACGTATTCGTTTCTTCATGATACGTTATATGAAATCGTAGCCAGTATTCATGCCGAAGAATATCCAACCGAGGTAACCGAACATTGTACATATGACTTCCTCTCTCAGTGTATTAGATTAGAAGAACAGGGCAACATAGGGGAAATTGTCATTGATGCAGATGATTTGCATGCACTTGCTCAAAGGGTCATACGAGAAGTAGTAGAACATGACAATGGAAGGTCTTTGTCAAAACATCCCATGTTTAAAAATGATAGCTTTGTTAAGGAGCTGTTGTGTGAGCTAATGCAATCTGAAGATACTGTGCGAGAGTTTTTTCACTCTGGTGTTTCTTTCATATACGCTGGAAAACATTCCTTTCTACACCATATGATAACAAATGAAGAGGCCAATGACAAATTTCTCAAACATGCCTTGCCGCTTTTAAAATGTGATCATGAAAATACTTCTGATGATGCTTGCTGGGTGTGTCCTGTGAAATCCGAAGCTTTAGCCGGAGCCAGTTTTATGAATAGACCTGATATCTATGCTAAATTAAAAAGTACAGGTGCAAGAGTTTCAGTTGTTTGTTTGCATAAGGCAGTTGAAAACTACACAATAGACCCAAACCTTGTGAGGACAATAGTTAATGATTTGAAAGAAGCCAGTAAATTTATAGACAATCAGTACTTACAGTATGTTTTAGGTTTGTCTGTTCAACATAAAAGCCGAACTGTCTTCAAAATTTTAACGGATGCTGGTCTGCAACCCGGAATTGACTTTTTGTACTATGCAGTAAAGATTTGTGACGCAAATTTGTTGTCGTCTACAATAACAGATTTGAAACAGCAGTCAAAGATGATTTTAGATCACATGAATGTTTCAAGAGCAGTGATGGAGAGTCTAGTTACAGATAACCATGAGATGTTTGATATTTTAACAAAAGCTGGAGCAAAACTTACTGACTTTGCTGTTTACTGGGCAATAGTAGAGCACGGATTCGAAGAGGTAGTGAAGGTTGTACGCAAGTTAAAAGACAATGCCACTTTTGACATAGAGTCGTATGGCATGTCTCACGCTTTTGCCATTGCAATGAAGAACATGAAAAATGACGATAGAATTTACCAGTTTCTAAAATCCGAAGGAGTAATACCTACAGCCACGGTAGTTGGAGCTATGGCGGAACTAGGACTGTCTGTGTGCGAAATTTCAAGTGTTGTTGAAGGATTACAGAAAGACGGGCGGTGGAACAGCGAAATAGAAGAAAGACACAGAGCAACGGCATATATGGCAGCGTGCAAGCGAAATGACAAACATCTTAAACAGCTGTTATCCGGTGAAGGAGTCTCAATATCTCCAGGCTGTCTAAGTTACGCGGTTGTACGTAATGTAGATAAGGTGGATCATGTGATAGAAGCTCTTAAAATGACCTCTCAACTTGATTCTGACGATAGAAACATAGCGCGAGCCTTCGTGTGGTCAATCGAGTATAGAGATAACCTGATATATAATAAACTTGTTAAAGCAGGTGTTTGTCTCAGCATGGCGTGTTTGGTTGCCGCTGTTGATAACTTTTTCTCTTTTGCAACATTAGATAAAGTTATCCAGGGATTGAAAGACACTGCTAAATGGCTTCCTGGTGATGATTGTGCGCTCGAGGCTCTTAACATTGCTAATAAACGCCAAGATAAGGCGGCATACACAAAACTGATTGATGAAGGGGTGCAGTGGAGTCAGAGAAATCTGTTAATAGCAGTCAAATTCGAAACCGTTTATGGTTTCGAAAAAGTGATTATTCAGTTGAAACGGAATAAAATGTTAGACTCAGCAAGTGATGATATTGCGTCTGCAATATCTCTAGCAGGAACACTACAGGACAAAAGAAAATGGAAGTTGATGCAGAAGTACGAGTACGGCCTGTCCCTTTCAAATACAGCCCAAGTTGTAAAATAACTCGAGGTCGCAAAGACGGTAGAAAAACAGGAACACACGTTTAAAACACAGTCACAAAACCTAAACCAATCTGAATGGCATGACTTATTCTACATAGCATATAACTTGTTTTATGAAACTGAATCTCAGTTTATAATGACTACTTTAGGGCCCAGGACTACAATAAGTCCTTTAAGTTAAGGTGACCTTAACTTTAAGGAACGATTCTAATTCTGAGCCCAGGTGTCTTGACAAACTCCAGATAAAGTGGGGTTTAAAGGATAATTCTGAGACATTTTTTCTTATTTCACAAGGAAAACATATGTTGTGACACACATTAGAAATATCTCGGCGAGACAGTTCTAATGAGGGTCACAACATGTGTTTTTGTGGAAAAATAAGGAAAATTTATCCCTAAGATATCCCTGCTATCCCTTTTTATCTGGAGCACTGTTAAGTCTACGAAATATTGTAGCTTATTTAAACTACATGATTAAGATCTCATTGTGGTAATGGATCTCACCCAGTTTATTCTTTTTCTTATTTATTTGTATTTTTTTTTTCTTTATCCCCCGACCGAAAGGTTCGGGGGATATAGCGATGAGCCTGGCGTCCGTCCGTCCGTCCGTCCGTCCGTCCGTCTGTCCGTCCGTCCGTAAACATTTTCTTGTCCGCTCCATATCTTGAATACCGTTTGGAATGATTTCATGATACTTCACAGTTATGTAGAACAGGTCATGGCGATGTGTCGCGTGCAAGAATGGTAACTCTTGCTTTTGTAATTTTTGAGTTATCTCCCCTTTGGTGAATTTTTTGCAGATTCGTGTCCGCTCTGTAACTTGATTACCCTTCGGAATATTTTCATGATACTTCGCAGATATGTAGAGCAGGTCATGACGATGTGTCGCGAACAAGAATGACAACTCTTGCTTTCTTACTTTTTTAGTTATTTCCCCTTGATGGTTTTAGGTGTGATTTCGTGTCCGCTCCATAACTTGAATATGCTTTGAAATATTTTCATGAAACTTCACAGATATGTAGAACAGGTCATGGCGATGTGTCGCGAACAAGAATGACAACTCTTGCTTTCTTACTTTTTGAGTTATTTCCCCTTGATGGTTTTAGGTGTGATTTAGTGTCCGCTCCATAACTTGCATACCCTTTGTAATATTTTCATGATACTTCATAGTTATGTGGAACAGGTCATGCTAATTTGTCGTGAACAAGAATGACAACTCTTGCTTTCTAACTTTTTGAGTTATTTCCCCTTGATGGTTTTAGGTGTGATTTAGTGTACGCTCCATAACTTGAACACCCTTTGAAATATTTTTATGATACTTCACAGATATGGAGATCAGATCATGACAGTTTGTCTCATACAAGAATGACAACTCTTGCTTTCATACTTTTCCGAGTTTTTTTGTTACGGATTTGGATTCTTTGTCCAAACTCACTTACTAGAGAGCTTAAAATTACATTTGTAGGGCTTGTACTTTAGAAGTTATTCACACATTTTGAAAAGTTGAATGTATCATATGCAATACATTGTCTACATGATTGCTATTTGAAATTTTACCTCTTTTTTAGCAATTTGGCATACTGTTTTGGTCTGGGTGTTAGATAATCAGGTATCTGTTAAGCAGATAATGTCAGTAAGGAGCATAAAAGAATGACAATATACTATTTATATACGTTTTGAAGTGCCCCCTGTTTACCGAGGCACAGGGGGCCTTCGGTCGGGGGATTTGCCATCTCCTCTGATGGCTATTTTTTTATCATGTATTCTTTTCGTAGTATATTCTTTTTTTTACAAATTATTTCGTATTTCGGCTACTTTGTTTTTCTCTTTTGGTTGTGGCAGATCTACTTTTTATACCCCGCCACACGTTAGTGGCGGGGTATTATGTTTTCCCGCTGGCTGTCCGTGTGTCTGTCCGTCCGTCGTACGTACGTCCGTCCGTCCGGTCGTCCGTCCGTCCGTCCGTCCGTGAGCACTTCGTTTCCGTTCGATAACTTTAGTATTTATTAACGGATTTTATTCATACATGGCATGTGCATTGGTCTTGGGAAGATCTCGGTTGGGATTGTTAATGGGCAAATTTCGATGTCTTCTTATGGAGTTATTGCCCTTTTCATGGTCTTAAAAACAGTTTTTGGTCTGTAGTTCTTTTACACTTTGAAATATCTTGATGAAATTTCACAGAAATGATCGAAGTAACATAAGCTTTCAGTTATAAGCAGAATTTTGTTCACCTGGATTATCTGCCCCTGCCCTAGGGCTATATACATGTATGAAATAATGAAAAAAAAATGTATAAAATTAGAGTCGAAAGGGATTTTTCTGAAACTTGTAACAATTTATCATATTGATATAAGCTTTATGTCTTGATCAAAATTTTGTCCCCCAGTGGTTATCTGCCCCTGACACATGCTGTATACATGTATGAAATCATGAAAAAATCAATATAAAATCAGATTTTTTATACCCCGCCACACGTTAGTGGCGGGGTATTATGTTTTCCCGCTGGCTGTCCGTGTGTCTGTCCGTCCGTCGTACGTACGTCCGTCCGTCAGGTCGTCCGTCCGTTCGTCCGTCCGTGAGCACTTCGTTTCCGTTCGATAACTTTAGTATTTATTAACGGATTTTATTCATACATGGCATGTGCATTGGTCTTGGGAAGATCTCGGTTGGGATTGTTAATGGGCAAATTTCGATGTCTTCTTATGGAGTTATTGCCCTTTTCATGGTCTTAAAAACAGATTTTGGTCTATAGTTCTTTTACACTTTGAAATATCTTGATGAAATTTCACAGAAATGATCGAAGTAACATAAGCTTTCAGTTATAAGCAGAATTTTGTTCACCTGGATTATCTGCCCCTGCCCTAGGGCTATATACATGTATGAAATAATGAAAAAAAAATGTATAAAATTAGAGTCGAAAGGGATTTTTCTGAAACTTGTAACAATTTATCATATTGATATAAGCTTTATGTCTTGATCAAAATTTTGTCCCCCAGTGGTTATCTGCCCCTGACACATGCTGTATACATGTATGAAATCATGAAAAAATCAATATAAAATCAGATTTTCGGTATATCTTGATGAAATTTCATAGAAATGATTAAAATAACATAAGCTTTCTGTTACAAGTAGTATTAAGTCCACATAGGTTACCTGCCCCTGCCCCAGAGCTATATACATGTATAAAATTATGAAAAAAATTCTGTATAAAATCAAAAATTAACAGGATTTTCCTGAAACTTGCAACACATTATCTAGGTAATATGAGGTTCATGTCATGATAAAAAAAAATGTATAAAAGATAGAAGACGGGGTATTGGTTTGCAGTGGCGGGGTATTACGCAGTCGTTTACGATGCTTTTATTAAATCATAATCAGATATACTACAAATTTGATTAAACATATAGGTTTTATGGCCAAATGCTACAAAGTATCCCTAAATTATCCCTGTTGGCCCTTTTTATCTGGAGCACTGACAGATTGTTGAAGTCGCAAACGTGGAAGACCCAGACCAGAGTGACAGTCATCACGCCCACTTTTCTCTGCGAGTACAACACCTGTTGTGAACATAAAATTGTTTAGGAGACGTGAAAATAGGGCGGACACATATGTGAGTGTCTCTGTTGAACGAGGTCCCAGCGTCAACCTTCATGCAACCCTCTGTAACGTTTGTATAATTTGACAAAAAAAATAAACGAAGATACCCAGGAAATGTTGTAGTCGCATAGCACAAGCCACACTAGACATCGATAGAAGAAGGGAGAAACCCAGCAGGCACATAACGTCGAAATGACGTCGTATTGACGTCGAAATTACCTCTTATTGGCGTCGACATTACGTGATATTGACGTCGAAATTACGTCGTGTTGACGTCGAAGCGACGTCATTACGTCGCATCGACGTCAGTACGACGTTATTTCCACGTTTTATGTCCAGTGGGAACGCTACCAAAAAGAAAACTAGAAACATGGTAACTAATAGGGACCTGCCTTCATGAAACTGTTGACGATATTTAAGTCATATGTGCCCAACCAGAAATAACAATACCAGCTTTCTATTATCATGTTGTTCCTTCATATTCAATATGTTGTTTGAAATTAAGCTGGTGGTGTCATTAAGATATGGGCAAAATACACAATTATGATTTATTAAAACATGGGCAACAACTCTGTGAAGCAGGAAACTGATGTTACCATTCTTGCATTCTGCACACCTTTAGATCATCTGATGATGCTTTATATTTGTACAAAGTTTTATAAAAAAATATCTTTAAAGGCATATAAAGTTATATAGCGGACAAGATCTCCAAAAAATAACAAGGCCTCGCAGGCTATACAAATCCCTTCGTACAAGACTACTTGGTGTGGGCAAACACTGAACTGGGGAATTTCATGACATATATTAGTTATGTGAATGAAAAAAACAAAAAACCTGTGATTGCTTAGTGACTGATTTGACTGTTTAATGTCCCACTAACAGCTAAGGAGTCTCATCCGAAAGACTGGAGAAGTGGAGGAGCGAACCCTCGACACTTGGATTGCAAGGCCAGCACGCTAACCACTGCACTATACCCCCAATCCACAAAAAGCCTGTGACCTTATTGTAAAGGTTGTATATGACCCTGACAATAAGGTACAGTATTGTAAGCATTCGGGGGGTTAGATCTCACATGATAGAAAATATTTCAGGCATGACAAGCATTAGAATGCTGACAGGTACCAGCACTTTTGCACCTACTGAATCTATATGATGTTCACCTTTAATATAATGATATATTGTGAAGTTATATGAGAATCCATTGATAAATGTAGGCGCTAGAGCGATGACAAAGTTTTTCTAAAAATAGCCACAGTGACCTTGACTTTGAGCCCAGCACCCTGAAAGTCGAACTTGCTCGAGATATTGTCATACCCTACATTTGTGTGAAGTTTTAAAATCCATGGAGAAATGTAGGCGCTAGAGCGATGAAAAAGTTTTTCTAAAAATAGCCACAGTGACCTTGACCTTGGGCGCACCACCCTGTAAGTCGAACTTGCTCGAGATATTGTCATGCCCTACATTTATGTGAAGTTATTTTAAAATCCGTTGAGAAATGTAGGCGCTAGAGCGATGACAAAAGGTGAACATACGTACGTACGTACTTACGTACGGGACAAAACCTATATCCTCTCGCCACTTCGTGGTGCGAGGGGATAACAAAGGGTTATAATTCTGTTAAAAATGAAGGTGTAGTAATGTTTTTTTTTCTCTGCACATTGCCTGATGATGTTTACATTTGTACTTAGTTTTGTGAAAAATATCTTCAACAGTTTTAAAGTTACAGAGTGAACACGTTTTCTAGACTGTAAACTACAAAGGAGAATAATTCTGTAGAAAATGTAGATGAAGTTACAGTTCTTTTTCTCTGCTCATTGTCTGATGATGCTTTATATTATGTACAAGTTTTATGAAAATATCTTTGATGGTTTTAAAGCTATAAAGCGGACATGATTTCTGTATCTAAAATTACAAAGGGGCATGATTCAGTAAAAAAACGTAGGCAGAGTCAGGATTCTTGTTCTCTGCACATCGTCTGATGATGCTTTACACGTACCAAGTCTTGTGAAAATATCTCTAACGGTTTCAGAGTTAAAGAGCGGACACGATTACTGTACTCAAAATTACAAATGAGCATAATTCAGTAAATAATGTGTGCATAGTTATGGTTCTTGTATCTGCACATCGTCTGATAATGCTTTACATTTGTACCAAGTCTCATGAAAATATCTCTAACGTTTTCAGAGTTAATAAGGGGACACGATTTCTGCACTCAAAATTACAAAGGGGCATAATTCAGTAAATAATGTAGGCAGAGTTATGGTTTTTGTTCTCTGCACATGAACTATAATGCTTTTTATTTGTATTAAGTCTCGTGAAAATATCTTCCACGATTTCAGAGTTATGGAGCGACACGATTTCTGCACTAAAAACTTCAAAGGGACATAATTCAGTAAATATTGTAAGCAGATTTATGGTTCTTGTTCTCTTCTCTGCACATCATCTGATAATGCTTTACAATTGTACCAAGTCTCGTGAAAATATCTTTAACAGTTTCAGAGTTACGCAGCGGACACGATTTCTGCACTCAAAATTACAAAGGGGCATAATTCAGTAAATGATGTAGGGCGAGTTATAGTTCTTGTTCTCTGAACATCAGCTGATGATGCTTTACATTTGTACCAAGTCTCATGAAAATATCAGAGTTATGGAGTGGACACAATTTCAGTACTCAAAATTTCAAAGGGGCATAATTCAGTAAAGACTGTAGGCAGATTTATGGTTCTTGACCTCTGCACATCGTCTGATGATGCTTTACATTTGTTTCAAGTCACGTGAAAATATCTCAAACGGTTTTAGAGTTATTGAGCGGACACGAAATGATGACGGACAGACGGACGGACGGACAGACAGACAGACAGACAGACGGACAAGGTGATTACTATAGGGCCTCCGCAGACTTCGTCTGGCGGGGCCCTAAAAAGGGAACAGCACATCTTTGATAAATGACACACCCAATCCGGCAGCACACAATCAAAAGTCATACGTAAAATGATAAACGTATTTAAAGATACAGCGGAAAGCTGTTATCTCCCGGATCAATGATGGTCGATATCTTATATCGTTGCTCTAGGTTGATTATGTAATCGAGAATCTGGTTTCAAACCCAATTCACATTTACTGGAAAATGGAAAAAAGATATTCTCTGCGGGATGAAACGATCCCATATCAATTGAGACATTCACTTTAGTTTCCCTTTCCTTTATCACAACTCGCAGGGGTCCCGGTTGCTCAGGGAGTTAGGCGCTGTACGGTCTGCTGATCTAGTGGTCCCAGGATGTAAACAGGGTACCACTGCGTACAGCCTTTCATCGTCTCGATCCTATTGTTCCGATATGACTGAAATATTGTTGAAAAGGATGTAAAATCGCAAGTCAACCACCCATCTATCACAACACGCTGTTACGCTTGCGAAGATAAGCAGCCGTGGTTATTAATTAAGCCCATATACCATATTACATGTATATATTTTATAGTGCCCTTGACTGAATTGATTAAATAGTTGATATTATTGCGCACCACTGGAAAGCTGGACTTATACCAATCCACTGCTGGGTCAGCTAAGTGATAAGGCACCTGAGACTGCGCAATGGTGTAAGACATGTACAGTGGTGTAAAGGCAGACTAATTAGGGGCATATGCGGACGAATCATTTGTACGTAACGTGTTACCGAGTACAGTAAATGATTTACTTTCGTTTTATAGACTACAAAAAGGATTAAAAACATTTTCCCGTGTGTAAGACTTCAAATTGGGAATTCCCAATATTAGTTTTACGTGGAAGTGTTCAAAAATGATCAGAAATCAACTGAGCGTACATGTATGACTAGTATGGGCGGATAATCGCCGAATAATGGTAGACACAGGGACTCAGTCCGTCAAGAGGGAAAGTGTCTTATTGATAAAGCGAAAATGGAAGGCGCAGTCAGGTCAGAATAAAATCTGAACCCTGAGACGAAAGAATAATTACCGCTAAAATGTCGGATTCGGAAAACTTTAACAGAGTTGTGAGGCTGCTAGCGGGAGGCGGTACCATGGGACTGCGACGGTTGCTTGAAAGATACAGCGCCCCTGGGAGTTTCTCTGACTTTATTTATCAGAACCAGGGCAAGGTATTACAAATGAAGTTCTATGACAATCAGAGAGCTCTAGTTGTCTCGCGGGACATTGATAAAATGGATATTACTTTACTAGGAAAATTAGCATTTGACCTTTTTAAAGACAAACTAACTCCTAAGGAAAGAATGTGTATTAATTCTATCAAGAGTGAAAGGGATAATTTAATGCATTCAGAGACATTGCAACTGGCAAAAATTTCTTCTCCAATGTTTAATCGAAAGTGGCAAGAAATCTCAACTGTGCTACTTGACCTAGCGGATGAGTTCGCAGATCCTGCCTTCAAGAACGATCTACAGGATTTTATTGAAGAAACAAAAAATAGTAATCCAGATATAAGAGAAATTCACAAAATTCTGGTGGAGTGGTGCAAGTCAAGCAAAGAGCTAGAGACTAAAATTGACAGTTTGGCTACTTCGCTGACAGAGTTAACAGGTACGTACTGCTAGTTAAGATCCCCATTATTAAAAAACTATAAACCCATAGGTAAATTAAGGTGTGTGGATACACTTTATACATTTTCCTGCCTTTTGATAAAGGGAGACAACTTTATGACCCGGTTTGCTTCCCCAGACAATGCTTTCCTTGAAATCATTATGAAAACGATCGATCAGAAATGTTATGCCGTTATTTACTGTCTGAATTATTAAATACGCAACAGTTCTCTCCCACTTTCGGGTCGAAAAATTCCATCTGTCCCAATGTGTATGGGTACACCTCCATCTTTTCCCGCGACTACCTGTTTGCTTTCCTTGATAAGGGTTTTTTTGTTGTTTTTTCTTGGTTTAATGGCTCTTTGAGACAGTATTTCAGTCTACATCGCGCCGTCTCCCAGGGAGAGGGAGAAGGAAAAGAGAAATGCTAGGCGAGAGAAAAATATCCAAACAACCTCCACCCGCATCTACTGCAAGCACAGCAGGCCCTTACCCTACTATTATCCAAATAGATTAGATTAAACATATTTTATTGCCTATATATACAATGGGATTGGGCTTCAAGGTCTCAAAACATTAGTTAGAGCCCTCCCTCTACAATATCAAACACAGCAAGACATGGCAAGAAACAAACATATCATACAGCAATTGATTGTGGAACAATGAAGATATCAAAAGCATAATAAATAAACTTAGAAACTTAAACTTACTGAAAAACTAAAAAAAATAGGCCAAAAGTTTTTTTCTTCTCAATCATTACCACATAACGCTTAATTTCCGAGGCGGGCAATCTAAGCGTGCTCCTAATGTGTCTGCTTGTTTTACCTGCTTACCTATCGGGACACCTAAAATGATTAATTTTCCATTTCTCCCAAATGGAAAATTCATTATTTTAGGTGTCCCAATATATACACACATTACGGTTATTCATTTGAAAATGTGATCAGAAATATAAACTGCAGACTGAAATACAAAATTGTGGTACTTAAGGTAAACTTTCAGGGGAAGTAATTCTGCCATTTTTCTTTTTTATATCCCTTTTCAATGAGGGTCAACTCTTAAGGGAAAGAATTTGCTCTCCTAGAAGCAAATGCTTTCCTGTAAGAGTAGACCCCTTTTTTTTTTTTTTTTTTTTTTGGGGGGGGGGGGGGGGGGGGGGGGGGGGGTTCCTTGTCCAAAGATATGTATTAAAAATACGAAAAGGTTTTCATAAGCCAACTATACAGAATGGTGTATGTGACGGTACGAAGACAGGATGGTGGTTCGCAGTGCCTTCTTTCTTTCATTTATCTTTCCTTCATTCTATTCTTTTGTTTTTCTTTCCTCATTCCTTTTGTTGACATATTCTTGACATATACAAAGCTTTTGGCGAACGCACTGCAAACAACATCGTCGTCTCGGTAAAAAAGGTAAAGGTAAAGGTTTCCCATAGCCTAATAGCCGTAGGGGCAGTGGGGTTAGAGACCCACTGTATTTTGGGCGCAGCTGATGAAAGGCGAAGCCCATCTCTCTCCTTTCGCTGCCTTATCCTGCCCCTTTGTCTCGGTGTCGATGCTTTAAAAAGTTCGTTCGACACCGAGACGACGTATGTTGTTGTGGTGCTGATCGAAGTTTATTTTTTCTCACTTATCGTCGTTTTGTATGTGTATTTCGGCATAATTCCTCCTATTTCTTGTCTCATCTCATTGGAAGTTTATTTTTATTGTTTTTACTCAATTGTCGGTGTGTTTTTGTGGTGGGGGTGGGGGGGACTAGTTTTATCACAATAATTATTATCATAATAATTTCTGTTACTTTTTGCATTTCAGCAAAGCAAGAAGAAAGCGAAAAGAAAGTTGTAACAAGACTTGACACTTTAAAAGGTATAAGTTTACGAACAGACACTAAAATGTTGTTGTTTTTTTTCGAACATAGTAGACGTACCCCGTTTGTTAATTCAAACTGAAGTTTGTCCGGTCAGTCCACAGGTCCGTGATGACTCTGTTTGACCTTTTGGTCTGTGTACTTATGTCAAGTGATAATTTACAGCGGTTATCATTTACTGTAAACAGCGTGGTCAATTTATTATATAACGAAACATGGATGACGCGATTTCACGTCCCCTTTTCAACAGTATTTCAGTCATATCAGAACGATGAGATTGTAATAATGGAAGCTTGTGTGCAATAGAACTTCGTTCACGGTTGAAAAGATTTATGCCTCCTGCGGGAATCGAACCCGGGACCGCTAGATCAGCAGGCCATCCCTTAACCCTGTGAACTATCAGGGCTCCTTATAGCTCGACTGGAGAAATATGTGCAGGTTTCAGTGTAATGTTCGGAAGCCGATATAGCGGGGTGGGGGATGGGGGTTGGGATTCATACTTTGATTTTAAAATTTCGGTATTACGTATTTTATTTGTGTATGCATGGATTGATGGAAGTTGAAGAATGCATTCATGAATGTACGTACGTACATGCGTGCGTTTCTGCATAAAATATGTATATATGCATATGCGAGCTTATGTATGCATGGGTGCATCCGTATAGCTGGAAGTGTGGGTAATGTGTGTTAATGTTGGTACATATGTGCCTGCATATATATATTCCTGTATTAATTCCTGATCGTTGCCTATTTTTTTTTTACTTTGTATGTTTATATGTTAGAGAGTTCGTGCATGTGTGTGTGTGTGCATGCATTTGTTCTCATGTTTGTAAAAAGACGAACGGATGGATGTTTGTGCTTGCATGATAGCTTGTTTACATACATACATACATACATACATACATACATACATACATACATCGAAGTTATGTCCTAAGTTCAAAGTCCTAGAGCTTAGTCATTTATGCATGAGCGTGCACAAATAACCATCAAACTATCCGTCCATAAGATTTAATACATAAATGCATACATTCATACATACGTATGCATGAATGCGCACATTCTCGTATGCATAGACGGACGGACGGTCACTCACGCAAATACATACATACATACATACATACATACATACATACATACATACATATATAACGCATCTAAAATACCTGTAACAGCTAAGTTCTTAGCCCTGTACGTAAGTTCGAAATTCCAATGTCCCCTTCAATAATTAATTGTTCGTCATTCAATTCTTATTTCAGACAAATTTCAGTCACATTATGAGTACAGCAACAGAGTTGCTATTCCAGTAGATCGGGCAATGAAGAAGGCTCTGTGTTACCTAACAGACAATTGTTCCGTGGTTATGTACGGGAGGCCTGGAGAAGGAAAAACAACGTCAGCATTTAGAATCGTGAAATCTCTGGTTGATGACAAACACGTTTGCCTTGATAAATGCGCCATGCTGTTTGGACCCGAAGATTTGAATGAGTTAGTCACTACTAATGTTGACTTATTGTTCATTGATGACATGTTCGGTAAGCATAATGCGGAGGAGAGCAAATTCACCAACTGGAGTAAATTCTTTGAAACACTCCAAGCATTTGTTGGAGGTCGTAAATTGAAGATCATAATGACATCTAGAATGCATATTTTCCTCGAATATAAATCTAAACTAATGGGACTTGATGTATTTTCCAGAACAGTTGAGCTAAGCTCGACAGAATTATCTAATAGTGAAAAGGAGCAAATACTTTTGGCTCAGCTAAAAGCACACAGAAGAGATGTAACCAGCATTAACGTATCAGAGTGTGTTTCTATTCAGTCTCAGCATGAATCTTTTGTTGGTTTTCCTTTATCCGCACATTATTTTGCAGCTGATGAAACACTGTTTTCGAAAAAGGAAGACTATTTCTCTAAACCCTACACACATTGTTTGGAGCTAAATGTTAGAAATTTGGATGAAAACAGTCTAATAGCTTTACTCTATGTCTTTTACAAGGAAAATAAACTTAAAGTTACCGACTTGGATATCACAAAAATGGACAGTCATTCAGAAAAATTACTCCTACACATAGGTAAGCTTATTGGAGTTGAAAAGTCAGCCGCTGCGATTATACGTGGAACTAGACAGAAAGTAAACCATTTTAAGAACCCGTATCTTAAATACATAAATAAAAGCTTTTCCTTTCTGCACGATACAATGTATGAAACTGTTGCCTTGGTCCACGGGGAAGAATATCCATCAGAAGTAATAAAGTACTGCACAGTTGACTTTCTTTGCCAGTCAGTTCGTTTGGAGAATGAAAGTTCAGACGGTATTCTTTATATAGCAGAAGAAGAGTACCCAGCACTCGCAGAAAGATGCATCGACGAGGTTATACGGCATAAGAATGGTCAACGTTTGTCGAATCATCCCATGTTTACAAATCACGAATTTGTTGAAGAATTGCTTGGAGCGGTCACTGAATCTGATGAAACATTTCACGACTTTCTAAACACAGGTTTATCATTTATGTATGTTGGGAATCATGGGTTTCTGTATCATATCATAGCACACGAATGTCATAAAGATATACTGTTCAAACAGATCTTACCAGCTTTAAGATGTGACCATTCTTGTTGTAAGGTTGATTCGTGCTGGAAATGTTCCGTGAAATCTGAAGCTTTGGCAGGGGCTTGTAGTGCAAATAAACCTAAAATATATGAGGATCTAAAGAGTGCCGGGACAGAAATTAGAACTGTATGTCTTTACAAAGCAGTAGAAAACCGAAATATTGATCCTGATTTTGTAAGAACTATCATAGATGATCTAAAACTTGCAAAGAAATTCATACCAGATGATCAAATATTACAATACTGCCTGGGATTGGCTGTGCAACACGATACTAGGACCGTGTTTAATATCCTGAAAGACTCGGGACTTAATCCAGCGAATTTTGATCTTTTGTATTACGTCGTTAAAGCTGGTGATGATGATTTATTGTCTTCTGTTCTAAAAGATTTAGTCAGTCAGAATAAATGGATTTCGGATTATATGACAGTCTCAAGAGCACTAACAGAGGCTATTGTGATTGGTAAAGAAAAACTACTAAATATATTAGTATCATCAGGCGCTAAACTGACGGAGTTTGCTGTTTACTGGGCGATAGTGGATCACGGGTATGATTCGATGTCAAAGATTATTCGGTTATTGAAGGATAATGACACGTTTGATGTGGAATCATATGATTTAGCTCATGCAATGGCCATTGCATTAAAACATTTCAAAGAAGACAGGAGAATCTACGATTTGCTAAACCAAGAAGGAGTTATATCCACACCGACAATGGTAGGTGCTATGTGTGAACTTGGACTTCCAAGCGCTGATATCAAGGATATTATCAGTACACTTAAGCAAGAAGGGAGATGGGTAGGAGATGCAGAAGAACGACATATGGCTACAGCGTACATGGCTGCTCACAGGAGAGCAGATAAGGCTCTTATCGACGTCTTGTCCGAAGAGGGGGCAGAGATGTCACCTGGCTGCCTACGCTATGCAGTTGTTCGACATGTAGATAGAGTAGATCATGTGATTAAATCTTTGAAAGATTCTGGGAAACTTAATCCCGACGATAAAGAAATAGCAAGAGCCTTTGTATGGTCTATTGAATACGCAGACAAGACAATGTTCAATAAACTTGCTAATGCTGGTCTATTTTTGACAATGGCGTGTTTAGTACCCGCAGTGGAATATTTTTATTGTTCTTCTACTTTAGACTTTATTGTCTCAGGGCTGAAAAGTGAAAAGAAATGGGATCCTGATCACGATTTTGCTCTAGAGGCTCTGAACCTTGCAAATAAAAGGCAAGATAAATCAGCTTACGACAAAATTGTTGCAGAGGGAATCAACTGGAAGGCAAGAAATTTATATGTAGCAGTGCAGTTTGAAACTGTTTATGGCTTGAGATGTGTTCTCAGACAGCTTGAAAAATGCAAACTATTAGACAAATCAAATAATGAAATACTTGCGGCTGTGTCACTTGCCATGAAAATGAAAGACAACAGAAAATATCAACTTTTGAAACATTATGGTCTGCATGGTCTACCGTAAACATTCTACAGAAATGGGACATCTTAAATAATTACCGTAAGTGTCCTAAAACTGAGCAGTTTGGTTTTTCAATGCAGAACAGGGGCCGTATTCATAAAGCCACTTAAGTCGTTGCTATGCGGTTGCTAAGGCTAAATATCTATAAAGGAGATTCCCTACAACTATGAAATTTGCTCTGGAGGAACAGTCTTTAAGACTGTTCCTCCAGAGCAAATTTCATAGTTGTAGAGAATCTCCTTCAAAGAAATTTAGCCTTAGCAACAGCATAGCAACGACTTAAGTTGTTTTATGAATACGGCCCCAGGTCTAAGAATGCTGATGGAATGGTCAACAATGTAGATACTGCTAAGGTTGCTCCTTCAGGAGCAGTCTAATCTGGGTCTGGAGTGTTTGCTAAGACTTATATCCCAATATTCAGAATTTTTACGGTTTTCTGTAACGGATAGGGAGACGGTAGTTATGCTTACATATGATATATTGTAGCTCCAAATGAGTTTGATGCGTTTTAAATTGGAAATAATTTAAATGGTTTGCTTTCATTATGATATTGTGCATGGCATCAAGTTTTCATCAGCTATATGCTATTACCAATGAAAATAATACAAAAGCAAAACAATAACTATGATGTAATAATATGCTTTTTATATTACTGACCTTTGAGAAAAGCCTGTATGTCCCATAAGTAGTAAGCCATTATACTTTGAATTTACACAGACGTACAGAAACCCTGGAAAAATGTATTTGTTCCTTTCATCATAAGGGAACCAGATATTAATTTGCGCTCAATATATTACCTTGTTTTCACAAGACACTGTATTGAAACCTCAAAAAAATATATTCTGTTGGCACACAAGGTTGATTCAAAACTTCATCAACCTTAATTCAACGTCGTGCATTGAATCAAGGTTGATTCAATATTGGTTCAACTTTTTGTACCTGCTGGGAATTCTCTCTTCTTCCAGTTGGAGAGGAGATGGAAAGAATCAGTTCCACAGGAAATGCCAGTTATGGATTCATTCTTTGAACCTCCTTGGGATGGATGGATGACTTGCAATTTACGTCCTTTTTAACAGTATTTCAGTCATATCAGGAAGATGGTAGGGTGATAATGAAAGGCTATGTGCAATTGAACCCCGTTTATGGTAGGAAAGATTCTCGCCTCAAGTGGGGCTCTAACCCGGGCCACTAGATCAGTAGGCCAACTTTTAACCCACTGAGCTACTGGGGCTCCTACCTCCTTGGGAACATCCTTCAAGATAATATGTATCAATATTCCAGTGGGCATATTATGTTGAAACAACATCGAATCAACGTTGATTCAACGTCAACATTGACGTGTGCCTGCAGGGATATTTTTGATCTCCTGATCACAAGGTATCTTGAGAAAACAAAATATCACTTTGTTGTCACAAGATATTTTCTTGAGGCATAAAAATATCTGATCACAAGGTATCTTGAGAAAACAAAATATTACTTTTTTTGAGGCGTGAAAATATGGTCAGGAGATAAGATCTTGTTCGCTCAAATAACAGGTTGCCATTCCATCTGCATCCTTTGTGTTTTACTGCATTGTAAAATTTCAGGACAGTTACAATAATTTTTGTCCCAGTTTTCAGAATTTTTTATTTAGAAAGAAAGTAAAATACATGGAAGTGTCCCCTTACTCCTAAAAGCAAAAAAATAGTCCAGAAATGTGGTCATAACAGCATTTTTTAGCAGCGACGACACTGATAAGCCTGAACATCAGCACATTCTGCATTACACTAAAATTCAATCCAGTATCTTGTGAACACACTAAAAGACCTGCACTCTGTGTTTCAAGATATAATTTTTAAACGAACTGCTATCAAAGGGAAATAATTGAAATATTATGAACATAGCCTAATGACCTGAGTTATCAGTATTGACAATTCACAGAAACTTTTTTACTTAGTGCTTTGAACATGTTGAACAAGAAAGTCATCAAACTTGTGAAAGTTTGGCAAGAAGTCGGCGTGTGTGTTTCAGGAGGTAAAAAGCATATATGTCAGATTTTTATTTTCACACTTGGGCAAGACCAGCAAAACCCACTTAGATTTTCATGCTGATGATGGATTTTCAACCCTTGAGAGATTCATGGACATTTATTGCATACATTTCAAAAAATATAAATCTCTAAATAAGAACTTTGTGATACATACATTTCAAAAAAAATAATAAATCACTAAATAAGAACTTTGTGATAACTTGAACTAAAGATCATTTTTATTATCTGCCTTTGCAAGGCTGTTGAGATGAAGGTTGCAACCAGTGGCGGATCCAGATGGAATTCGGAGGTGGGGGTGGGGGGATAAAGGAACCCCCTCTTCAGCCTGAATTATTTCATTTTCATGGGGAATTTCAGGAAAAATTGGCCAAAGTGCACAAATTGAACTCCCCTCAGCTATTTTGAACCTCCTATGAAAAATTCCTGGATCCGCTCCTGGCAACATACCATGTTCAACATTAAAATATTACAACTGAGCTTGTCTCAATCCCAGATGTTGATCATAATGATATATCTAAGAGATCCACAACAGCTTCCACCTCAACTGATGTCTTGCTTTCAATTCCTTGATGCCTAGTGCCCATTCAAAGGGACTGTTGCAGGCAGTGTAGACCTAGACACCACATTCTAACACCACAGAATGAGGTGTCTGATCAGGGCTCAATATGCATGTATGCACTGGTAGAATCAGAAACCCCTTTTGTATTGGACATAGACGAGTCCACTGCCATCTGTGGTGTATGGGTACACTGCCATTTTTCTCTGAAACAACTTTTGCAACTTCCTGTTCGTTTCCTTGGGTAATCAAACCCCGCCAAAATGGATCAACTCTTAAAAGAATTTGCTCCTATGAATTTGCTCCTATAATTGACCTCTTTCGGGAGGCAAAAATTTGAAAAAAACAGTCGCTTCCCCTAAAGGTACACTCATTCACTTGAAATGTACACACTGATCACTTATGCAAACAGGATGACTGATCAGACTGCATGCTGATCAAAGTCTTTCCTGATGTCACATACCTTAGAATACCTCCTCTTGCGTCGTGGCATTTTTGTGTCCTTTCCAAGGCTATTGGCATTTTGCGGAATGAAACAGCTACTAGCCACCTCCTCCCCCTTACATATCCACCCGTTCTGTTCTGTTTCAACACTGTTAACGACTTTCCCCAGGTGGCTCAGTGGTGCCTAACCATAGTTGCACACACCTGGCGCGGAGTGTGTGTCCATACTACTCATCCACCCTACTGGTTTCTTAAATTTTTAATTATTATTATAGTAAATTTGGTTGCTAAATTTGAATCTTGTTTTTAGGAACAAAACAATGATTACAATTGTTTTTTTCATAAAATGTGTCTGTTCAATTCCATTCCCTTCCGCAAAATACCAAAACTTTTTTAAACAATATTTCAGTCATTATTATATATAGGACCATGGTACAGTGATAAAGCTCTGTGCAAAGAAGTGCCATTCAGGTTCAGAAAGAACCTCACCTGCAACAAGAATGAGACCTGTGACCCCGTCATGGCTCATTATAAATAGAGGATCATACACTAGTGGTCATTTCAAATGAAATTTATGAAACAAAACTTCGACGAGTTTCATAGATTTCATATGAAATGACCATGAGTGAAAGATTCTGTTTATCATATGACCCTTTAAAAAGGGATTTTAACGCCTTCAAACTGAACATTATTTCATTGCTGACATGGACGTTGTCAATGACCTTACTTGTATGCACCAAAGTGTTATTACACATGTGGTCATACAATTTTTATGACACAAAGTTATCCACGGAATAACATATGATAAATGATAAGATGTCTATTTTTTCTGTTTTTATTCATACTGCTATTTAACAACCTGTATGTACAGCAAGGTACACATTACAAGCATAACAAATTGACACACAATCCATCCTTAACAATAAAATGTGCAAAATGTATATAAATAACTTGGCTGCATGAATAAAACGAATTTCTTGAGTACAATGGCAACTTTAGGAGAACTTGAACTTCCTGTGAAGGGGAATGTTAGTATAAACTGTTGTTGCTTCAATTCTTATAACAATGGTCTTATAACTGAATAAATATGGTGTGTTTTTCTGAGCTCAGGACAAAATTCTTCCAGATCAGGCTGACAGCCTGTACATGAGTTACAGTCAATCCCGATATCTCAAAGTCGAAGTTCATCCCAAACTACTGATATCTCAAGTAAATTTTCTGGTCCCAGAAAATTTACTTTGAGATATCAGTGGTTTGATATGATGTGGGTTGAGTTGTAAATAAAAATAGGAGGTGTGTCCAAACTATATTCTTTGATATAGGTGTTTCTTTGAGATATCACCCTTTGAGATATCGAGACCTGACTATACATGATCTCTTGTAAAATATAATGTCTAATGGAAACATATGAACCTGGTAAGGGTACATCAATGTGTATGGATTTCTTTCAGACTAGCACATACAACTGGGCAACATATACATAACATATGGGTCATAATCTGTATTACAATGCAAAATGCTTTTTCAATATGAGAAAGCACTTACATTTCTCTGTAAAATGCAATGAGAAAAACCAAGATTTATCATATGCAATGAAGCTGGTTTACATGATAAACAGCACAGAACTTGTGTGTAATAGTGTGTTTGGCCTGTCCACACTTTGTGTCAATACCTATAGATTGACCTGTCTATACTACCAAGAGAGTTTAATCAGAGCTCTAGATAAGACAGCCTATTTGATGATAATTAAGGATAATTTTTCTTATTTCTCATCGAAACCATATGTTGTGACCCCTCATCTGAACCGTCTCGTCGAGATGGTTCAGATGAGGGGTCACAACATATGTTTTTATGCAGAATTAACAAAAATTATCCCTAATTATCACCAAATACGCCCTCTTATCTACAGCTCTGAGTTTAATTGAATAATTTTACATCACCAACCACAATGTCAACGTATGTTTAACTTTCAGAAATTTGATCATTGTCTTTTACAAAGCTTTTGTTGCAGTGGTCATTTCTAAGCTTTTGTTGTAGTTGTACAGCAAGCAAAAAGGATCCTGAGCAAACTGCAACTTGCCCAGGTACAGAGCTCCAGATGAGAAGGTAACAGATAACTAAGTGATAATTTTCTATATTTCTCCATAAAAATAAAAAAAAAAACATTATTGAGAGGCCTCATTAGAACTGTCTCTGATGACGGCTCTGAAATAAGAATATTATCTCTCAATTATCCTCAAAACCCCTCCTTATCTGGAGCTCTCCCATGTGATCTCACTCCATGCTGTTTGAAGTGCTCTAGATAAGAGGGGTATTTGATGATAATTGAAGGATAATTTTTTTCATTTCTCATTGAAACTACATGTTGTGACCCCTCATCTGAACCGTCTCATCGAGACAGTTCAGATGAGGGGTCACAACATATATTTTTATGAAGAAATAAAAATTATCCTTAATTATCACCAAATACTCCCTCTTATCTAGGGCTCTGGAAACTTTGTAACTGTGATAACACATCTATTCTTGACAATTTAGACCTAATATAATTATAACGAACAAGTGTCCTTTCAGTTTCATTTTTCCCTGTTCCTTTATTATTATTATTTTTTGTGTCTGGCAAGGCAAGATGTTTGAGGACCTAGTATCTGTAGAATTCTGGTTTGAAGGGACCTTCAGCAGGAATTCCCAGATAACTAGCCTGGTCATTGGACAGTTTGGTCAGTTTCACACCCAGATGGCTCAAGTGGGCAGCAGCAACTTCTTCATCCAACTGTAATATAAAACAATTACAATGTACAGTGCCACAAAAGATGAAAATGTTTGCTTTACTATCAGTATACATAATAGGGGAGTGTTGGGTAACTTCGGACAGCGGGAAAATTTGGACACTGACATTGTTTCCTTTATATGTCTGTTGTTTGAAACTAAAACAAAAATAACTGGCAAAACAGCGAAAATCCTGATGAGACGGCTCATTATGAGCCGTCTCATCTGGATTTTCACTGTTTGCAATGGTATGTCCGAATTTACCCGCCTGTCCGGAGTTACCCAAATCTCCCCTACTCGTAAAAATTTGAACAAAACCTAAGCCATTTTGTAATGAGATAAGATTCACAAACAGGTTGCTACTTTGAGTCAGTGAAATCTCTAACTAGTTTAAAGTGTATAAAGGGAGAACCAGTAACTGAATATGACATACATTACATTGCATGCAATATGTAAAAATTAATGGTATTAGTCAACTATTCAATTATCAGCCTAGTTCAGCAACAGTGGTATTTAAATTTTGTAACTTTTCTTCAGATCCTCTTAGAAAACTCAGTACAGTCACTGTACAACTGAGTTCATTGAACAACAGATGGCTTATAGATTCTTACAACAGATAAGCTTGACTTATGAGGATTACTCTAAGATATCTTTTATTCCCCCCCCCCCCCCCCCCCCCGCAAACAAAAATATGACTCGGCAAGTTGGTTCTAATGAGGGATCACAACATATCTTTATACATGTACACAAATAAATTAAAATATTAAATATTGTCCCTCAATATTCCAGTTATCTTTTCTTATATGGAGCACTGAAGTTTCCCCCATTAGTTCCACATACATGTACATGCTCTATAGTAGCAATATTTTTATTTCTCCAGAATAACTTACACAGTAGGATTTCTGATATCAAACTAATAGTCAGGAGCAAATTTATTCCTTTACGAGCTGACCCTCATTAGGAAGGGAGGCAAAATTGAAAACTGCAGAATTGCTTCCCCTGAAAATGTATCCATTTGCCTTAAAAAATATCTATATTTTACCTTCTTTGGTAGCATATACACGCCAAGTGGATATTTGTCAGATTTTGTCCACAGTTCAATCTGGGCTAATACTTGGTTGGTAAAGGAGTTGCTCATCACAAAGCTAGGATGTCCATGAGCACAACCCAGGTTGACCAGACGACCTTCTGCCAGGATAATCAGATGACGACCATTCTTTAGTGTGTATCTGTCTACCTATAAGAGAGAATCACAGAAACACTTAAAAAGATTCTGATAAGGAAAGGCTTGGGGATAATTTTTCATGAAAACTTACGTTTTTTTTTATTACCTTTAGGATCATTGAACAGCTGCATTTGCTAACAGCATAGATCCAGATTAGGCAGCTCATAATGACTGCCTCATCTGGATCTAAACTGTTTGCCCTCTTCCAATATGATATAACTTTAAAACAAAAAAACTAAACATGATAACAATTTTTTGAAATTTCACATGTACTAGTAGTGTTGTTGCTTTATGTTCCGGTAAACAGCTATGGTCATGCCAGGACAGTCAGTTAACCTAACCACACTATTCCCGATCAGGCTTAGACCTCCTAAGCAGTTAACCAGTACTAAGTGCACATACTTTTCACCAGTAGCTGACAACTGATCTTCTTGCATCAGCAGAAGGAGAAATGAAAGGATATGACCGGACTGGGTATTGAACCTGGGACCTCAGACTCTTGAGTCAGACAGGCTACCGACTGCGCTGCGCGGCCCTCCATTTTACAGATGTAATTTGTTTGCTCTTTTGGCGCTTTTGTGCTTTAAGGTTTAAACATCTGTCAGTCAGGATTTTGAACAAGAAGTGGATTGACTGAGGTGCCACAGTGTATGTATTTTCACAGGAATTCAACCCTTAAAGCGCCCAAAATAAAATTGTTGAATTGGCAAACAGTGAAGATCCAGATGAGGAGGCTCATAATGAGCCACCTCATCTGAATCTACAATGTTTGCCCTCTAGTGTTCAAATTCTCCATATGATATCACCTGGAAGAAACATTTTATGAAATTCTGCAGACGTAAATTTTGTTGTCTGCTTTTTGGTGCATTAAGGGTTAAGAAATTACCCAAGAACTAGTATCTACAGCTCTTTACAGATAATAAACATCCCAGTAGTACAATAAGAAAATCATTACCTGCGGTTTAATCTGTTCTTTCTTTTCACAGTTGTCGTTGAGCCACTTGATATCAAGTTCACAATCAAAGTGGCCAATATTGCACACAATGGTATCTTCTAACATCTGTTCAAAGTGGTGACCCATGATAATACTCTTACAACCTGTGGCTGTCACAAAGATTCTTGCTTTGCTGATGCAGTCATCTATTGTGCTTACTTCATAGCCTGCAATGAAAAAATGTCTTACCTTGAACAGGACACTTAATGTAAACATAGCTTTTTTTTGTTGTTTGTACGTTTGCTTGTTGTTATTTTTTCTTTGCATTTTTTTATTTCTTTTACATGTATTAATTATTATCTTTTTCTTTTCTTTTTTTTGACAACCTTCAGATCACAGTAAAATTATCCTTAAAATCATCATGTCTTATCTGGACTTGATGTGATTAATTTGGCTCTTCTATAGAAATGGTACCAATTTCTAAGTAAGCATAATTAATTATGCAGAAAGGTCTTTCTGCTCCCCATCTCTGGGAGACGGCTCGATACAGACTGAAATACTGTCTCAAAGAACTGTTGAACCCAAAACTACCAAATTCTGGCAAGAAAGCATGCTCAGTAAGAACAATCAAAAGACAATATACATCACCTCAGTGTCTTTTCTGAGACTCTAAACATCAAAGTTTTCACAATAATGTTTGACCTATTATTCTTGTTTTTCTGCAGGACCACATTCTGACCCTCAGCGTAACTGCCTCAGTGTGACAATTCTAGAGAAGATCATAACATGGGTGTATGTAGAATGAATAATATTAGAATTCACAATATCCCCTCTTATAGGGGCCGTATTCATAAAGCAACTTAAGTCGTTGCTATGCTGTTGCTAAGGGTAAATTTCTATGTTGGAGATTCCCTACAACTATGAAATTTGCTCTGGAGGAACAGTCTTACAAAGACTGTTCCTCCAGAGCAAATTTCGTAGTTGTAGGGAATCTCCTTTACAGAAATTCAGCCTTAGCAACAGCATAGCAACGACTTAAGTGGCTTTATGAATACGGCCCCTGACCATGTGTTTTACTGTAGCATTCCCATCGCAATGAAGTGAATCAGAAAGGGCCTGGTTGTTCAAAACTAACAACATTGTTTGTTAACGAGACACAAAAAACATCAGTGTAGTTAGTTATAAAGTCATAAAACACTTAATGAGTTGACTTCTTAAAGAGCTTGTTAGGTTAACAATGGTTTGAACAACTGGGCCCAGAAATGCTTTATAGGCAGGAAAGCATCATAAAAGACCATCAAAGACCTCTGAGCATTCTAAATTTTGGTGTATATAAAGAGATACATGTTATACTTATTTCACTCAACCATACCTTCCATGGCTGCTTGTAAGGCATTTATGGGATCAATTTCTGTGATGATAACTCTAGCACCAAATGCCCTCAGGGCCTGGGCACAGCCCTTGCCCACATCACCGTAGCCTGCTACGACGGCAACCTTCCCAGCTAACATCACATCAGTGGCACGCTTGATACCATCAACAAGTGACTCCCGACAGCCGTAAAGGTTGTCAAACTTGCTCTGTAATGTAAAGAATGAAGAAACTTAAGTGAATGGGTATACATAGAGGATCTTACACTCATGGTCATTTCAAACAAGCCTTCAGCGAGTTTCATAAATTTCATATGAAATGACCACGAGTGTAAGATTCTGTTTATCATAATGACCCTTTAAAATGGGATTTTAACGCCTTCAATCTTAACATTATTTCAATCTGAAAACACATTGTTGACATGGACGTTGTCAATGACTTTACGTGTATGCGTCAAAGTGTTATTACATGTGTGGTCATAAGATTTTTCTGACATGACGTTATCCACTTAATAACAGCGACATCATATGATAGATGTATTTCCAAGTTTATTCACCATTTTCACATAGAAAAAAAGCTTTTGTGACTTACTGTTTGCTTGCCTAGATAATGTTGCCCTTTTGAAATGGGGTTTACTATATGTATTAAAGGAAGGAACAAATCTTTTAATAGTTGGCCCCCACCTCTTCTGCCTCCTCAAGCGAAAGTGAGAAGTACAATAACTCTTCCTGTACATTCATACAGGCGAGCTAAAGTTGTAAAATGCCAAATCTGCTTCCCCTCAAAGTTCACCCATTCACTTTATCATATGAACAGGGCTGTGGAAATACATGTACTATGCCAGACTTGCCCTACTTGTCCCGTTTCACTCTGGACAAGTGAGAAATTTCAGTTTACTTACCCTGGGACAAGTATTCCAAGTGTCATTAGAGGAAGTATTTCAGGATAATTCTGAGATACTTTCCGTACTTTTTCATGAAAACATATGTTGTGGGTTCCTGTTAGAATTGCCTCATTTAGGCAATTCTAACAGGTGTCCACAACGTATGTTTTTATTCGCAACTTTGTGACAGTTAGCTTAAAACTGTCATCAAGTTCAACTCTTCATCTATTCATTATCCATTATTATTTCCTTATTACATGTGTACCCTTTCCTGGGCATGTAAATATTTGTTTGGACCAGTTAATTTTGTCTATTTACTTGTCCATGGACAAGTAAAAAATTTCGGTATTTCCACAGTCCTGATATATACATCTCAAAGATTAAGGTACATCAGAGCTCCAGAAAAGAAGGGGTGACAGGGATAATTCAGAGATATTTTTTGTATTTCTCAATGAAAGCATACGTTGTGAACCTTCATTAGAACAGTCTCGGCAAGATCAAACGGTCTCTGCAAGACGGTTCTAACTTCTAATCAGGGGTCGCTACGTATAATTTTATTGCAAGATAAGGAAAATTATCCTTAAATTATCCCTGTTACCTGTTCTTATCCCTACAACCGTTTCACAACTGCAGCAGTGAACCAATCAGGCATCCTATGTGCATACAAGTCTGAGTCTCCAACAGTGTTAACTTTTCCACGCTATTTCATAATGTGTAACTTGCATACTAAGCCCTAGTCACTACCAGACCAGCCTGTGAATATGTACTCTGTCTAGCATAAGACAACATTTGTCAGAACAAATTCAAAGATGTCGCTGAATGGTCAAAGTAGTATTACCTTTGTGACAGAATCATTAACATTGATTGCAGGGACTTTCAACTTTCCATCAGTCATCATTTTGTAGAGATTGTGTACACCTGTGGTTGTTTCTTCTGAGAGACCTTTGATACCAGCCAGGTATTGTGGGTATTTTTCATGAACGAGATTTGTGAGATCACCACCGTCATCCAAGATCATGTTGAGTGGCTTGCCATCAGGGAATACCAGTGTCTAAAAGAGGTAAAATGTTATCAGTAGATGTCACACCTGGTTAACTATGTTTTCACAGATGTTATGAAATGAAAAAGAGCTGTTACAAAACGAAAAAGAGTCATAGTTACCAAACGACCTGATTACCAGGTTATTTGGTAACTATGACTTGTTTTCATTTCTTAACAGCTCTTTTTTATTTCCTAACATCCTTGAAAACATAGTTAACCAGGGGTGGGTGTAATCAAGTGGATAAAATGGTTACAGGCATATTTACTTATGACATACACAATATTTACAAAGCAGCCGTCCAAAATAAAATGCAGTTGTTATTGTTTATATTTCCTAAATTACATGTTAAATTCTGACCCCTAAATAGTACCACTTCATTGATGTGGTTCTAATGAGGGCCTGAAACTGTAAATAAGGCCACATTCAGAGCTCAAGATAAAAGGAGCTATTTTGGATAATTCAAATATAATATTTTTTTCTTATTTCTCAATGAAAAAATGAAAACTTATGTTGTGACCCCTCATTAGAACCGTCTCGATGAGACGGTTCTAATGATGGGTCACAAAATATGTTTTTATAGAAATATGGATAAGTATCCCTAAATTATCCCTGTTACCCCTTCTTATCTGGAGCACTGCACACTGATGAATGTCATCAAACATACTCCTTGCCTGTACAAGTTCTCTGACATTTTACACCCTGACATTTCTGTGTTGTCAAGTCAGCAGAATTTCTCTTGACATTTACACTCTGATTGCTCAACAGCTGGTAACCGTGTGACTGACTGCTTATGGAAGAAAGAGAACTGTTTTTGAACTACTGGCCTGTTCTCTTCTAGAGTTCATGCGTATCACAGTCATTCGCCAAGCTGCATCCAAAGCATGCTACATCATATCACAGTTCTCACTTTTCATCTAGAAATTCTGTGTTCCGACTATAATGACTCCTCCATACTCCTTTTCTACATTTGGTCTATTTTCTCAAATTTCTAGACATATCAAGGGAGAAAACCCCATTCTAATCCAATTTTTAATGTGTAAGATTCACTATTAATACTGTATTTCTTATAAGACGGGGAATTTTCTCTTCCAAAACAATCCCATAAATCTAGATCCGTCTTTTAAGATGGATCTAGATTTTTTAGATTGTTTTGAAAGAAAAAAAAAACATCCAATAGCAGAATTTCATATGACTGATTTAGATAATGGGGGTCATTTTAGAGGGAGGAAAAACGTTTTACAGCCAGAATAATACAATAGTCTCTTAAAAGAGCTTATTTTTTACCTGTTCAATACACCAGATATATTCCTCATCTGTTTCCCCCTTCCAGGCATATACTGGTACCTCAGTCTTGGCAATGGCCGCAGCAGCAAAGTCTTGTGTGGAGAATATATTACAGCTTGACCACTGAACCTGTAATGACAGAATTACCATACCCTTAAAACACTACAAACAAGCGAATTCTGCAGGAATTTGGCAACTTTTTTAAGGAAAAAGTGAGAGGAGGCACATATCAGAAAGGGGGGTTTATTGTAAGAAACTTTGACGTCACAATTACCTCAAAAATGGCATTAAAAGAAAATCTGTTTCCATGGTATCAAAATGATAATAGGTTGTAACTCCTCAAAACTTCTTCTTTACAAGCAACTTGGCAAGAATAAAACTACTGAAATGTATTTATTGTATAAACATGACATCTGAGGAAATCTGTATACTGGAATGATTTTCTGTCTTTGGACAGTTCCACAGCCTACGTTATACCAGCTGGCAGTTACCGGTACTGCAAAAACTTATCAGGCTCTTATTTTAGATTTTTTTTTCAAATTTAAGGTGAATGAGTACATTTTCAGCAGCAGCAACTTTTAGACTAGCATTTTTAATATTTGCCCCTACCAATGGCATTGGCAGGGGGGCAAATATAAAAAATGCTAGTCTAATGAATGGGGTAAACTCTTAAAAACAAGACTTTCCTCACCATGCAGCACATTCCTCCCGTACCACTTTCTGAAAGTGTTTTGTTGTCCAGGGAAACAAACAGAAAGTCATGAAAGTTGTTTTCCTTTGTAAAAATGGAACAAAATCATGAAGGTGAATCCATACACCTTTTATATAAGGAAGGTAAATATAAAACATAGTACCATACCTCTGCCCCCAAGGCTGTCAGAGTCTCAATCAAGACAGCTGTCTGAGTGGTCATATGAAGACAACCGGCAATTCTAGCCCCCTTCAAGGGCTTTTCTGAGCCATACTTCTTCCTAAATTCCATCAAACCAGGCATCTCATTCTCTGCTATTTCTATACATTTTCTGCCCCAGTCAGCCAGGCTGATGTCAGCTGAAAACAAAAATTAGGTTTAACAAGGTTCGAAATTAACAGTAGCAAGTAGCAAATTTGCCACTTAAAAATCTTATTTGCCAACTGAAGAAAAAAGTGGGTAGGTTAGCAAAGAGTTGCTGCATAAGAATTCTTTAGTAAAAGTTTCTTGGAAGTACTAGCCAATTTTCATTACAATAATGAATCTGTGTGAAAGACTAAACACAATTCCATACGGTCAAAGGCATTATCAATGCCTTTGACCCTATGGAATTTTGTTTGGTCATAAATCTGACAACTGTTGAGCGGCAAGAGGACTGTTTTTGGTCCCCAGTTTTTGCTACCAGGTACGTGAGTTTTGCTACAAGTTTTTTATACCAGGTAGAGATTACTTGCTACCAGCAAAAAAAGTTAGTTTCTAATATTGTTTAATACCTTATTTATTTGGCTATAGGATGGGCGGCTCCTGCCATGATTGATTGATTGATTTGATGCTTAACGTCCACAGTAAACAGCTATGGTCATGTCGGGATGGTCAGTTAACCTAACCACACTATTCCTGGGCAGGCTTAGACCTCCTAAGCGGTTAACCAGTACTAAGTGTGCATACTTCCGCCAGTAACTAACAACTGCCCTTCTTGAATCAGCAGAAGGGCTCCTGCCATGAAAATAACCGAAAGTAATTTGTATAATTCTGGTACAAGATTGGGTTTTCCCTTCCGAAACCATCTCAAAAAATCTATAGCTGTGTTTTAAGATGGCTCTAGATTTTGGGGATTGTTTTGGAAGGGAGAAAACCTCTGTCTAATAACTGATTATAGTTAGGTGTATGGAAATCATTGTAACAAGGAAACATTTGCCTCATTTCTCACTGGGGGCTGCTCTTGAATGGATGGATGACTTGCAGTTCTACATTCTTTTTGAACAGGGTTTCAGTCATATCAGGGCGATGTGAGGGTGACAATGAAAGGCTATATGCCAGCACATCTTAAACCCAGGACCGCTAAATCAGCAGGCCAGCATTAAACTTACTGAGCTACTGGAGCTCCTAGTCTCCCTGTGGAGTACATGTTTTTGTTTAAAAAGCAGCCTTAAAGATTTATCATATTTCTTCTAATAATCACCCCCTCCTTTATGTATACATTCCTCACTTTTTTCTATGAGAATTGGCCAACTTCCACCAGAATAGGCTTTAGACAACTGAACTTTTTCAGTTGTTGCCCAAATTTTGTTTCCAAAAGGCCATTTAACTGCAATACCCCCAAGCTGTTAATCAGAAGAAATTCCCACTGGGCACACAAAGTTGAATCAATATTGATTCAACGCCACAACTTTGAATCAAGGTTGAATCAAGAACGATTCAACTTTGTGAATCAATATTAATTGAACAAAGTTGAATCAATATTGATTCAACCTTAATTCAACATCATGTTGAATCAAGGTTGAATCAATATTGTGTTGAATCAAGGTTGAATCAATATTGATTCAATTTTGTTCAATTAATATTGATTCACAAAGTTGAATCAATCATGATTCAATCAAAGTTGTGGTATTGAATCAAGGTTGATTCAATATTGATTCAACTTTGTGTGCTTGCTGGGACTAATACTGTAATTCCATCTTTTTCTGCTTCTCTAAATGATTATTTATCATTAATTCTGAAGGTAGCTGATTGTAGTTCATCTTTAATCATTCAGATCTAGGCTATCTTCCTTTCTTTTATTTGTCCCCAATTGTAAAATGCAAAAAAAAAAAAAATATGCATTTAATTTTCTCTGGTCTCATTTAAACTGGGAAACACAGCTATGGATTAGTAATGACCTTCACTGATGTCCCTATCTAAGTTTTGATAAATGCGGGTCAGCATAAAAATTCACGCCATAAAGTTCAATATCTGTGGTGTCCAGTGTGACTGAAAAGTGGGTGGGGAACATTAAAATTCATTTCACAAAATATGAACAAAAGAATCGTAATTTTCTGCGTAAAATTGTATGAAACAATATAATATTATTAGCACTTTGGCTTTACAGTCACAGAAATAAATGACATTCTACATACCAACTTTATATTTAGGTTTTCCTGTGGCCATTTTTCGATAATTTACCAGCCGGTGTCCTCACGTGTGTGGGTTTATCTGAAGAGACCAAATCTGACGTTTCTGGTGGCTTTATACGCAATCCTCATTTGCATATAACCACGTGGACAAGTAAAGTTGAACGCCAAAAGTGCTGTATCGATATTAACCACCCCTAATGTGTAGTTAAATGATTTTTGCAACATATAAAATATTTTTGTACGTTTGCGATCTCTCTAGCTTCAGTGTTGTGATTATTTAAAGATCGCTTAAATTTGTAGAAAACCCTGTTTCCATTGACGTCAGTGGTGGCGTACGTTAGCAAGAAAATATATAAATGAGGTTAAAGTCGTACCAAATAGAAACTATATAGACCTGTACCAGGAAAGCAAGAAATTTAATAATATTGCACAAGTAATGTAGCTAGTTATTGATGCAATTTTCATGTAATATCTTTTATACTTTTTTCATAATATATATATATATATATATATATATATATATATATATATATATATATATATGGTAGGATTAAATCATCAACAGTGCAAAACAATATTTACTGAGCGCTTTCGGCTTTCGCCTTCTTCAGAGTTTACAGGTACAAGAAAAAAAATCAAAATTTCAACATTTCTACAGGTAAATCAAGAAAAAACAAAATAATCATGAAAACGTTTCTCAATTTACTATTCAAATTCACATTAAACGACCAAAGAAATTGAAAAAAGGTCGTTTAACAAAGCAAAATTGCTACAAGGCGGCCGTTTCACGGCCCCAGTTCGAATTTGAAATTGCAAATGGCTGCCAAAATGAGAAAAATCGTATTATGCGATTTGTAGCGGTGTATTTATAGCGATATACATACATTCTGTATACTGGCCATTCAGCTGTGATGCAAAACTCACCATAATGAAGGAAAAAGAGAATTTTACATGTAATTACATCGCTACAAAAGCAAGAGTGGAACACTGTATGTCTGGAATAATGCAAGATGCCCCTGCAGAAATAGACTGAAGGTGGGACCGAGGCTAATCTCCTTTGTTAATGCCGCTTGGATTCAAAGTGTTAAGACGACGTATCCAGTAGCTCTCACGACTTTTTCTGGCATTGTCTTTCCACTCTGAATTGCTTTCTAAGCAGCAAACAGAGGCATGACTGAGAAAGTCATGTCCTTGCAAGCAAAAGTGCTCAGCGGTAGGAGATCTTTCAAATCTCTTGTGTCTCCAGTCATCTCTGTGACCATTCATTCTGATATTCAGAGGGCCCTTGGTTTCCCCAACATACTGCTTTCCACACTTGCCACAAGAGATCAGATACACAACATTCTGTGTCCTACAATTGGTGTCACCTTTAAGCTTGACACGAGCACCACTGGACGATGTGGCTGTCTGAGAGGGGGTTATCATTCTACAGGTCTGACATCTTGATCTGCCACAGGGTTTACATTGAACAAGGGAAACCAAGGGCCCTCTGAATATCAGAATGAATGGTCACAGAGATGACTGGAGACACAAGAGATTTGAAAGATCTCCTACCGCTGAGCACTTTTGCTTGCAAGGACATGACTTTCTCAGTCATGCCTCTGTTTGCTGCTTAGAAAGCAATTCAGAGTGGAAAGACAATGCCAGAAAAAGTCGTGAGAGCTACTGGATACGTCGTCTTAACACTTTGAATCCAAGCGGCATTAACAAAGGAGATTAGCCTCGGTCCCACCTTCAGTCTATTTCTGCAGGGGCATCTTGCATTATTCCAGACATACAGTGTTCCACTCTTGCTTTTGTAGCGATGTAATTACATGTAAAATTCTCTTTTTCCTTCATTATGGTGAGTTTTGCATCACAGCTGAATGGCCAGTATACAGAATGTATGTATATCGCTATAAATACACCGCTACAAATCGCATAATACGATTTTTCTCATTTTGGCAGCCATTTGCAATTTCAAATTCGAACTGGGGCCGTGAAACGGCCGCCTTGTAGCAATTTTGCTTTGTTAAACGACCTTTTTTCAATTTCTTTGGTCGTTTAATGTGAATTTGAATAGTAAATTGAGAAACGTTTTCATGATTATTTTGTTTTTTCTTGATTTACCTGTAGAAATGTTGAAATTTTGATTTTTTTTCTTGTACCTGTAAACTCTGAAGAAGGCGAAAGCCGAAAGCGCTCAGTAAATATTGTTTTGCACTGTTGATGATTTAATCCTACCATATACTTATTTCAATCATTTTGAATCCATTTGTTGGATCCAGTGCTACCGGGAAGATTTTTGTTTGATGTTTGTCTCATTTCTCCCTATATATATATATATATATATATATATATATATATATATATATATATATATATATATATATATATATATATATATATATATATATATATATATATATATATATATATATATATATACATTTTTTGCGCTAAAAGAAAAAAATGCACTAAAGTCAAGGGTAACGTCACGATTTAACGAACACTTCTCTCCACCCTCTGTAGTTATAAACCCTTAGCTACCCTTTAAGCGCTTAGCGGGGGGTCTGGATTTCTCGTGTCGCGGCTCATTTACATCTTCCCCAGCTTCTACATTTTGTCATATGTTTCAGCATTTGCATGGATATTTTAAAAACAATTTAGATAAATAAATAAATAAAATAGACGCATTGCTTGTTGGAGGTTTTCTTGAGGTTAATTGCATAGCGCAAACATGCTACCGTAAAAGTTCGAAGAATTTGGACACCTTAAACTAATTGGTGGCCCCCTGTGCAGGGAGAGTCACCCCCTGTGCAGGTTAAAGATCTCTACTATAGCTACATGGCTATATGTAGGCTTTCATCCTGCAACACTGGAGTGTACAAAAGTACACCTGCTCATAATACTCTGAAAAGAGGGTGTAGCAGTAAATATATAAAAAAAAGAAACTAAAAGGTCAACAGCTAAAGCATAAGATATGAAGCACATATAGTATTAAACATGCATACAATAGTATTTGATGTGCTGATCATTCTGACGTTGGTTGCGTTATGATTCATTATTGACAGAGTTATTCCCCTTTTCTCATCTGTATAAGATATAATTACTATGTCTATAAGTTTCTCAATAACAATAACTGCTGGGCTTTGATATCTATAAAAAGTGCTTTTGGGACTCCACTGTACAAGACCTCGGAGAGTTACGTCCCTTGGATAATCTTCCGGAAGTAATGAGGAAAATATCATGTGATGGCAGAAAATTGACAGAAAAACAGAATTTTGACAACAAAACTTAATTTAGAACCATGGAATATCACGATGCTTATTTTAACATAGACCATGGGTATCTGGAAGGACTTGTCCGTGGTTTTAAATCTGGAATATTGAGACAGGCAGACTATCTAAACCTTGTTCAGTGTGAAACTTTAGAAGGTTGAGCTATTATTTCATAAATTATCATCAATTATCTAGGGCAGCAGTGGCAGTATTCGACCAGTCAATGCAATTAGTTTAATTACCGTTATCTGTCCATAATTATGTGTAAAAATACGCTTTACATTGTTTACAATACACACCTTCTCTAACGGGAAGTTATCAGAGGCATACTCGATTAACAATTTTCCGCGTCAAAACCATTTGGGGTCCCCAAGGGGGGCGTTCTAGTATTCGACCAGTTGAGGTAAAATTCGACCAGGTGTACGTTTTTAAAAAATATGTGTCATAGCTCCTGGAATCACTTCAGAAACTATTTTCAAGCACTGTATATATTCAATGCATACTTACCCTTAGCAAAAAGAAATGCATTTAATATCTATTCAGTTTCCATTTCTTTCTAACCATTAATTTTTCATTCATTCATCATTTCATTGCAAGGCTTAGCAATGGAAAGTTTCCATAGAAGGCAATTAGTCTTAATCATTGAACTTCCATTGGATCACCCTTATTGCAGCATTGGACCGCCATTGAAAATGGACGAAATATGCAAATTAGGCTGCTATTGAAATGACATCATGGAAATGGTGAAACAATAATTTCCATTTTGCATGGAAACATTGAAATGACATCATAAAAATGGTTAGAACATTAGTTAAAATGGTTTGCTACCATTTAAATGATGCAGTTATAGTGATGAAATAATACTTTTCTCATGGTATGATCATGTGCTATATTCTAATAAAATATATCTTATGTAAGTAACTCAGAAAAGCCTGCAAATTCGCACAATCTGTAAAGTGTCCTTGTTGTGCACTCTGCGTGAAAATTAGACTCCAAAAGTCCTTCATGAAGGTACTAACAAAGACCCTGAACCCTTGCTATATGCAGCACAAAGTATATTTTCCAGAAGCACTGACAAAAACCTAAAAATTTGGTAAATATGTACCAGAAGAATTCTGTTGCTTCAAGCACCATTTCTTGTCTCTTCATTAAAAAAAAAAATAAAAAAATACCATAAAGATTTCAACTATCTGGAACAGATAGATCAGAAAATAGTGCAGATGCAGATCAGGTTGCTCGTAAAATGAACAATCTGATCAGGGTTTACACTGTCTGCTATTCCATCTTCACCTTCAAATCCAAACTGTTCCATATTTAAGACAGCTATGGTAATTATTTTAAGTGTCCGATTTTTATCACTTTTACAGAGTAATAATCATTTATGGTTACACTTCTTTTAATTAGTGGACCTAGCAGTATTAAAACAACGTGCCCTTAAATTTTCTGATCTTTACAAAGTATTTGTACATATGTATCATGTTTGCTGGGGCAGTCTGATCTGGTTTTGCACTGCACTGGCAGTCTGATCAGATTCTACATTATTTGTTTGGGAAGCAGTCTGTTCAGACTCTATAATGTTTGCTCATGGCAGCCTTAATATCTTACAAACAAATAAAAATAATTAAGAATGCCAGATGTAATTTGCAGGGTAAGGGAACTAGTAATGTAGATATCAAGCTTGATTTATGATTAGCACTAGCAGACCAGCTTTCCATTTGAACAGTCAGAAGGACCAGATCAGTAGTCTAACCAGCATGTCAAAGTTTTGCTTGGGCAGCCTCATCCAGGTCTGCAGTGGTGTACACTGTCTGCTTGGGGACAGCCTGAGCATGGTTTACAATATTTGCTAGTGACAGTTTGATCAGGGTCTATACTGACAGTCAGATCTGGCTCTACAAAGTTTCTGTTGCCCAGCAGTCAGATCAGAGTTTATATACTGTTTGCTGGGGCAATGCTACACTATTTGTTCTGGCAGTGTCAGGGTCTGCACACATTGCTCTTTGCTGTCTGGTTGCTATGGCATATCTATCTTAATAACGATAAGCTCTAATAAATTGAGTCACAGCACAAGAAAAGAAGTCTGATGTCACATGCAAACAACAGATACTACATATGAGACCATCCTGCACTTAAATGCGGATGTGCAGACTGATCAGAGCTACCGCCTTTTGCTATATGTATTCTTCCAGCATAGTATTTTTTAGATGATACGTAACTATGCATACAAGCTAAAAAACAAACAAACAGATCTTATAGTAACTGGTCCATTTTCCCTGGGATTTTAGGCTATTATATTTTATTGGAAGAACCTTATGGTAAGAATTCTAACTATTGGGACAGACAGGGCTGAGCAGAAGGTGCAGGCCCGGATCAGTCTCACCAGGAATTATACTGCTTTCCATTCCATTTGCATCTTCTGAACACATAACTGCTTTGTAAACCCAAAATGTCCGAATTTTAGGATAATTTTGGTAATTATTCTAGGTGTCCGAATTTTCAGACTTTTTTCATTACGTTTTTTAAAAATCAAAATCTTAAACTCTGGCACTCATAAGTTTTCCAATATCATTACTGTTAAAAATCATTGGTTCAATGAATGAATAAAAGATACATCATTAGACATGGCAATTTGGGTGAATAATTACACATCAGAAATATATATCGTTACAGTGAATCTGACATTAGCCAAAAAGTAAAACATGCAAATTTTAACTATAGAAACTTACTTAGATGTAATTTTTTGTATTAATTCACACACTGTACAAGATCCATTTATTTGTTGTCCAGAATATATTCCAAAACCTCAAAACATTATTAAAACTTTATGCAAGAAAGTTTGGTTAAAAACATACAACTGTTTTAAAGCTTAGCTAAATAATTACGCCAGAATTTAAAACTAACTCTGGTGTACTGAGAGGCTGACAGGAAATTACTGATATATAGTTATTGCTATAGAAACCACATTCTTTCTCTAGCCCCAAACCTTGATAATTACCATTTAAGGCCCATTTCCCTGTCAATCAAATTCAATAGAAAATAAATGGTTCAAATAATATCATTTTGTCATGGTAGACATTTCTGTTTAGAGCTAGAAAATAGAAAACCAATGGATAAAAAAATGGCATAGCTGTATAAAATCCCCATTTTTATATTATTTTCTGCGAAAATAGAAATATAATAGCCTATTTGCAATGGTTTTAAGGAACAGGTATGAAATTTAACTTGTTATTAAAGAGTGAAACAATGGAAAATGGTGAGACCATGGTGAACTAATAGCAAATCAATGTAAAAAATCCATTTCATTTTGCTAAGGGAAACTGATTGAAATCATTTAGTAATAACAAATTATCATCGTCTCCCTAAGCTGGCAAGGACGCTATTACAAAGTAGTGCAAGAAATGATTCACATTTCAAGCACAGGCACTTGTTTCACAGAAATGATATTTTATGTAACATTTTCTATTTGTATAAGTATTGTTTTACTGTTTGAATAAAATCACCAATCAAATTAGAAGTCTTCATCATACTATTTAATTCATCCTGTTTGGGGACTCAAATTAATCCATACCTGGTCGAATACTACATACTGCTCATTGACCTGTTCTAGTATTCGACCAGCACTGGTCACGTGATTGTAAAGGTCAAACCATATTTGGACAAGGTGCACATGGTGATATGAAGCGTGACTACTTGTTATTCACATGAAGGTGACTTTTGTAAATTATGTTACTTTTCATTTTCGTTTGAATATAAAGTATATTCCTTACAGGAAGTTATAAAAATGGCGGAAATTGCTAGTCTGACTTGGTTCAATTAAATTATAATGACCACAACTGACTTTTTATTAGCACAGCCTGTTCAGCAACTAGAGAAAAAGAAGGAGTAATTGCACATGCATAAAAATATGAAAGCAAATATTTGATTGGTTGATACATATTGAGGCTACAGACAGGGAAAACCTGAGCTGGTCGAATACTGCAGCTGGTCGAATACTGCAGCGGGTGCCCTAGTTATCTTCGGATTTTCATGTGTTACATATGTGTTTTTTCTTCATTTTTGTAATCATAAGTTGACCTGTCAGACCACAGGTAGTTTCGGCTCTTTTCCAGTTTGGCCTAGATGTTTTGGCAGCATTTCAAGAGTGGGTCTTTTCTGCCTATTTTTGATGGGTCATTTCTGCTGTACTTGTGATGTCTCCCGGATCATCCAGGAGTCTCCCGGAAATGAAACCCATCATCTGCACTCCCAGAAAGTCTTCATAATCTCCCCTATGCTGAATTTTCCTATTGTAGTAGGAGGAGAAAAATCTGTAAAGAAAATTTTGTTGAGCGCTCCGACCGGGGATCAATCTCACGACCCCAAGATTATAAAGCGAGCACACAACCACTAGGCTAAAAGGTCCAGCCCAGTTAGATTGGTCAGTTATACACTCTAATCTCTATATGTTTAAACTTATCTCTATATTCCTATGTACATAATTTACACACCACTACCTGGCCATATGTACTACTACACTCCTCCATCCTACCAAAGAACATTTGTATCAAATGTTAAGTAAATGAAATAATTATAATCCAGGGTTTTTTTTTTTTACTCCCCAGCCATTGCTTTGCCCTTGGGCTCCAACGGTAATTATCCTGGCACCAGGCACTGATGTTTAGGAGGAGAGAAATCTGTACAGAAAACTTTGTCGACCGCCCTGACTGCGGATCAATCTTACGACCCCAAGATTATAAAGTGATCACACAACCACTAGGCTAAAAGGTCCAGACCAGGCAGACTGGTCAGTTATACACTCTATATACCTATGAACATATAAATTACACATCACTAATTGGCTGTACTACTACACTATCATAATTTTTTTCTGAACATTCCATTTTGCGGTATCTACTTACCCGGCGGCAAGTCTAAAAGGATTAAAATGTCCATGACCTAATTTCCTAACAGGGTGCAATATTGGTTGTATCATTCCGAGGGGTATTTGTTTATAAGACACAGCGAGGTGTTAAATTGGCTCTCGCATCAATAAAGGTACCTAATCTAACTGTAATAACAGGTTACTTTTACCCCGAGTAAATGACTGCGTCACAGCTGTATGATTATGACACCTGTCATTGTTTCTGTCATGGATTTATCGGAATAACCACAATAGAGGGGAGCCAGTGTGGATACATGCCTATATGGGGTGGAAATGAGCCAAACCTGGTTTGCTATTAAAGATTTACATCTTATCTACAATTCTAGACCAAAGCAATAATTTTGAACCAAGAGCGCCAGTGTGGTAATTCTTCAAACTACACTAGGGTCAGCACATTTCGTTAACGGCCTCCTTCAGTCTCCGTGTGTAAAGTACTGTGTTTACACAGAGCTGAAAGTCATGTGTGCAAAACAAAGAGACGCACTTGGGGAAATCAATAAAATAAATACTCCATGCATGTACCAATTAGGGTTGGGTAGATTACGGAGTAAATCGTATTTAATTTAAATATGGTTTATTCAGTCAGCATAAAAAAGGAACAGATTAAGTATTATTAAAGGTGAGATGTCATTTGACCAGCATTTTTAAATAAACATACATTTTTCTGCCATCGTTTTCATCTTGCAAGAAAAAAAAAGTAAACCTGAAAAATGTGGATTTCTGTCTACGGTATATAGGGATGAATCCACATTTTAGATAACCAAATACTCTGATGTCTAGTACAGAGTCAACAGCAGGTTTATTTTCATTTTATCTTTAACAAAATACTTGATTTATAAGGAAACCTAAAAATGTGGATACATCCCTATATAGACTAGTATCCACATTTTAAATATATTAAAATACTCTTATGTTTATATTGAATTGACAGAAATTTTATTTCAATTTATAGCCTTGACAAAAACCAATATCCATGAACTCAAAAAATTTGGATTCATGTCTATATAGAGACGTATCCACAATTTAACAATTTCCCCTTGGCGAGCCTCTCAGCAAAGTTTGCATAATTTGTGGAAGCCTATGTCAGCGCCATGAACTGAGCAGCTGCTTGGAAGAAGTTGAAAAGGCGAAATGGTACTCATGTTTGAGACTTTACTATGCAGTAAATAAATGGATGTCAGGAACATTTTATATCGCAATGGGTAGATGAAAGATGAAGTTTGCTGTCTGTATATATTTAGGCATTTGTCAGTTACTGTCGAAAATATGTGCACTTAGTACTGGTTAACCCCTTAGGAGGTCTAAGCCTGTGCAGGAATAGTGTGGTTAGGTTAACTGACAGTCCCAACATGACCATAGCTGTTTACCATGGACGTAAAGCAACAAATCAATCAATTAAAAGTCTGTATATATTTTCGGACATCAAGCCATTATAAAGGTATGTATCCACACGGGTCCCCTATATAGTGGTATATCCGATTTATCATGTATTCCAGAACAGGCTATGACAGAATAGCCAGATTCTAAAATTGTTGTGAATTAGGGTTATGGATGGACACTCGGTGCCAGGTGTGTGCAACTATGGTTACTTACCGCTGAGGCTCTTGGGGAACGTTGTTACAAGAATTGAAACAGAACAGAACTGAATTAGGGGTAGTGATGCCCAACAATAAGAATTTTCCCTTCAGCTAGTCCACTTTAAAGTGTACAGAGGACCTTGGTTTTGAGTTTCATTCAGGGACCTGAACTCTAGATCCATGATATTAGGGGTAAAAAAACTGATGCAAATTCATGCTTCAGGGATTACCATGTATCCCCTCACTAACAGGTATATATTTAACCAAAAAAAGTCATCACAAACTATATGCGAAAGCATTTTTAATGCCAATTGCATTCTTCAGTCCCTCTGAACATATCTCTAGCTATGGGTATTGTGCAGTGATTTACAGTAAAAGAGCAGTTGGTAATTGACTTGACACCAGAGGGATGATTGCTCCACTTTAATGATTTTGTCCAGGTTATTTTACAAAAGAATGCACTGTAAAAAATCACAATTAGCCATGTTTGTTTGTGTTGTCATACTCATAGGGTTTTACAGTATTTGAATGATAAATGCAAATTATGTCTGACATCAGGTCAGTTGAATAGTCTCAGAGCACCTCCAGATTAGAGGGGTATTTAGGATAATTCGGAGACAATTTTACTTATTTACCAATGTAAACATGTTGTGACCCCTCATTAGAACTGTCCCTGCAAGACTGTTCTTATTTGGGGTCAAAACATTTGTTTTTATTAAGAACTATGGAAAATTATCCCTAAATATTTCCTGTTAACCCTTCTTTACACTGAACAGTCTCATTATATATTTTGCCATGTTACCGTATACAAGATAATTTTCAGGGTGTTCCATTTTTCGTGGCATTTCACGGTCACTTTGAAACCGGGAATATTAAAATCGCGAAATAATTTCCTGCTGTTTCTCACAAAGTATCTTCTGTAGACACAGTGTTCATATATTTTGTTTCTATTTGCTTCCATAATTGCTGGTACTTTTCACATGAGCCAGTTCTTTCATTAACCTGCGGCGGGTTTGCCGCAGGTTAATGAACGAACTGGCTCAAGTGAAAAAGAAGCAGTTTTGCTTTTCGTGCATGTTGCTAATCGCGAAAGTTAAAAATTGCGAAAAATTAATGTTTATGTTTTTGACCCGTAACCTCGAAAATTTGAACCTGCGAAAATTACCGCATATACGGTATTTACCCCATTCCTGGCACAATGATGCAGCAGTACCATACCTCCCTATGATGCTGCCCTATGAAGTTTCTGAGGTCCCTAGCAAAATAGTCTTCATAAGTTGAACTGTGGCATTATAAAGACAAACTCAATATGTAGCTTCTAAAATACGGTAATACAGTTATTTTCAAATCATATGTGACCTAAAATTCTTTCAAATAGCTTTTATGAACTTTTTGCATGATTAAGCCTGCAGTTGTGTTTTCTTTTCTTTCAAGATCGTTTACTGCTTTCTAAAAAAATTGTTCACCAATTAGCTAACCAAAATGTTCAGAGAAACAGAACAGATCCATATCAGACTGCTCCTGATCAGGATCTCTGCTGTTTTGCCTTTCAAGTTGGTAAAAATATTGGGCCATGACAGCAAAACCAACAAAGTGGCATGACTGTGCACCCAGGGAAGACTCAGATCAGTCTGGGCATACCCCCAGTAAGTCCAGAGTCTTATCTGTGTGTTTAAAGGGTAGTTAAGGGTCGAAGTTACCTCCATGTCAACAGCAAAGACTCTGATCAGACTGGGTGGATGCCAGTCTTCACTGGGTGCACATGCCACTTTGTTGGTTTTGTCGTGTCACATGTCAAATAGATGTGTATGGAAGCTGATTCAGTGTACAAATGTACAGAATGTACATGTACTTTTCTGAAAGCAGATTTTGTTGTAGATTTGCCTAGTAAATTTGCCTATAAGTAAATTGAATCAAGGAGCACATGAATAAAGTTAACAGATGCTGAAGGTTGTTAACTGTTTCAAGGAAACTGATAAAGCTGGAGATTAATAGGAATATTTTGCCAGAACTGAAACACTGAGATAACTCAGCATTTTAAGCTATATCAAGAGAAAAGGGTCCATTAGGTTACAGCAAAGTATGCTCAGTATAGTGATGCCATACCAAATTCCTTTGATTTTAAGACATCGGCTTTCCCTTCCAAAATCCATAAATCCAGATCCACCTTACAACATGGACATAGATTTTTGAAAGGGAAAACCCCATTTTATAGCTTGATGGACATTTTTTTGGTAGATTTGGAAGGTAAACAAATGAATAGAGTGTATGGGTCTGGTTAGCAGTTACTGAGGTCCAAATGCAATGACATTACACTTCCCCTATCCTAAACAGGCACTTTTGTTTTGCTGCCTCAACCCTTTTTTGGCAACTCTAGACTGAAAGTAAATTTTATTTCATGATTCTTAGTCTAGTAAGATTTTATTGAGCTCAGGGTCGTGGAGTAAGATTTCTTGATGAAAATGATGGGACTCCACTTTAAACTTTCAGGATGAGACTAGTTCTTATTTTTAGAAAATGAGCAGTCTCAGACTCCTACTTGTAAAATTCAAGTCAGAACCCTGCATTCGAAATTTCCTTGTCTCTCATCTAATGAGCTGTTGTCCAGCACCCCATGACCTATTTATTTCAGTAAATTCTATACATTGCCATTATAGAATGAGACATAAAACAGTTGCAAGATCAGCAAAAGTATATATAATTCAAATGCTTAATGTTAATGGCCTTTAGATAACTGAGCTCTGGATAAGAGGGAGTATTTGATGATAATTAGGGATAATTTTCCTTATTATTCGTTCAAACCATATATTGTGACCCCTCATCTGAACCGTCTCATCGAGACGGTTCAGATAAGGGTCACAATATATGTTTCTATGGAGAATTAACAAAAATCTCTAATTATCACCATATACTCCCTCTTATCTAGAGCTCTGGATGAGGAAGTTCTGGGACTGCCTCTAAATACATAATTGTGACCCCTTGTTAGAACCTCCTCAGCTGGTAGTTCTTATGAGGGTCATGATACATAGAGGATCTTACACGAGTGGTCATTTCTTATGAATTTTATGAAACTAGCCTTTGGCGAGTTTCAAAAATTTCATATGAAATGACCACGAGTGTAAGATTCTGTTTATCATTTGACTCTTTAAAATGAGATTTTAATGTCTTCAACGAAACATTATTTCAATAAGAAAATGCATTGTTGACATGGACGCTGTCAATGACGTTAGGTGTACGTGCCAAAGTGTTATTACACAGGTAGTCATACAATTTTTATGACATGACGTTATCCACTGAATAACAGCAATGCCATGTGATGTTTTTATGTAGGAATTAAAAGAAAATATATTAATTTTGTAAATTGTCAGCTGGTTTGACCCTGAAACCAAAATACCGAAATGTACATGCTTAAGTATTGGAACACCTAAAATAATTAATTTTCCATTTGTCTCAAATGGAAAATTATTCATCTTTAGGTCACCCATTAAATAATTAATTTTCCATTTGTCTCAAATGGAAAATTATTTATCTTTAGGTGTCACAAAATATAGGCACATTACAGTCTTCTATTCTTTTAGCATTCTGGCTTGGTCTTCTCTGGTCGCACAAATATTTTGGGTCATGATGTTATGTTAATTTGAGGAATCAATAAGCCTTTCATATATTGATCTGTAGAATATTCGAAAAATAGCTGACTTATTTTTAGCTCTGATCTTAGATGTTGACAGTGCATTCTTTTAGTGTATTTCATCTATTTTAGGATCTGAGTGAACTCTAAGGTGGAACAAAAGTTAATTTCTGTTGAAAAAAAAATGCTGTCGAAGCATTATTGTGAAAAAAGGCTGATAAAGCATCTAAATGCTGACTCCGGTGTTCTTTAATACTGTTATTTACCCATAGAACACCAAGTATTGAAACGATCTATAGGAGCTAGTGTAGAGTCAGAGTATAGACAAAGCCAAGGTTTTAGGTTTTTAACCCAGTCTTTTGCTCAGAATCACATGAAAAATAAATAAATAGGAATAAAATTCCTTGCCAAAATGTTAAAAAAACATAATTCAAAACCCATCTTTTACTGATTGTACAGCACACTTGTTTTCTGCATTTACTTGTGTTAAAAAAGCAGGTCATAGCTTTTTACAAGTAGACTTCCATTTATTTATCCTTGAATTTTGACTATAAAAACAGTATACTGTAACTGTTCAAATATTTTCAGTGTACTAAATGTTCACGATTTTGGCAGTCAGCATAAATGTGCAAATTCAAATACCCTTTGAATATGATTTTTTTACAAGAAAATAACCATTATACACAACAAATCTACAAACTAAGTACCTGTGAATATGGAAAACTGGGAAAAAATGCCTTTGCCTTGCAAACATACCATATTAACAGAATTACAGTATATTTGAACCATAAAATTACTGAAAAAGAAGCTTTTTAAACTTTTATCTGGAATTTTGTTATCTAGAGTTCAGAATTTATACAAGTCTATCATCTGTTCCTTTGTCTATTCCAGATTTGAAACTTCATCTGCAGAGCACAGATTATGGCAATTTCTTGGCCAATGAGCCCAGTCCTCTCTCGGTATCCACCATTGATGACAAACTCAAAGAGAAAATGGTCATTGAATTTAACCACCTGCGAAACCACTGTCTCGAACCACTGGCAACATTCCTTGATTACATCACGTGAGTAATTAACAGTTTTACTTGATCCATTCATTCCTAGCATCTCATGAAAGAGACCTTTCCTTGATACCCTGTATCAGACAGTGCAGCATTTGATTAGTGTCTACACTTTGCTTTGCTACTTCAATTTCCGGCTCATTTTACTTAGATTTTCATCTCATTAGTTAAGGGACCATAGTTTACGATGATGTTAGATAAATTATTTCACAATGAAAGCTTTAAGCATTCTCTCATCCTTAGTAACTTTTCCAAAATGGCATGTTCACAGTTCCTGCCAGCAGCATGGCACCCAATATTAAAGTGACACCATGCTAAAACAAGGTATCAGCCAAAAGCCAATGTATAGTGGGCTTTTGACTGATAACCTGCTTCAGCATGGTAATATGCTAAGCTGTCTTTGTAACTTGATTATGATTTAACAGGTACAGTTACATGATTGACAACATCATACTGCTGATCACCGGCACCCTTCACCAGCGACCAATCACAGAACTGATCCCAAAATGTCATCCTCTGGGGAGCTTTGAACAAATGGAGGCCATCCACATAGCTGCCACACCTGCAGAGCTGTATAATGCTGTACTTGTGGACACACCACTAGGTGAGTAGGGTTTTCATTGGTGTTAGGGTCAAGTCAGGTAAATTCGGACAGCAGGTTAATTCGGGCTGTGATATTGTTTCCTTTATAATGTCAGTTGTTTGGAATTAAAACAAAAATTAACTGGGCAAACAGGGAAAATCCTGATGAAACGGCTCATTATGAGCGGTCTGATCTGGATTTTCACTGTTTGTAATGGTATGTTCGAATTTACCTGCTGTCCTAAGTTACCCGACTCGACCCTGGTTTCTGTAGAATAATTACATTTTGATAATAATAATAGTATTCATAAGTAGGAACATGGAAGTCACAAATTATGGACACTGAATTGAATTTAAAGCACCAAGCTTGACTCTGGTGTTCTCTTTTGCCATCTTGGCCGCACACATGCAGAGTTTACCATATAATAATTACATTCCCTTTGATGTTCCTTAGATGAACCTATTTCAGAGAAACAGTGTTCATACTTCCATGAACAACAGTAGGTCAAGTGACGTCGTTGGTATGCAATGTCACTTGAAAACAAAAGACACCATTGGCTGTTGTAATGCTCAGTTGTATGTCACATCATGGCGACAGTCGTTAAATGTAAGTGGCTTACCTGTTAGTTAGTGACAGCCTTTAGTCGTATATTTTACAAATGTTTCTCTTTAAAATAGAAAACCATGCTCAAAATAATTCTAAAATTAAATGTAATTATAAAAGATAAATTTCATTTTCTTGATGTTCATGGAAGTATGAAAACAAACAGTCCCGTGCAAAGTTAACGTGAATGTCCTTTGGGTTTGCATGTGACCCACTGTGTTCATACTTCCATGAACATTGGAAAAATAAAAGTATTTCAGTTATGCAGAAATAAGAGAAATCATAATGACCAGATTCTTCCATTTTTGGGGCTATGCAAAATGTTTAGGTACAATTATCAGATTGTTGTTAGTGGCAGCTGCAGATTATTGTCATGTTCTGACAATAAATGAGCCACGACACGACACGACAAACCAACAAAGTGGCATGTGCACCCGGCAAAGACTCAGATCAGCCTGGACATCCACCAAGCACTGTACATGTAAAGGATAGCTAAGGGTTTATGCTAGCTCCATGTGGACAGTGAAGACTTTTGTCAGACTGGGAGGATGCCCAAGCTGATCTGAGTCTTTAATGGGCACACATGCCACTTTGTTGGTTTTGTCATGTCACGGCTCAAATATTGTTTTGAGCTGAGGTCAACACAGCAATTTTCAAGCAGACAGAATAGCTGCAAATGTGTTCCGTGTACAAAGGTGTGAAATAGCAAACATTCGAATTTATGATAAGGTATACATTATGGGTATACCATGGTTTGTCCTTCTGGATGACGAGATAATTCACAAGCTGTAGTGAGTGAATTATCTCCCATACAGGCAGAAAAACCATCTTATGCTTATTTTATCCTTTCCTAGTTAGTGTAGAACTTGCACATTACAAAATACTTCATGCTGAAGTTTGCACTTTTAGGCAAAGGTCGTAGGATTTAAATTGAAGAATTAAGTCACTAAGTTTCTAATTTTACTGTTATTATCCCCTCACACCACGAAGTGGTGAGGGGATATAGGTTTTGTCCCGTATGTAAGTACGTACGTACGTACGTACACCTTTTGTCATCGCTCTAGTGCCTACATTTCTCAACGGATTTTGAACTTCACACAAGTGTAGGGCATGACAATATCTCAAGCAAGTTCGACTTTCAGGGTGCTGGGCCCAAGGTCAAGGTCACTGTGGCTATTTTTAGAAAAACTTTGTCAGCGCTCTAGCGCCTACATTTCTCAACGGATTTCGAAATAACTTCACACAAATGTAGGGCATGACAATATCTCGAGCAAGTTCGACTTTCAGGGTGCTGCGCCCAAGGTCAAGGTCACTGTGGCTATTTTTAGAAAAACTTGTCATCGCTCTAGCGCCTACATTTCCCAACGGATTTTGAAATAACTTCACACAAATGTAGGACATGACAATATCTCGAGCAAGTTCGACTTTCAGGGTTCTGCGCCCAAGGTCAAGGTCACTGTGGCTATTTTTAGAAAAACTTTGTCAGCGCTCTAGCGCCTACATTTCTCAATGGATTTTGAAATAACTTCACACAAATGTAGGGCATGACAATATCTCGAGCAAGTTCCACTTTCAGGATGCTGCGCCCAAGGTCAAGGTCACTGTGGCTATTTTTAGAAAAACTTTGTCATCGCTGTAGCACCTACATTTCTCAACGGATTTTGAAATAACTTCACACAAATGTAGGGCATGACAATATCTCGAGCAAGTTCGACTTTCAGGGTGCTGCGCTTAAAAGGTCAAGGTCACTAGCTATTTTTAGAAAAACTTTGTCATCACTGTAGCACCTACATTTCTCAACGGATTATGAAATAACTTCACACAAATGTAGGGTATGACAATATCTCGAGCAAGTTCGACTTTCAGGGTGCTGCGCCCATGGTCAAGGTCATAGTGGCTATTTTTAGAAAAACTTTGTCATCGCTCTAGCGCCTACATTTCTCAACGGATTTTGAAATAACTTCACACAAATGTAGGGCATGACAATATCTCGAGCAAGTTCGACTTTCAGGGTGCCGCACCCAAGTTCAAGGTCACTGTGGCTATTTTTAGAAAAACTTTGTCACTGCTCTAGCGCCTACATTTCTCAACGGATTTTAAAATAACTTCACATAAATGTAAGACAAGACAATATCTCGAGCAAGTTTGACTTTCAGGGAGCTGCGCCCAAGGTCAAGGTCACTGTGGCTATTTTTAGAAAAACATTGTCATCGCTGTAGCACCTACATTTCTCAACGGATTTTAAAATAACTTCACACAAATGTAGGGCAAGACAATATCTCGACCAAGTTCGACTTTCAGGGTTCTGCGCCCAAGGTCAAGGTCACTGAAGCTATTTTTAGAAAAACTTTGTCATCGCTGTAGCACCTACATTTCTCAACGGATTTTAAAATAACTTCACACAAATGTAGGACAAGAAAATATCTGGAGCAAGTTCGACTTTCAGGGTGCTGCGCTTAAAAGGTCAAGGTCACTAGCTATTTTTAGAAAAAATTTGTCATCGCTCTAGCGCCTACATTTCTCCATGGATTTTAAAATAACTTCACACAAATGTAGGGTATGACAATATCTCGAGCAAGTAGTCTTGTGTGAGGGGATTTGTATCGCCTGTGATGCCTTGTTTTATGTGAGTAGTGTGCTGCTTTTAAATGTTTGTCAAGACCTGGGTTAAAGCTATGATACAAAACTGAACATAGTGTTAAGTCATAAGTTTGCTGTGCATCTGCAATATATTTTTATTATTCTGCAGCGGGAAATCAATGTTCTCTTATGTTAGAATGACAGCTGATGGGAGCATATTGTAACATGTTACAAACTTATTGCGCATTTGATATTGGAGCATTTTTTTGCTTGCTACCACTGAAACTAATGGTTCCCAGAGCAGCATAATTATGCTAAATATTGAGACATCTTAACCATTTCATCTCCATGTTTTCCACCAGTTTTGTTGGAGGAAATAAATTTTATGACAGTCTCTGTGCAATGAAAGGCTGTTTAGGGTACCGTCCCAGCCTCTGATATGACTGGAATACTGTTAGAAAATACATAAAATGGCAACATAGCCCCTTCCAGTGGGTCTTCTCTTAAAAGAAAGAATTTGCTCCTAGAGGTTTATCGAAGTGTAAACTACATTGGGTCAAGTGCAAAGTAAATGAACCCCGAAGGGGTTCATGTAAACTTTGCTAGTGATCCAATGTAGTTAACGCTTCAATAAACAACAGAAAAATTAAGTTCATTGCTTATATTTACATTTGTTGCAATAAAATCTTTCATGAAAAATCTTATATAAGCGCTAAAATTGAAGCAGTAAAACATGTATACGCAGTTTTTCTGCTAACAGCATGCATGATGTCATGACGTCCCTGACGTCCAATCATATTGTAGAGAGCCATTGTTTATTTTGACGTCATTGACGTCGCATGTCTCAATGTAATTATTGGAATGTACACTACATTATGTTTTAATGGTTTACTATAGGGCTATTCAGTAAATACACCAAGAATGTAAATATATCAAAATATTGCACACTGATGGCAAACAGAGAGATCCTGATCAGACTGCTTCTTACCGTAGGTGCAGTCTGACCTGGGTCGGCTCTGTTTGCTGTGGGGTTTCTGTCTACATGTACATGTATGTTGTAATTATGATACACATTTTCACTATTGTTTTTCAGCTCCCTACTTTATTGACTGTATCTCTGAGCAGGACTTAGATGAACTGAACATAGAAATCATCAGAAATACACTGTATAAGGTACTACTATATTTTATGTCAGTTATATATCCTGCAGCTTAGGGGATAACTATATTGGCACATCATCGTAAAACACAATATGCGACCATGATATCGATGATTTACTTCCCCAAATGACAATTTTCAATATAGTTATCCCCATTCTAATGCACTTTTTCATGTTTTCACCTTTCAAAGTGTATTGTTCTGCATCCACTGCAAGCTCTTTTAGCAGCGTAAAACCAGGCATCAGCTAATAAGAAGCAACATTTCATAATGACATTGTGTTTCTGACAGTATATTACAGGATATACATGTACTGTCATAAACTTTAGACGTTATCCAATCAGACATCAGGTTACATTTGTAAAATATTTATACCCCCGGCATACGAAGTATGTCGAGGGGTATATAGTTTTTGTATTTCCGTCCGTTCGTCCGTCTGTCTGTTCGTTCGTTCGTCGGTACGTAAGTTAACATTTGCGTTAAAGTTTTACGTTAAGTTTTTTCCTTTTGCTTCTGTTATCCTGAGCTTGTTCATAAGTGCTTAGTGTTACCACAGGATGGATACTGATCAGTGTGCATCACCTTGATGCTGCTGCTGGCCAAAGGTCAAGGTCACAGACTTAGAAATTTGTATAACAGTTGCGTTAAAGTTTTGCGTTAAGTTTTTGATTTTGCTCTGTTTTCCTGAAAGCCTTTTCTGGAACTTGTTGATATTTGCTTAGTGTTACTACAGGATGGATACTGATCAGTTTGCATCACCTGGATGCTGCTGCAGGCCTAAGCTCAAGGTTTCAGACTTAGGACTTTGTACAACAGCTGTGTTAAAGTTTTGTGTTAAGATTTTGCTTTTGCTCTATTTTTTGAAAGCTTCTATTTGAATTTGTTCAGATGTGCATAGTGTTACTACAGGAAGGATTCATATTAGTTTGCATCATCTGGATGCTGCTGCAAACCTAAGGGCAAGGTCACAGACTTGGAGATTTATATAACATTAGTTTTAAAGTTTTGTATTAAGTTGTATCTCTTTACTTATACTTTCAATATACTTGAATGGAATCTTTTGATGTGTGACTAGGTTTACTGCAAGGTTGAAACAGTTTTGATGACATCAAGGTCACAGACTTTGAAATTTATATACCATTTGTGTTAAAACTGAACTTTAAGTTTGTATTGTCTTGATGGAACCCAGTGATACATGGGCATGTAAAGTTTATTTCCTGTAGGCAGTGGCGCTGGCCGGGGGTATACGTGAGCCCCTGCTTACTTGCTCTAGTTTGGATATGATTTTGTGAACTGTCACATCCATAAAGGCATAAGACTGGCAATAGTAAATGTGAACTGAATAGCCTGTGCATGTGCACAGTGTGATCAGAGCTTTTGCTGTTCACTCAAGCATTGTATTAAGTCTGACTGTAAGAGTTGAACTTTCCTGACTTCTTGTTTGCTTTCCTGGACTACAAAGCTCTTCCGAAATGGAGTCTTCTCTTAAAGGAAAGAATTTGCTCGTATGGGAGCAAATTCTTTCATTTAAGAGTTGACCTCTTTTAGAAGGAAGTCAAGGAGAAAATGATGAGTTACTTCCTCTGAAAGTGTACCCATTCACCTCCGAGTAGACTATGTGGATGCATAGGCTTGTCTTAGTGTTTGCATAATGTTTCTTTGGCATATATGTCCACTTATGGTCTGGTTAAGGCTGGTGCACAAGGCAAATTGGTATGGGAAAGAAAAGTGCCGCATAAGCTAAGCGAAGATGATTCATTTCCAGTTTTACAGGTTCTTTAATTGTATTAGATAAATAGACCTTCTATTAAAATGAAAGACATTCATGATTAAGATTATGAAACATACATGTGCTGTCAAACCTGTCTTAAGGGATCATCTATGAGAACACAAAATTAACTGCATCTGTTAGGCGATCCCTTAATACAAGGTCATTTACATTGAATTTTGGTTTAATAGACTTCAGACAGGTTGCTTAAGACAGGTGACCCTTAATGAGTGTGACCTCTTAAGACAGGTTTGATTCTTACATACTTTGTTTCAATATGTCTGTCAACTTTCCAGATCATGGTTTTATACATGGGAATTATTGTTATTCCTTTGTTGCAGGCTTATCTAGAAGACTTCTACCAGTTTTGTAAACAGCTGGGTGGGGCAACAGGAGAGACCATGTGTGAAGCTTTGGCAGTATGTACCTTTAAACTCATATATACAGATTCTACTGATGCATAATATGCGTTTTGTACTGTGTCATAACCATTGTTTGATTGTCCATATGATACTCTTATATTCTGTAATGCTTAATGTCTGCAAGTCTGCAAAGATCATATAGAGCTGCAGATACGGTGAATACATGAAGAATTCTGGGATAGTTTGTTCTAATAACTGTAATTGTACAAATGAGCCACATATGTGATCACCAACAATGTGGTATTTGTAACAAGCAAAGGCTTTGATCAGACTGCACTTATATAGCCTTTGCTTGTCACATCAACCATCTATGGAAGTGACCCAAGCAATAGAGCCAGCAGTGAGCTCTTGGAGTACCCTGTGTAAATGAGAAGGATGTGCTGAATATCACATGACAAAATTGCTACATTGTTGTGGCTCAAATGTTCTTGGTGTATTAATGTTCACAGTTTCTGTGGCCAACTATAAAGCACCACCTTAAATACCTGTAAATGTAATGTTTTTACCATTGAAGGACTAATAGAAAAAAAAAAAAACGTAAAAGGACCTAGTATGATAAGGCCCATATTTGGCCACCAGAAAACTCCTTTTTCAAAAGTTCTATTTCGATAACTAAAATGCATTCATAGGAAAGTTCTAACCTAAAATGTAACAACAATACAAAATCGACCAGTTCTTGCATAAAATATTAGTGTTTTAATCTTGAACATACCCATACCCCCATCGAATTCTGACGAAAATGACGAATTTGGTAGCTTTTGCGGCTTTCAAAATATATGAGCCCGGCCTCCAGCACATTTTATATTTTATATGCAGACATAATTGTGATATATTTACATGCCATGAAAATATTAAATGTGCTGGAGACCGGGCTGTATGTTTATTTTTAACTTTTTGTTACCAAACTGGCAGCGTTTGGAACATTTCCCTGTATTCTTAACACAAAAACACTCATATCTCCACTCATAGATAAAATAAACATGTTGTGGGTATTCATTTTCTTAGTTAGAACACAAGGAACAATTTGGTACACATTTTGATCTGTTGGAATTTTTTGGTTAGCGTCTCTGGAATTGCAAACTTGAGTGGGTGGGGTACCTTGACAGTTCTTGTGCAGTTCACAGGTAATTAGCTGTGATACCCAACAAATAAGCATTTCATCAAAAGCCTATTATCAAGAGCTTTCAAAAGCTATTGTAAATGACTTATTTCTTTAAAGGAAAAAATATTAATCTCAGTTTTTCTTGCAATGTTCCTTCGTATTATTGAATCAACACAGGCATGTCAGAAATCATTTTATTCTGAGAATTAACAAAAGTGACACATATTATTTCTGTTTGTTCCCATACACACAAATGATAAGCATTAGAAACCATGCAATTTTAAGAGAATTTGAATGGGGGCCAAAAATGGCCCTTATCATACCAGGTCATTTGGTACGGTTGAATATGTCTGAAATGCAAACCAGCAAACTTTTTCCCTCCCTTTGAACATAAAATCAAAGTATTTTTTATACAGTATTTATAAATCTGTGTTATCACTTCATGCATATGCTGTTGACCTTTTTCAGTTTGAGGCAGACAGAAGAGCATTCATCATAACCATCAACTCCTTTGGAACAGAGTTGGGTAAAGAGGACAGAGCCAAGCTGTATCCCCGGTGTGGGAAGCTGTATCCTGATGGTCTGGTGTTGTTAGCCAAGGCAGATGATCAAGACCAAGTCAGAAATGTTGCCGAATGTTATGCTGTAAGTATTGTCTTCAGAAAATTTACATATGTATGAAAGGAATCAATTGATGACTGTATTACTTAAGAACCCCACCACTTCAGATACCTACCTATTTCGTTATTGCCCATTCTCTCTGTCATATTCAGTAAAATTACAGTTAAGGTGAATGGGTCACCTTTAGGGGAAGCAACTGTGCAATTTTTAGCTTACCTGTATGAAGGTGCAGGAAGAGCTATTGTTGTCACCCCAGCATCAGCGTTCACGTCAACATTGGCATTGGATGTCTGTTCAGAGATTTTTATGTGATGGGCAAGGCACTGTCAGGGGAGCTATCCTGTATGCAGACAGGTCTTGTTGTTTTTGCTTCCCTTCAAAATAGGTCAAATCTGAAAAGAAAGAATTTGCGCCCGTAGAAGCAAATTCTTTCTTTTAAGAGTTGACCTCTTTTGGAAAGGTCTTTTCATCCAGGAAAGTTAACAGGAAGTCACAAGAGTTGTTTCCCTTTGTAAATAAGAATGATGAAAAAGCATGGAGATGTACTCGTTCATCTTAAATGGTAAGCATTGCAGACCTTCCTCAGGTTACTGCTTTAGTCTGATCGTGGTCTTTGTTGCTGTCTCAGACACTGTTGCCTGATTAACAGGGCTTCTGTAGGTAAAATGCAGTCCAGGCATCATACTAATAATGATAATATTGATGTTCTTATTTAAAGAGGAATACACAGTTAAAAATACCAATCTTCCCAAAGACCTTCATTTACACTGTATAACTACAGATAATTTCTATGGCAATATAAAGTACAGACAATTATCTACATAAACAAAATGACAGTCTAAGGATATCACAATGGTGTCAAAAAAATAAGGGAGTATGGTATCATAAATTTTGCAAGAATTGAAGCCAGCGACTCTTACGGAAAGCCAGAACTGCAGATACAGGTAGGACATTTCTGAGATTATGCCTCTTCATTATTTCTGTTCATAATCTATTCTCCATGAAACAGATCTTGTGCTACTCCCCTTAATACTTGGAGCACTGGATTGCAATAAAACTATTTATCACTGGTATCCTTTTCTTATTACATGTATCTTTATTTCTCAACAGATGTTCCGTGAATTATTTGAGGGATCAGGGACCAATCCAGGAGACAAAACTTTAGAAGACAAGTTCTTTGAGCATGAGGTAATTCATTCTTGACTCTTTAGAATGTCTTCATACAGTTTTAAATATGGGGCTTAAGGGAAGTTAAGACAAATTATTACCTTCACTATTCAGACAAGTTAATCAATAACTGTAAATTTAAAGAGTAACTACACTTCAGGAACTGACTGAATCAGATCCCAAACCCTATCCCCAATCATCAAAGGGAAAGATTGACAAAGACATCCCAACAATTTTGCTAGCCAGTGATGTGTCATAAAATGGTTAGTTGACTGGTAGTGCTGGATTACTGTGCTAGTGATTTTCCATTTTCCATTGAAATCCTCCACCAGTGGAATTCTTCCTAAACAGGATTTTCCTAAACAGGATTTTCCTAAACGGGATTTTCCTTGTTATTGTACCATTGTCTCAATATGACTGAAATGCAGTTGGAAGGGATGCAAAACTCAATTTCATCCAGCTATTGATAACCTTCAGAGTTTTCTCCAGTATCTTACATTGTAAGAGAAATGGATGCTTTTTCAGGGAAAGCATCTCTGCCATTTTCATACTGCCTCCCTCCTTGATTGGGGTCAGTTCTAAAAGGAAAGAGGAGCCAATTGTTTCTTTTTAGAGTAGACCCCTTTAGAAAAGGTTTCATTGCCCAGGGAATAACAAACGATGTTTCCCTTTGTAAAAATGGTGGAAAACTATGGAGGTGTATCCATACAGTGTAAAGAGTCATAAGAGCATAAAGACCGAGATCAGACCCTGGATTTTATGAGCCATGGCACGGCAAAACCAACAAAATGACGTGTGCCCAGCGAAGACATAGATCAGGCTGGGTATTTGCCCAGTCTGATCAGAGACTTTGCTGCACCCTTAAAGCTAGACAGGGAAGACTCTGATCAGACTGGGTGATGCCCAGGCTAATTTGAGTCTTCGTTGGTTTTGTCATGTTGAGGCTCATATCATTTGTACAAAACAGTGATCAGAATGGATGGCAGCTTAGACTGGTGTGAGCCTTTACTGTTTTCAAATTGCTAAAGGACCTTTTATACCTGTTGCAACTCAATTGGTTATCACCAATAGATGAAAGTCACTCAAGTGTTTTCCAATAAAACAAAGGCACTCCTAAGAAAATAAGCTGATTATTGTTTGACAGTTATTCCACTTGATGTAAGGAAAATAAGGGCAGTGCAAAGAACTGGTGGCCAGGTAGTGAGTGAGTTTAAGCTAAAAGGACATTAGAACATTATGGACATACCATATTTATTTGGCTATAATATGTTTTTTTCCATCTCAAGAATGACCCCAAATATCAGTATCAGTCTTACGAAATTCTGCTATAAGATGGGGTTTTCCCTTCCAAAACAATTCCAAAAATCTAGATCTGTCTTATTAGACAGATCTAGAACTTTGGGATTGTTTTGGAAGGGGAAAAAATATCTTACAACTGAAGAATTAAGGTAGCAATGCTCATAGTCAATTGTTGTTTGTGTTATTGGTTTGTTAGTGTTACATACATGTATTTATAAATTTTTTCGATATTGAGATATAGTCCGGTCGCGATAAGTTGGCAATGTTATTGTTTTGTGTTTATTTTGATTTGGTGACTGATTGGCAATATAGCAGAGATCAGTTTATCCAACTCACGGGAATGAAAGAATAAATTTGAATAATTTTGTTACTATCAATTTGGTTATCAATGATATTCTTAAACTAGAGACAGTTCCTGTCTTTAAGCTTTCAAAAAGTGTCATTTAGATAAATTAGAACTGCCAGTTAACCGTAATGTGCAATTATGACCAAAGGTCTAGAAGGTACATGAACTGTACCGTAATTATAGTACAGGTACTGTTGACATTAAAAATGTAAACAAAACATTGCCACTATAGCGCGACCGACCTATAGTTTGTGACAAGTATTGTGGTTTCAGCAAAGCTTCCGATAAGGTGAAGGTGATGGAGGTGGAGTTCTTTCAAGCTATAATCAGGGTTCTGTCACTTTACCTATTGGCTCGATATGACTGAATACTGTTGAAAGGGTTATAAAACCACAAGTTATCCATCCATTCATTTCCATTATTATAGCACACAAATATTACATAGTTGTGTATTAACATTGTCATTTTGCCAGTATGACAAAATTTATCTTTAATGTGCTTTTAGTATTGGGACTCCTAAGAAAAAAATCCATTTGTCCCAAATGGAAAATTAATTATTATGCTCCCCGAAGGGTGAGCATATAGTTGCCGCTTTGTCCGTCCGTCCGTCCTTCCGTCCGTCCGTCCGTCACACTTTTGTCCAGAGCATATCTCTGAAAGTATAAGGGGGAACTAAATGAAACTTCACACATAGATAGAGGACAACGAGGGGAAGTGCAGTGCACAAGAACCGTAACCCTGTCACAAGTATTTACGAAGTTAGCTCCCTTTCCAGTTTTTTCAATATTTTGCTTGTCCGGAGCATATCTCTGAAAGTATAAGGGGGAATTCAACGAAACTTCACACATTGATAGAGGACAATTAGAGGAAGTGCAGTGCACAAGAACTGTAACCCTGTCACAAGTATTTACAAAGTTAGCTCCCTTCCCAGTTTTTTGCATATTTTGCTTGTCCGGAGCATATCTCTGAAAGTATAAGGGTGAACTAAATGAAACTTCACACATTGATAGAGGACAACGAGAGGAAGTGCAGTGCACAAGAACTGTAACCCTGTCACAAGTATTTACGAAGTTAGCTCCCTTTCCAGTTTTATAAATATTTTGCTTGTCTGGAGCATATCTCTGAAAGTATAAGGGGGAACTAAATGAAACTTCACACATTGATAGAGGACAATTAGAGGAAGTGCAGTGCATAAGAACCGTAACCCTGTCACAAGTATTTTACGAAGTTAGCTCCCTTTGCAGTTTTTTCAATATTAAGCTTGTCCGGTGCATATCTCCATAAGTATTAAAGGGAACTTAATGAAACTTCATACATTGAAAGAGGACAATAAGAGAAAGGACAGAGCACAAGACACATAACCCTGTCTTAAGTATTTACAAAGTTAGCTCCCATCCCATTTTTCAGTATTTGGCATGTCCAGAACATATCTCTGAAAGTATAAAAGGGAACTTAATGAAACTTCACACACTAATAGAGGGCAATAAGTGAAAGTGCAGAACATAAGAACCATAACCCTGTCATAAATAATTACAGAGTTAGCTCCCTTCTTAATTTGTGCTTTATTTTGCTTGTATGACTATGAAGCATATCTTAGGAAGTACTGAAAGAAACCAAATGAAATTTTACACACTGGTAGTGGGTAATGCAAGGAATTGTAGAGCTTAAGAACTATAACATTGCCTTTAGTAAATACAGAATTAGTGCTCTTCCTAAATTTTATACGCCCGTTTTGAAAAAACGGACGTATTATGTCATGGCGCTGTCCGTCCGTCCGTCCGTCTGTCCGTCCGTCTGTCCGTAAACATTCTTGTGCGCTCCATAACTCATTAACCGTTTGGGATATATTCATGATAGTTGGTAGGAATATGTATTAGGTTGGGGGAACGTGTCGCGTACAGAAGTGGTTGCTCCCCCTTCCTTAATTTCCAAGTTATGCCCCTTTGATTAATTTTTTCCCTGCCAGTCTTGTGCGCGCCATAACTAGATAACCATTTGGGATATCTTCATGAAACTTCATAGCAATGTGTATGAAGTCTCAACGATGTGTCGCATACAAAAATGGCTGCTCTCCCTTTCTTCATTTTAGAGTTACATCCCTTTCATTAGTTGATTATGGTTATTTTTGTGTATACATATCTTGTGCATACCTTAACTTTGTAACCGTTTGGATCATCATGATGAAACTTTATAGCAATGTGCATGATCACAAGACGATGCGTGGCATACAAGAATGGTTGCTCCCCCTTTCTTCATTTTGGAGTTACTCCCCTTTGATAAGTAATTTTAGGTATTTCTCAGTCACTCCATATCTCCTTAACCTTTTGAAATATTAGAATGGAACTTTGTATGAATATGTATAATAATGGGGCAATGTATCCCGAGCAAGAACCACAACTCTGGCTTACTGAATTATCTGCCCTTGCGTAAATTTCCTGTTTCCTCTGTGATTCCTTAACCCTACATGTGATTTTGTCAGGGGAATGTAGTAGAGCCAAGAATCTAGTATATTTAGTTTATGAATTATCTCCCTTGTTCAACTATGGCATTACTCAACTTTTGAGCCACAATAACTTTGAAGCTGATTTTTGGTATACTCATAGTATTTGATGTGTTAAATATTTGAATAATGTTGCCGTCATTAGTTATAAAGTGGTTGCCCCTGTTTGTCTGCCTATCCATCCTCTTGTAAACAATCTTGTTCATTCCATACTCCTTTATGACATTAAAACGGGCGTATTATGCGCCGCTTGCGAAGCCCTTGTTTTAGTTATTTAGCTTGTCTGGAGTATATCTCTGTACATATTTAAGGGAACATGAATGAAACTTGTTATATTGATAATAGAGGGCAATGACAAGAAGTGCAGAGCAGAAGAACCATAACTGTATCCCAGGTTATTTTGGAGTTACTTCCCTTCTTATTTTTTCTCCATTGTATGCATGACTAGAGCATTGCTCTAAAAGTATTGAAGAGAATTACTTTTTCCATTTTGAATTGCATTTAGTTTACACAGAAAATCAGTCCTTCACCAGGATACCCATTGTCCTATTCCAAGCCTTCGGGGAGCATCCATCGGTTCCACCCATTTTCTTGTTTTATGTGTCCCACAAAGGCACATTATGAGCATACGTTTTAACAGATTACATGTATATTGCTGAAAGTTAAATCTTAACAATTTTCTTTGTTCATTTGCAGGTTAAATTAATGAAGAACTCCTTCATGCAACAGTTTCAGTTTGGAGTATTCTACGCCTACGTGAAGTTGAAGGAACAAGAGAACAGAAACATTGTGTGGATAGCTGAGTGTGTGGCACAGAGACACAGGGCCAAAATTGACAGTTACATTCCGATATTTTAGCATAGTGTGATAGAAAGATAAAAAACATATATATAATGTTTAATAACTGTGTTGTTAAGTTTGGTATGGACAAGTACAACAGACTAAGGTGTGTTTGATTACACCTCCTAGAGAGATCTCATGGATTCATAAATAATTATCCTCCTTTTCTTGTTAAAATTCTTCCTTTTAAGAGTAGTCTCTGATAGATAGGGATCTACCTTCCAGGGTAGCAAATACTTTTAAAGTTGTCTGCCTTGTAAAAATGGTAGTATATTCACAAACCTGAAATAGTTTGATACAGAATGACAGTAACACCCATTGTTGTAGTTCTTAAAGTTTTGTAGACACCATCTAGAGCCCTTGGTTGTTTTTAGACTAGTTTATTCAACTAAACTAATGCTATGAATACAAGTCTTTTTAAAATCTCTGCAAAAAATTAACACACTAAGTCATTTTGTAATATACAGCAGTTAATTCATTCAAAGCCACATCATGTCAAACTATATTAAGGTGTATCGATACATTCCTTTAGATGCCATTTATGCAGGGTATATAAGTCTAACTTTGCTTCCGTGGTACCACCGGGAACAACAGGAAAGAATTTGCTTTTGCTGACTGTTATTTAGGGGATAACTGTACTCAAAATTGTCATTTGGGGAGGTGAAATATAGGTTTTATGGTCAGAAATTTGTTTTACGGCAACATGTCAGTGGAGCAGTAAAACGTAATTTGTAACCATAAAGTCAATGATTTACCTCCCAAATGGCAGTTTCAAGACAGTTATCCCCAGTCTGATGCACTTTATCATATTTTGCCTTTTAAAGTCTTCTACTTTACATCCATAGCGAGTGCTTCAGCAGCATAAAACTTTACGTCAGCCAATGAAAAGCGACGTGTTTTAATGACATCGGGTTGGAGACAGTATATTGCAGAATATACTGTCGCAAATTTTTGATGTGATCCTATCAGATGGCACATTATATTTCTAAGTGCATTAGAATTGTATTTTTCCTTCAATAATCACTCATGTGAGAAGTGAGATAAACTCTTTCAGAACAAAACCTTGAAGGTGTGTCCATATACTTTGGCTGGAGGAAGATGGTCTGTTTGTATGAGTCACATCTTGTCAAAGTCTGCTTAAACCATATACCAACAGCCCATGGCCCCACCAGCCTACATGACTGGAAATTACTCGTAACAAGGTGTCCAATCATTGCCTTGGCTAAATGCATGGTCTAGGCATTCATAGTTGCATATTTTCCGTGTACCTACCATATATCAGATCTTGCCTCTAGGTGCCAAGGCTTCAGAAGCAGAGTTATAGGTTTTTCTGTCAGATAAACATACCAGTATGTTAATTGCGGACAAAGAAATGAGCCGCGACGTGACAAAACCAACAATGTGGTCGTGCATCCAGCGCAGACTCAGATCAGCCTGGGCATCCGCCCAGTCTGATCAGAGTCTTCGCTGTCCGCATGGAGATACCTCAGACCCTGAGCTTCACTTTAAGCGCAAAGCAAAGGTTCTGATTAGACAGAGTGGATGCCCAAGTTGATCTGAGTCTGCGCTGGGCGCACAACCACGTTGTTGGTTTTGTCGTGTCGCGGCTCAAATGACCAAAATGTTATGTACTTGACAGGCTGCATTAAGGGACTGTTTATCAGAAATTTCATGTTTTAATCAAACTGTCCATAATTGTACTGCATGGTAGTTTTAGGTGTAAATTTTAAACATATCTGTGTAAAATGGTCAAATTGTAGTCATGTTGATTTTTTATAAAGATCTATGAATTTCCAAGTGTAAAATAGTTATAACTTTAGCTGTTTCTAGTCATTTCATAATAGGAAATAAAAAGCAAGTTCCTAATATAAAAATTGTCTAGATTATTCCCAAATAGTTTTTCTTACCTGTCCATAAAAACATATGCCATATTACAACGATGAGAGAGGTCCCGCATATGCTTTCATGCAAGTACAGGATTGTATCATCAAAACTCTATGAGTCTGGTATGACTTGTCATTTTGTTGACCTTTTCATCTGTATATGCCTCCTTTCCATGTAATCTGGAAAATTACGAAAGGACAGTGTGTATGTGTGCATGTGTGTGTGCTTGCATCATACATGTGTAAAGGCATGATTTATTAATGAGAGCAAGTTAGTGCAATGCACACTTCTGTTTTATCTAGTTTTTACTAGGGAGTTATTCAAAGTAACATGAAGTAGTTAATGAAATCATGCATCCATTTCTTCAGTATGTGTTTTGTTTTGGTGCAGCTAGGCAAGAACTGTTAAAAAAGTATTTGGTGATACACATAAATAGTGATGCCAGAAAACTTCTATAGAATGTCACACACTGGCCACTGAAGTCTTACCAACCCAGTCACAATAACACCATAAAAAGCTGTAAACTCCAAGTTCTGTAAATTAGGGCAAGTGAAGCTTACTATATAGAATGTGGGGTTTACTGGCTATATGGGACTGTTTTGATATTTAGTTGTTAAGACTTCACACATAGACAGCTCGGTTTCATATACCTTACACATAAGCCACTGTGTTTTAACTTCTATGGATTTTCAGAAATCTCACATAATTTCGTATGTAAACTAAATATGGTAAGTTCTCTATTTCACTGTGAAAGAAATTGGAGTACAGGCTGTTTCTTTTGCAGAGCCTACAACAAAATATGAAGTGGATTGAGTGGTAAAGTGATAAGGAGAGTTAACTCTGATCATGATTGTTATAATTTGAATATAGAATCTGGTTTCATGATTTGCATAAATGTTACATCTAGGCCCAGTCGTTTAAAGCATAATTAGCTCAAGGAAGTTGTTAGTCCAGGATTCGTTAAGTCTTCAGTGCTAATATTTTATGCTGAAAAATGTGAGGAGTTTTTGCAGTGCCAATTCTCAAATATTTCAGCAAAAAATTTGCATTCAGTGAATTTGAAAATTTAATGTCTCATTAAATAATGACATCATTAGTTTTGAATAACTGGGCCCTGATATTTAAGATATTTTGAATGTACATGTAGTTTCAGATAGTATTTATGAGTATTTATGTAAACAGAATGGTATTTGGTAGTAGAAGTAGAATTGACAATACATTAATACATAATGAATCGTAATTTCTTACATCTTCACTTGTTGTCATCAGAAACAATGGGACAAAACATTTTGTATTCCTTGAAAACTGATGGTACTATATGTTTAATTGCATCCACTCTACAGATATCTAGATAAACATGAAAAACATGCATTATGCACATAATCCAGTCTTAAAATTTCAACCTAACAAGACAGAAGTGAAAATTGCTATCAGATTTTGTTATTGCATCGTTGCATGATAACAACTGGCATGCATTCACTAACTTATTCTGTATGTTGTCAACTTGTTTGTTAATGTATATTGACAATATAGATGGTAAAGAATAAATGGTAGAAACTTGTATGGTATTTTGTTTCTTCGGAACAGTTACTGAGTTAGATACAAGGGAGTTTTAGATTACAGACTACAGTCTGTATAATACATGTAGTTAACCTGACCCAGATTTAGAATTCTGGGTCAGCACTGAACCTGTCTGGTTCAGTGCTGACCTAGAATTCTAAATCTGGGTCAGGCAAGCGTTTTGGATTACTTTTGTCTTTTTTATTTCACCACTCATGGTATTGGCAACATCCTTGAGAGACCCATGCAGCTCATGCAGCGTCCATGCTACTCCTGTCTTATTTGATTGACATATGAACTCAAGCAAGATGATTTTAGCTGCTTGTGCAAGAGGTTGCTGGGATGCTAGTCCCATCATGCACATGGTTGTACAGGAAAAGGTGTGGAGTGTCAGCATTGGACTCATGCACTGTAGTCACACATCTAAAGAAAAACATGGAGAGGTCCATCACTGGGCCAGGTTGGTACCAGGCTATATAATACCATACTAATAGTAGTATATTTCATACACTACTTTGGATTACACACTGCAGTCTGTGTAGTACTCTACTGATAGAAGCATATTATACAGACTACTTCAGATGTCTTTCATTGGTTACCATTTGTAGCATTTTACACAATGCTATGGATTGCAGATTGCAGTCTGTATAATGCGCTACTTATTCTAGATACACAGACCACAGTCTGTTTAGACTGCTACAAGTTGCAATACCCTATTACCATCAATATCCAGGTGTTTCAGCCATTCTTCCATAAGCTATTTTGTATTATGTTTTCCTGCTGGCTGTCCGTGTGTTCGTTTTACGTACGTCTGTCCATCCGTCCGTGAGCACTTCGTTTCCGTTCGATGACTTGAGTATTTATTAACGGATTTTCTTCAAACTTGGCATGTGCATTGATCTTGGAAAGTTCTCAGTTGGGATTGTTAATGGGCAGATTTGGATGTCTTCTGATGGAGTTATTGCCCTTGGTTTGCAGTGGCGGGGTATTATGCAGTCCTTTATGATGCTTTTATTAAGCTATAATTTCGATATTGTTCCACATTTCACAAGATTTCATTGGTCAAATAACGCGTGTGTAAAAATTTAGCCAATAATATCAAAGGTCAGTGAATATTTAATCTTCGTTTTTTCCCGTCGCATGCACTGTGAATACTAGCACTCTGTCAAATATTAATTCAAAATGTTTCTCTTCTTTGTAATTATCGAAATCAGACACAGATATTCAAAACTTTTTTTTTTTCGACGAAGATCTACTTTTGATTTCTACTTTCTGTTTAAAATGAACTTTAAAAATCGGTTAGGTTGTTCAGTGGTAGAATGCTCAGTGGTTAAGTGGTAGAATGCTAGCCTGCCATGCGGGCGGCCCGGGTTCGAATCCAGGCCATTGCAAGTTTTTGTCGAGCGTGCTTGCGGTCAGCGAGACATAATTGTCTGTTTGGTGTTGGTGCGTCTGTCATTCCGTCGGTCCCTAGCCATATCTTGAGTTTGATAGACCCTAGGACCTTGAAACTTCATCACAATATGCCCCACTAAAATGATAATTGGCTCCCACAAAACTAGGTCACTGTGACCTACTTTCATGAAAAAGTACCACATATTTAGTTATTGTCTGCAGCCCCATATCTCCCTTTTCGTAGGCCACAGAACATTAAAACTTCATCAGTACATGCACCTTACCACTCCAGGTCACCACCAACAAAACTAGGTCGCTGTGACCTACGTTCGCGAAAAAGTACCACATATTTAGTTTTCTAGGTCAGCCCCATATCTCCCTTCTCATAAGCGCCAGAACATTGAAACTTCATCAGTACATGCACCTTACCACTCCAGGTCACCTCCAACAAAACTAGGTTGCTGTGACCTACTTTCACGAAAAAGTACGACATATTTAGTTTTCTAGGTCAGCCCCATATCTCCCTTCTCATAAGCTCCAGAACATTGAAACTTCATCAGTGCATGCACCTTACCACTCCAGGTCACCTTCAACAAAACTAGGTCACTGTGACCTACTTTCATGAACAAATACCACATATTTAGTTTTCATCTGCAGTCCCTTATCTCCCTTTCCATTGGCCCCAGAACATTGAAACTCCATCAGTGCATGCTTCTTACCACTCCAGGTCACAAAACTAGGTCGCTGTGACCTACGTTCACGAAAAAGTACCACATATTTAGTTTTTGAGGTCAGCCCCATATCTTCCTTTTCATAATCGCCAGAACTTTGAAGCTTCATCAGTGCATGCATCTTATCACTCCAGGTCACCTCCAACAAAACTAGGTCACTGTGACCTACTTTTACGAAAAAGCATTTTCGCTACTGTCAAAGCACCAACGGGATCAACATGCTGGCCGCGGCCATCTAGTTTTTCTTTAAATGTTCCCTGTTTTATTTATCAAATCTTCTTTGAATTTCAAATTGTACAGCCCAATTTTGAGATAGGTCATTGTCGCTACCCAGTGTCAAAATTACGGTTGTGGGTGCCTACCTACATAGCTCACTTGAGTCATATTCAGGAATGTTATTGTCAACTCTTCAACTAGAGACATATTACAAAACACACTTCCATTTAATCTGCGACGATTCTGTTTCCCATCAGCGGATGATGTTTCTTTGAAATTAGGAGCAATGTGCTCGTGGGGGGGGGGGGGGGGGGGGGGGTGGGTGTGGAGGGGGGGGGGGGCTTAGGGATAGTCAACGGTATCTGCACTAAATTAGCTCTTGCAGAGTCAAGATAACTAGCAGCCACCACAAGAATTTTTAAAAAATTCAAAAGCAGTCATTGTTTGGCTGAAAGACGTATGTGCACTGGTTGGGCCGGGAATGTGCAGTACATACAGCGTATATGCATAAAAGCAGCATCATATAAGTTCCATCAGTGGCGGATCCAGAGAGGATTCGTGGGGGGGGGTTCAAGCAAACCCCCTCTTCAGCCTGAACTACTTTTTCTTTTCTTTTTTTCTTTTTGGAATTTTAGGAAAAAAATAGTCAAACTGCACAAATCGAACCCCCTCAGCTATTTGAAACCCCTATCCAAAATTTCAGGATGCGCCCCCGTTATCTACCCTGCATACTAGTAGTAAGAATAGAATCGTACAATAGTTCAACATCTTAGTCATCCTTACTTACATAGAATCTGGCACCTTCACTCTCTATTAGACTGAGTGATGTATCTTCATACAAAGAACATGGGCGTGAGTTTGCCCCAGAGTCAGCTGGTTCAATTATAAATGACTGACAGTTGTCAACTCTCATACACAGTCTGGTACACACTTTACTGTCTGTTGCATTGAACTGACCAATCAGGGCATCCACAGAGTCGGACTTCCTGTCACGTGACTGAAGCTTGAACTTTTGAGTAGTTCTGCCACTGTCATCTAGGCTAAACTTTTCTAAGAAAGCCAGCCAATGAAGTTCATTGGTTAAAGTTGTTATAGACACAATATCTCCAACAGTGATTTCCAGGTCAGGTGGTGGAGTTGTCAGACACGACTTTCCATCCTTTTCCTCATAGTACACTGAAATAAAATGCATTTTTCCTTAAAACATGCTTAAATAACAATGCATAGAATGACTGGTAATAAAGCTCTGAATATTTTACAGCAGCTGCAGTTCTGTTCGGGCAAGAGCTGAAGGGGTGGGGGAGACAGTTGCGGGGTGTTGTGCATTAAATTTTTCTCATTTTATTTTCTTTGTTTTTATCTTCAACAGATTCACCATTTCAGAGTTTACTTACTAACATCATAGATACATAAGCTCAGCAAAGATTCAGTATCAAGACAATCATGCTGACTTTCACTTAAAGATGAAGGTACAACGCAGCACTCCTAGAAAAGACACCAAGTCATTTCAAGCAAGCGAAACTGAAAACAATTGCAGGATACTCAATCTCTTGTCAACTGACAAATGCATATCGACTCACCTTCTTGGTCAGAATCATGTATCATGCAGTAGTCTTTTACCGCGTCGACGTCATCATCGTCAATTACTGTCGTAAACATTTCAATACAGGCAATGTTCCCGTCAAATGAGTCCACATCGTCAGGATCCTGTGACATTCCTATCCTCAGTTTTCCTCCATTTGGAAAACTTATAATGTCGGAGAAATCGTCATCTTCCTTATACATTTCTTCACCGTCCAAATAGACAGTAATTGTTCCTGTTTTATAGTCCCTTGTTACGACCACGTGATTCCACTTTTCTGGTTTAAGTAAGTTTACCAAGTACATCATCCCGGCGCTCATTCCGTATTCATCCCGGAAAGATACCAGGAACGTGTTTGCTAGGCAACGGATCCGCATGATTTCCCGATCCTCGTACGTGTAATGAAGTAACGTGCCACTCAGTTCTGTTTCTTCAGCATTAGGATATATATACATTGATATGGACAAGTCTTTAAGTACGGCGTTGCCTGAAAGAATCATCTCGAATCTTGAATTTTCTTCCGAAAGTTCTAAGACAGAGTACCCGAGGTCAGGCGGACCGGGCACAAAGGAGAAGCAGATCTTATTGGGATCATGAATGACGTCGCTTTGTCCGACTGTGTCGTTATAAAGTGAGGTGTTTGATAATGGCCAGCTGTGAGCTGGTACGGGTTGCTGGTCTGTCGCCACTGCCGCCACTAACCCTGCTGAAAACGATATCAAACTGTGCGTAAGTACTTATACAGCAATAAAATGATAGATATTTTGTATAAACCAAAGACTGAAACTGACACTCTGTACTCTATATTTGAGTTTTTCAGTGTAAGATTGATTTTTATTTCACCGAATGAACACCAAAAGCAGAGTATTTTCATGAGTGAAAATACTTTTGTTGTAAAGCAGTGTTTTCCTACAAGAGACTTAGCTTGACGTCGCGTGCACGTACAATGTTACTTCGGTATTTTAGTGACGTAATTAACGCCGTAATGACGCGCAAACATGCGTAACGTAATTTATTTCAAGCCGAATAAGGTCAAGTCAGTTAATCGTCAAATAGGCTAAAATAAGTCTTTTTCATGAAAATCCTATTTTTGAAACAGTTAAATCGAAAGTGATAATTTCACTGTTTGCAACAGTGAGATTATTTGTTTTGATTTCATCGTGAAATCTCTATAATTCATTGAAAACTTTAAAAGAAAATTATACAGTTGGAGTTTCGTTCTTGGCTGAAATTTCATGTAACCAGTTCACTCACTAATTATGTGGAACAGACTCTTCAATTTTTAAATTCGGACAAGTCCATCATAGACTAACACGTTTGCCAATGTTTTTCGTATAATCCTTGCGCGGAAAGGGTGAAGACCTAACTCGCCTAGTACACATGACTCACTTTCAAGAGCGTCAGCAAAAGGAAAATGATGTCATGTCCAGCTCAATCACTGGCACTTGACTAATACTGTATGTATAATGATTAATAACGTTTCTACTTTAAAAATCCTTGCTAAAAATATATCTATTTCATATTTTTTAGCAAGGAAATGCCTTTTTTAGTAGAAACGCTGTTAAATATTATTGGTCAAGTGTCAGTGAGCTCAACGTAATTTAACATAGCTTCACAATGCGGGTAACATTTAAAACAGATAACTTTGAAAAGACTATGTCAGATCTTTGTGCTTTGTTGCGAAAAAGAAATGAATCCATTAATTTCTGAAAGACAGTTTGAGCAATAATGTTTTTAAAAATAAAAAAAAATAGAAGCTTACCTGAAATTATGACCACGACAAGTTTCATTGTTCGACTGTTTTCAAAAAGACTCGAACCGCTTTGAAATGTTATATCGCATTCAGTTTTCGCTCCTTTCTGGAATCTTAAACTTCATAGTGTGTTCCACATTGCTGCTTCTCTTCTTCGCAGTTTAGTGGGAACTATTTGAGCCGCGACACGAGGAAACCAACAAAGTGACATGTGCACCTATCGAAACTCAGGTCCAGTCTGTTCAGAATATCCGTTTTGCGCTTAAAGAGTAGCTTAGGGTCTAAGCTAGCTCCATGCGGACAGCGAAGACTCTGATCAGACTGGGCGCATGCCCAGGCTGATCTGAGTTTTCGCTGGGCGCACGTGCTTCTTTGTTGGTTTTCTCGTGTCGCGGTTCAATTTTGCCTTAAAGACAGTTTCACAAAGATGCTTTCTATAATCGGATTGCAACATGTCCACTCTGTCAAGTGGCTCTGGCTACAAAACTCAATCAGACAGCTTTATAACAATTGTTTCATTGATTCTTTATGATGATCATTTTTATTGCAATATTTCGGTGATCGCTGTGTATTGGAGACTTTGATTTAAATATGACAAGACACTTTCTCGCACACCATTTTGAATGATGACTGAACGCATGACTTGCCATTTTACGTCCTTTTCAACTATTTCTCAGTCACATCTGAACGATTAGAGGGAGATAAGGGAAGGCTATGCGCAATGGACGTTTTTGAAAAGATTTCGGCCTCTAACAGGACTCGAACCCGGGACCGCAGAAGTTGCTTTTAAATAAGCATGATATATTGTTGGATATCACTCCTTTCGTCTGTTACCTTTCTTTCTGCACCATAAACACGTTATATAGATAATATTCGTTGTTCGAAAAACTGTTGACGATGGAAGTCACAGCACAGAATAGATGTTTCTGGGAACTATTTTATTTTTTTACTGCCTTGGTTTCCATTTTTTTAATCGGGAGTCACATTTCATACACTAAGATAAATGTTGATATTCGAAATAAAACAATCGACCAGACTGAGTCAGAATTAAAGCCCCACTATGCATTTCATTCGGAATGAAAATACGAACCGGTACAGGCAACTTATTCTTGTGCATGTCATATTTTGTGCGATATGCCTATTTCAATAAGTTTACAATAGCGTATATCTTGTGCGGGTAAAATGACAAGTTGTCGGTCTACTTTGGTTGGTGAAGGAAACAGGTTTCTTTCAATCGCACGCAAAATTTTAATCTTTTCATTGCAAAATACAGAATCTGGTGCTGGAGATCAGCACCATCGTACCAGCCAACCACTCCCAAGTCAGTGATGAGGCAAGAGATCAAAATTTCATCGAATGGGCTGAAATTATCAGCAATTTCACGAGATGAAATATGTTTGGTATTTACCGAAAAAAAAAGTTAATTTTCTTTTTTTTCTGTTTAGGAAAGGAGAACAGACCTCTTCAAAAATAGGTTTCTTTTCCTAGTCATTCCTTGTCTCAGCGCATTTAGTGGTTATAATATTGGGTGTAAACACAGTTTGCACATAGAAAATGGTTTATAATGCCATTTTAATGAATGGATAAAAAGAAATCGGCGATTTAAGAAAGCCGCTTGCAGCTGCCGTCGGATTGACGTCGCGTGCAAATTAGCGATACTCCAGCTCAAGAAGTGAAGTTACGCTGTTAGGCGCATGGGTTCAACGCCTTTTCCATCAAACCGAGAATACAAAAAATATCATACCTACCGACGCACATCTTTGCTGCATGAAACACAGATACTGATGAGACTGCGCGGCTGCGCTTCCTGATCTGCACCTTCGTTGTCCGCATATGGCAAAGGTAGATTGTCTCATAACAGTACTCAGTAGGTGATCGGAAACTTGAGTAGGGCGTCTTCAATCTTCTTCCAGAACCCTTCGGAGAATCTTTCATTCTCTAATGCGATCAGGCAATTAAAGATACATACTTTAAATTAATTGTCAGAATAGCTTTGACCAGATGACCGACGGTATGACAACGGCAACTCAGACAAAGTGCAAAGCGATTTTTTTCTTTTTTTGTTTTAAAAGCCGCATATTGTTTTCACATTCATTTGCATGTCTTTAAAGGACCAAGCATAAACCTTAAGAGTTCAGCAGGTGCATCTTGGCGTTGCCTCCACGTGCCTTTGGTGCCTGGTAACGTTAAAAAACCGATCAGTCAGTCATGGTGCGTACAAAAATAGTCAGCCAGTCAGTTGCATCTCAGTCACGATGGATGAGTACTATCTGTGTTCAGTATGCGCTGAACTGTCAGAATTGGGTGCATTAATACCTGTACAAATCTAACGAAATCAGATTTTAAGCAATGGTCAGCGGGATACCTTCTTTTACATGATATGACTGAAATACTGTTGTTACCTTTTATATATACCCGAAAGCAGCGTAAGTGTAGGAACAGTTCAACTGTCCGGATCAAAATTGATTAAACAAACAGGATTGCACCGTAGTAGTAAAGGACGCCACTATGGGGACTCCCGGCCGGAGACTAAGTCCACAGCCTGGGGCAGTCTCGGGCCGGGAGTCCCCATAGATGACATCGCTTTAGTAAACTTGAAAAGGCTAGTTTGAAATAACTTAGTCTTTTTCAGGGTAAAACACTATGTTAAATGGCATAGGAGATGTCTTAAGAGGCTATACAGTAATATGCGTCTGCTATGAGTCTCTTGGCCCTGTATCTCAAGACCTCACTATACCAGAGGCATAACTCTATAGCGTCAGTTAATGGTGTGAGTTGCTGTGGCATACTCTTGTTCAATCTGTTAAATTTCTGAGGCTTTACAGTAATATGCGTCTGCTATCAGTCTCTTGGTCCTGTATCTCAGGGCCTCACTATACCAGAGGCATAACTCTATAGCGTCAGTACTTGTTCCTTGGGGATTATAAAATCTTGTATCTCAAGATTTTAATGTTCTGGACTGAAATTATTTCTTACTAGCCTTCTAAAGCCTGACTACTACATTTGATGACGAGAAGATCTCTGCTGCCAGTGTGCTTGAACTTGTGGGTATCTAGTGGAAGGTCCACATATCCACATTGAAATTGTGGAGCTGATGTGGATGTCAAGTGGAAGGTCCACATATCCACATTGAAATTGTGGAGCTAATGTGGATGTCAAGTGGAAGGTCCACATATCCACATTGAAATTGTGGAGCTGATGTGGATGATGTGGACTTGATGTGTATGCAATGTGGAGGTTATGTGGATGATGTGGATCCACAATGTGGAGTTTCCACATGTCCACATCTACACATTAGACAAATTGGCTTACCCTGTCCCATTTCTGACAGACTGACACAATGCATCTCAAAACCTCACTGTTACAATGCCAACTGCCCAGGGGTTCACTTGTTCCTCATACATCCTTATTCTGAGTTATATCTGATTCCTACCTTCTATTCTGTACATGCATATTGTGGTTGATTATTTTCAAACAAAATTTGGTAGGTATTGACTTGTTCTTTCCAATAAAAGAAAAAATTGAAAATCCATTGAGGCAATTTGGAGTTATTACAGGTTTCTTACCCTCCAAATTCCGCGCATGCGCAGTGTGACAATTTATTTTAAGTGTATTAGGTAGGTTTTGACTTGCTCTTTCCAATGAAAAAGGAATAATGAAAATCCATCAAGGCAATTTGGAGTTATTACAATTTTCTTACCCTCCATATTCCGCGCATGCGCAGTATGACAATTTATTTTAAGGGTATTTGGTAGGTTTTGACTTGCTCTTTCCAATAAAAAAAGAATTATGAAAATCCATCAAGGCAATCTGGAGTTATTACAGTTTTCTTACCCTCCAAATTCCGCGCATGCGCAGTGCACATGCCTGGTAAAACATGCATCTTTTATTTTAGAGCTAGTGGTTAACACAAAATATACTGATAACTGAAGTGGTAAATACATACAGGTATTCACTTTTCATTTGTATCATTTTTTCTGAAAGCTATTACTTGAATAATCTATTTATAGAATAAGCAAAGTCAATCCAGATTTACCTCCCTTGTAATAACACCATAATATGAAAAATTGAATAACTTTGTTATTTTTCGGCCGATTTTGATAAAATAAACACCGAAATGTAGATTTTATTATTCTCTAATTATTTTTTATATTTTGAAATGTGTTACTATAAATAGTAACATGACCTTTATTGAAATAAGATATATGATATGCAAATGTCCAATCTTGTTTTAAGTAAACTGGTTTATGTTTAGTTATATATAATAGGAACTCGCATATTAATATTGCTGGTTTGCCGGTCACCACTGGACTGGAACTGGTGTGCACAACGGTTATACCGCCTGGGCCCGCAGATGCGAAGTCTATCGATTACATGTGAAACAGTAGAAGCCTTATGGCTTAAGGGGTCAGAACATCCATGGTTCCGTAAAAGGTTCCGCTGGCAGGTCTCTGGTCCACAGTGACATTCAGGACTTGTGATCATGTAGATATGGCTTCAAATCGCCAGGGCTTCCCAGGTACAGGGTAACCGACCGGGGTTAGAAAAAGTGCTGTACAGCACTCTCTTCTTGCTAAAATTTTTAAGTGCACATTTTTGTCTTGACTTGCATGCAAGAAATAAATATTGCATTTTTTGTGGCACTATAATTTTGATGAGAATTGTGTTAAATAATATATGAAACTCTATATGCTATCCGGTATATAAGTGTAGTGTTCAGATATGAATTCATTCTAGTTTTGAACAGAGAGAAGTAAGAAGCAAGAGAAAAAAACAAAGCAGTTAAAGATATTTGATGAGTTATAATTCATCTCCTGATCATGAAGGACTTCCATCTAACACTTCTGAGCGATGGTTCTCTGAAAACTTTCCCTCAAAACACACAGAGCTCTTTTACTGTGAGATTAGATCACCCGATAAATATCGAAAGCGAAAAGTGGGAAGTTGCTTTGGTGGAACTGATTACACCATCTCGAGTCAATAATATTTCAGAAAACAATAACTTTTTCTTTTTGTCATTTCTGGACCAAGCGGTATTAAATGCTCAAGGAATAGATACGGCAAAGGATTTGTGTGCTAGTGGAGAGGCCTGTCATGAATATAAATTATTTCTTCCTGAAGGAAATTACAACTCTCCACAGCATTTGGTGGATGAGATGCAATCTGTTATAGATACAAAACATGGATCTTTAATGAAACAAATAAATGCTTCTATCAGCATTACTTATGTTAAAAGCACAAATCGTCTAAAAGTTGTTGCACAAAATCCAAACCAGGTCAGGATTCGCTTTCCAGCTTCACTTGGACAAGCTCTTGGAGTTAATCCGGATATGTCAGAAAACCCCATTGGAAACGAATTAAATGCTTTCAAATATGGTGTAGACCTAAATATATTGCATAATCGCTTGTACGTGTACTCAGATGTAGTTGATTATACATACCTTGGTGACGTGACGGCCCCTATTTTGAGAGTTGTACCATTTGAGAGTTCAAAACGCTCTCAGCAGTCACACAAAGAATTTGTCAACATGCACTACGTTCCAGTGGGAAAATCTTATATTGATCAAGTTCATATCAGTATCAAAGGTGATACCGGTAAAAATATTCAGTTCAGCTCTGGAAAGACTTTAATTAAGTTACATTTCAGGCGACGAATTAAATAAAAAAAGAAATACAAAATAAGTATAAATACAACACACTGTTACAAACGTCACCATTTCAAGTAAAATCTTGAGAGAAAGCAGAATGTCTGGTAGTTCCATTAACCTAACAAAAGCACACTGTGGGCTAACTTGTGAATCTTCAGGCTTGTCTGTCATTCCTGTTGTACAAAAAAGAAAAAGAAATCCTTCTACCTTTGGACAGATTCGATACCTCATGAAACGATTGTCAACTGCTTTGGACAAAAGGCTCAGAGAGGGTAGACCTTTAAAGTATTGCCGACTATGCAGAGCAGAAATTCGTTCATTATGTCGTGAGGAGAAAGAAAAGCAACACAAACTCAAAGGATACATACACAAGAAGAATAAACAGTTAAGACGTTCCAGGCGGACAAAGAATGATTCTGGGGGTCAGAAATGTCATAGACGTAGTGAAGCTAAAGAAGATATCAACAGACAGACAGGGAACAAGCTGGAGTTAAAAACAATGAAATAAAGTGTTAGTCACTTTTTTAATGCTATGACGATTGAGTAACATTGGAAACTTGTATCAGTTTACTAAATGTAGGTTTGTTAAAATTCAGTTGGTATTTAGACTATTGACAGAATTAATAAAACTGATATTAAATTATACACATTTTTTTCACAATTTTCTACATCATTTAGTTCACAAAAGTGCATGCAATTGGTAAAAATGTAAGAATTGCAGTGGTTTACCAAACTTAAGTTCTTCAATATCTATTGCAGACTATAAAAGAAAGAGTCAAAGGATAAAACTTCATTCTTCAACCAGTCGTTAATGGGTCGATACCAGTGCAAGCAGTGCTTCCGTGAATTTGCTCGATCAGACAGCCTGAGAAGACATACGTCCAGTGGTGTTTGTAAAGCAACTACAACTATGTCTGACAGCGAAGAAAGTACTATCTCAGAAGCATCGGATGTAACTACAAACAGAAAATATTTGAAGGGAATGAAAGGACATGATATCTTTGGAGAATATGATTATAGTAAACTCTCGGACGATCCAGACACAGAACCGTCAGAAGTGGAGACAGACAGTGAGTCTGCCAGTAAAGAGGAAAAACAGAAAGCCAAACGCAGGAAAATTCAAAAGACAAGTCCTTGGGATAGACTAATGAGAAGTACTTACAGAGACAATCAAGATCAGTTCGATGAAACAGTGGAAAATACCATGCAGGAGACACCTAACATTGATGTTGAATCAGCTGAGGAAATGGCATATGAAGAACTGAAACCAAAATACAGATCAACGCTGGTTACCAAGTATCAAGACCTCGTGGCACTCGGGTCTGCTTTGAGAAAAGATCCTATCCACAAGAAAGTAATATCAACAGCTCACAGATTGAAAGAAGATGAAGACTATGATGAAGAAGAGGCGATGCAGTATGCAGTGAAAAAAAGAAGATATCTATTTGAACGAAAACTTGACGAATATGAAATACCAACTTTAACTGTTGAAGAGGAAACCCAATGACATTGATTCTTGATAGGACTTTGAAATTAACCATTTCAGCGATGGCAAAGCATTGAGATCATTTAAATAATAGTAGACCTGCAGTGGGACCTATCAAAAAGTTTTATTTACTATGAAAGACTAATGATCATTATGTAAACGAAGACAGAGGGACGGTCCTAATCCTCTGTCTGTCGTAATGAATAGATGAGCGGGACAAATAAAGTTGTTCTGAATTTAAACTGTTGTTAATTGTTCTTTTCTTCCTAGTTCTTATTATTGTAACAGTGAGGTTTTGAGATGCATTGTGTCAGTCTGTCAGAAATGGGACAGGGTAAGCCAATTTGTCTAATGTGTAGATGTGGACATGTGGAAACTCCACATTGTGGATCCACATCATCCACATAACCTCCACATTGCATACACATCAAGTCCACATCATCCACATCAGCTCCACAATTTCAATGTGGATATGTGGACCTTCCACTTGACATCCACATCAGCTCCACAATTTCAATGTGGATATGTGGACCTTCCACTTGACATCCACATCAGCTCCACAATTTCAATGTGGATATGTGGACCTTCCACTAGATACCCACAAGTTCAAGCACACTGGCAGCAGAGATCTTCTCGTCATCAAATGTAGTAGTCAGGCTTTAGAAGGCTAGTAAGAAATAATTTCAGTCCAGAACATTAAAATCTTGAGATACAAGATTTTATAATCCCCAAGGAACAAGTACTGACGCTATAGAGTTATGCCTCTGGTATAGTGAGGCCCTGAGATACAGGACCAAGAGACTGATAGCAGACGCATATTACTGTAAAGCCTCAGAAATTTAACAGATTGAACAAGAGTATGCCACAGCAACTCACACCATTAACTGACGCTATAGAGTTATGCCTCTGGTATAGTGAGGTCTTGAGATACAGGGCCAAGAGACTCATAGCAGACGCATATTACTGTATAGCCTCTTAAGACATCTCCTATGCCATTTAACATAGTGTTTTACCCTGAAAAAGACTAAGTTATTTCAAACTAGCCTTTTCAAGTTTACTAAAGCGATGTCATCTATGGGGACTCCCGGCCCGAGACTGCCCCAGGCTGTGGACTTAGTCTCCGGCCGGGAGTCCCCATAGTGGCGTCCTTTACTACTCACCGTCTTGTGTCCATGTGTATCACTTTCTAACAGGTATCCTAGTAAGTCATGCAGACATGGACGCAGATTTTGGAAGGGGATAGGTGCAATTTCCAGGTATGCCTTAAAGGGGCAAAAGTTTGAGGCCAAATTTAGGGGGATGCCGGTATACTCAGTTATGTACAACTGACAAACTCCACCTCAAAATGATGCATTTTAATTTCATAAATAAAGCGAAAATTAATTAAATCTTGTTTATTTTCCGTCCCATAATACGAGTACATGTATTTCAATTATATCCATGCTAGTTAAAGAGGCGAAATTTCTAAAATTGCTCAACTGGATGAATCTACTTTTCAAACTGCTATTAACAAAAAATCATAAATTTTGCGGGTCAAACAAATATTATACTAGACTATATAATTTCATGTATTCTTGCAGTATTTGATTGTTTTCCGGCGGTTTTCGTCAAACACCGAAAACCGGTTGAAGTTATTTACACAACTGGATGTGAATACTTTTAAACTACTTTCAGTAACGCTTAATCAAATGGAAAATGATAAAACTTTGTCAAACAAATATAACACTGAACTGCATTTTATGTTTTCCTGCAAGAAATACAGTATTTATATATTTGTTTTACCAAGTTTTATAATATTTTATTTGATTAATTCGCTATATAACAGTAGTTTATAAAAGTATTCCCATCCAGTTGTGTAAATAACTTTACCCGGTTTTCGGTGTTTGGCGAAAACCGCCGAAAAAAAAACAAACAATCAAATACAGTAACTGCAGGTCTAGTATAATGAATAGTACAATATTTTTGACCAAATTTTGTGATTTTTGTATGATTAAGTTGTGATAATAGTTTGAAAAGTAGATTCATGCAGTTGAGCAATTTTGAATTTAACCGTTTTCATCGTTACAAATTTTGCTTCGATAACTTCCATGTGTATAATTGAAATGCATGTATCATGGAACGGAAAAAAAGAAAAAGATATAATTAATCTATGTTTTATTTATAAAATTAACTTCATTCCCTAGTCAGCATCTCGCCAATGCTTGGCAAAACTAACTTCCATAATGCCAGTTAGGTGATCATGATTTCAAGAACTCGCCGTTACATCGAAAGCCATATTACTTCAATAATAATACTAATACTACCAATAATAATGAAAATAAATCGCCAGACTAAAATGCGAGTTACAATTACTAAAGTTTACACGAAAGCTGATCTTCTTATCTCCCGGTTCATTAACAAAATTTCAATTTGGACAATTGTGATGTTATCTATCTTTGAAAACTTGGCACTGAGTCCATCAAGTCCAGTTGCCTTAAGCTAACTGTTTTTGCACAATGGTAGTTGAGTTGATTTTAAGATTGGGTTGATTTTCTTGAATAAGTGACTGTTTTTGGAATGATGAGATAAACATTGCATTTTACTCAATTAACATTACTAACACTTTTAGACGGTGATGCAGTATATATAGATAGATGATACTTCTCTTGTAAGGACTAGGGACTAGCTTCGATTTCCCTGATCATAGGTCCTCGTGAATGAGTGTCCTTGAGCGTATCACCAGTAAACAATTCTGATTCTGAGTTTCAACCTCTAAATGCATGCAACATGAATGCATGCAACATTGCAACATACATGCATGCAACATGCCTATACTTCTTACACAAGATCATGCTTTAGACAGTTTGCAATGCTACTCATATTGAGCATGCTATAGATTAAATAAAGAAATGTCAAAAAAGTTCAAGTAACGAACTGCTCACTTCAGTCTAAGAGGCTAAGAGACAAGGCTTATTTTAACTCATAAAACCAACACTGATAAGGGACCGACCATTGGATATTCTGGTGGTAGTGGGGGTGCGGGGGGGGGGGGGGGGGTCTGGTATATATTTTTTTTAAATCTCTGTCTTTGGATATGCAAGAAAAAATAATAAATTGGCTCATAAGGGGATTTAAAAAAAAATAACCTTGCCTAAAAATGAAAAATTAGTGAAAAAATAAACTGGCACCGCCAAAAATTTAGTAAAAATATAGTCTGCATGTAATTCCATTTAAATTGAGTTTTCAAAATGTCACTGGCTTCTGGGGGCACAGCTCCCACCTCCCCATCCCCCTCTCTATATTAATATAATTTACACTTGTTTTACCCAAGCAGGAACGGATGCGCATACATTTACAAACATCCTATACAGCATTCACATGCATGTTTTATTAATCTGCCGCATCGCAAAGTGAACGTTTCCATTGAAAATGAGTTGCAAAAAAAATCACTACCTTATGGAAGACACAGCCACTACGGCAATAGTGGCCACTTTAACAGCAGTATACAGGCTTTCAAACATCCCTAAAATGCCTATAAAAATCATATTTTTTAGGCCTCCCTAAAATGTCTAAATATTCACCAAAAAGGCCAAATTCCTAAAAAAAAGCCCCTTTTTTATTGTCATCCCTAATTTTTATCAGCCTCTAGTATTTATGCTATAAAAATGGGGAAATTGCTTTGGCTTCTGGGGGCGTTGCCCCCAGACCCCTCTTTCTTAACGTTTTAGCATAGAACTTCTAGCCATGAGCTGGCTTGCTTGCATTGATTTATAATGTGAGTATTTACTAAACTTTCAAATTGCAAATAAAGCATGTCTTTGCATATGATTTTGCCAGAAAGACCCTTAAATTCCTAATGTTAGCCCTAAAATTTTGCCAAAAGCCCTCATTTTTGGCCATGATAGCCCCATTGTTAGCCCTATTTTCCATCTATTTATTATTATTATTATTATTATTATTATTATCATTATTATTATTATTATTATTATTATTATTATTATTTTGCTAAGTACTGCTTGCAAGTCTGTATACTCATACAGGGGTGTTTGTATCTGTACCATGAATTAAGAGCTTACCATACTCCAGGAACTGGTTTGCAAAAGTAAGCTAAATCATGCTCTTCGCCTAGTTATAGGCAGAACCAAGTTCTTTATGTGAGAAACAAGGTGTAAAATTACTGATGTGGGTGAAATAAAAGAATATTCATTCACATATGTAAAGGTTGTAGGGCAAGACTCTCAGATGGATGGAGTCCTTCCTTGTTGGGAGAAGTCAGACTGTAATCCTTAATGGATTCTGTAGTGACACTGTCTACACTGGATCAGTTCAGTGTGGCAGTGCGGTCACTTGACCATCACTTGTTCTAACTCAACAAATTTTTTTTAACCTACTTTTAACTCTTGTGCAGTCTTTTTAACACTATTACCTTTTATCTTGTTCTTTTTCTTATACTTTTTGTACCGTGGCTTTAAGACGCAACCCGCCTGCACGTAATCCTCGCGAGGGGGTGTTGCAGAACAGGCGCTTGAAGTTCTATGCTAAAAAAACCCCTCAAAACCCTTTATACTTGACGCAGTCTATAGGTCATTTCGTAGGTCAAAATGGTGAAGAAATGGCTCATAACCTAGATGTTTAGCGGCATTGAAATATGTTTCATAGCATAGAACTTCAAGCGCCTGTGGTTGCAGTATATAAAGAAAGAAAGAAAGGTCAAATAAATTAGGGTCTGATAGTTCAGCTTATACAATTTTAAAAAAAAATGTTCGAGTTAGTTTGTAAAACAAAGAAATTGGCTCCCTCAAGGTGAAAAAAGTAACTGTTTTCAGAGGCAATTAAGTGAAAACAAAATCCTGAATCTTGTCGCCACCAAGAATAGCCCCCCCCCCCCCCCCCCCCCCCCCACACACACACCCGACTATCAAATGGTCGGTCCCTAAACAATTATTTTAAGTTTGTCGTTTTTGGTTCGGCAGTAAATTCGGGTTCGGCGGCCCGGGCTATGATATTCATACCCTCGGTGCTTAGCGCGACCTTACCTTTACCTGTGTTATAGGTGGCGCTGTACAAAGGTGTGTACCCATTCAACTCTGAGCTAAACAAAGTGAACTATTTAGTGCTCCTTTCTCAAGTTTCTGGAATGTAGCTGTAAGTATCATTTTAAGGCAACAGTGAATGAGTATACATGAGGAACCAATCGTGCGAATTAATGATCATGAATTGATTTGTAAGTTTTTGCCAAAACTTTTGGAGCGCAGTTGCTCAGTGGGTGGGGTAATGTCCCGGCCCCCTCCTCTATGTCTAGTTTACCCAGGAATTACTGTTTACTTTGCAGCTATGAAGACCCAATTTCCACCGTGTAGGGCAAGGTCTTGGGTTTACGATTGGAAAATTTTCGGTGGTTAGGTAGGCAAACTTTTTTTTTTTGCATAGAAATTGTACAAAAATCTTTAAAAATAGACTAAAAAATAGACCTAAAATTTCCATTTGGTCATACAAAAGTTTCAGTAGATCCAGCAGGCATCTCGGGACGCCGGATTTGGCATCCCCATTGACACGAAAAATCTGTTTGTTCAGTTTATTCAATCTTTATATAAATGTAGTGGTGCGCCATGTCAGACGGATTGTCCATTGCGGTCAGTTACTGGTCGATTTGGTTCGGCATTTAGATGGCGCTAATTTCGCTGCACGTGACTGCAGAAGCGCTCTCTTACTTACCTTGACGTCGTAGCGGGAAGACGGGCTTTCTATTTCTGGACCTCCAGATGAGAATTCTACCGGCTGAGACGAGTTTGCGGCTCTGTTCCATACAGTCTAAAGTAATGGGTGAGTTTTACTTTAATGGTGGCAGCTGAACAGAACTTCCAACGCTTCTGAGAGGGAGAATTTGCCAGAAAGTCTCAACCGAAAAATTTGCTACTTCGTGACCCGGACCAGCATGCGTTTTCAGACTTGATAATTCTAATAACTGTATGGTTTTTCCAAAGGTTTACTGTCATTTTTAGAATTATTCAGCACTGTCTGTGACATAATTTCTTCAAAATTGTTTGGCATTAATGAAATTAAAATTTTCTGCTGAACAAAATTGCGCACGTGCACACGTGGCGGCCATTTTGAAAAAAAGACAGCTAAGCTTACTTTTTCATTTAATTGGCTATTCCTGCAACTGTTTACAGCTTAATACCCCAGTTTACAAGTTCAATTTCTTTCAAAGGAAGAAAAAAATGTATTTCATCAAAATTTCCTCATTTTAACAGGCAGTTTTTGTTTGTATAAAATACATGTTTGCAGACGTGCATCCGGTTTCATGGCATAAGTCAAAGACTTGCGCAAATATTGAAACATGTTTTGAATGAAATACATATTCAGAGGGGTATAAACCGGTTTTGAAGCTCGTGTTAGTCAAAGACGTGTACACCAGCCATAAACGTGGTTTGAAAACAGTTTCAACGTCATTGTAAGTGAGCAGCCGTTTTGTTGCAGGTAAAAAGAAATAAATTATAAAATTTATTCTTGTGTATTTACTTTGCGACAAAATGTCATCAGACATGCAAAACCCCAATTCATGTGAATTTTGCGACGGTTGAAGACCTCCAGAGCATTCCACACATTGGTCCAAAGGTTGCATGTACATTGATTGCATTGCGAGAAAGTCAAGGCAATCTGACCCTAGAAACATTGCAGACGTTTCTCCGAGCAAAGTTCGACGAGGAAACGTTGGCAATGTTAGATTTTTCTCGCAATGTAGGCTTGCCTATTGCACCAGCACAATATGGGTTGGAAGAAAGGGAGGAGCCTAGGGTGAAGGAAAGGGAGGAACCTAGGGTGGAGGAAAGGCAAAGACCTGTTTCACCAGCCCGAAGTGTTTATGAGGACTCCTTTGAGGCAAATCCTTCAACCACTACCAAACAAGAGGTAACTGAACAAAGGGCACCCATGTTTACAGAAAGGCCTCCCATGTATGAACAAAGGCCACCCATGTTTGAAAGGTGGGAAAATTTTAGAAAACAGTTTTCCCCAATGACCAGCATGCATGACCAGAAACTGTCTCTTCCTGCTGAAAGGGGCGGTGACCCGTCATGTGATAGGCCCAATCCTAGTTCCTCTGTCCAAAGGACTGAGGAATATAAAGTTCCGAGGCCGACAAAGTTTGCCAAAGAACTGTATCGTAAGAGTTCGAAGAGGGAGAAAAGGGTAGGGAAACTGGAAAAGAGCAAACATCATAAAAAGAGTGCAAAGCACAAGAAAAGAGCTCACAGAGACTCTAGCTCTTCCTCCTCTTCCTCCTCTAGTGACAATGCAAAGAAAGAGGGAGGGATGGGGAAGCTGGAAAAAAGTAGGCATTGTAAGGCTGGAAAGCACAAGAAAAAAGTTCAGAGAGATTCCAGCTCTTCTTCCGAAGACCGTGAGTACATTGAGAAAGGGGCAAAGCCCAAGAAAAAGACTAAGAAAAGAGATGAGTCTTCCAGTTCTCCTGGCTCTTCTGATTCTTCTAGCTCTAGTACGGACTCTGATGATGAGTTTAACATCCGTGCAAAGCACTGTTCTCTTCATAAGAAGTCTAAGAAAAAGAGTGGGGCTGCAATTCTGAGATTATTGCCTAAAAATCTCAGTTATGACGGGAAAACAAATTGGCTGGCATTCAAACAGAAGTTCACTCGATATGCCACTGCATGTGAATGGACTTCTAGTGAATGTTTAAATTGTTTATGCTGGTGCTTGACTGATAAAGCAGCAGATTTCTATGCCATCTTGATGGAAAGAAACGAGCATTTAACGTATCGACGTTTAATGAGTCGATTGGAAAAACGTTTCGGTGTCAAGGAATTGGCGGAAACTGCTCAGGCAAGGTTTCGGCAGGCAACCCAGGAACCAGGGGAATCACTTGAAGACTGGGCTGATAGGATATTGACACTGGCAACTAAGGCATTTAAGATGTTGCCAGAGCAGTATTCTAGCAAGCAGGCTGTCATTAGATTATGTGAAGGTCTACTCGACAGAGAAGCTGGGTTGCGTGTTGGAATGGATAAGCCTGCTACAATAGAGCAAGCCATCAATAGTATAAGGTGGTATCAACACCTACATCAGTCCGTTTATGGAAAATCCAGTAAACGGAAACAGGATGAAGTTTTTGAGATGGTTGTTCAAGGGACAAACGTCCAGAATGAGAGTTCTGATGAGCAAAGTTCATCAAGAATCTCAGATCTTGAAGCAGCCATGATAAAGCTTCAGGAAAGTTTTGATGCTATGTCATCAAAGTTTTGACCATAGGAGCAGAACTTAAGCTCCAAAGTGGGGAAGAGAAAATGGTGGTATATGGCAGTTTTGCCCTGACTCATGAACAGAAAATACTGTACTACGCTTAAAGTCTCCATAGTCCTATCAGCGGTAAAAACGACTAAATTAAAATCAGTGTAAAAAGCTGTTCAACCTTCACGTTTATAATAAAATGCGGGTTAGTGTGCATATATTGAGTTATATAACAAACAAAAAGTAGAGAAAACAAGTTTTTGAAAAATAACTAATCGCTCGCAAAATCAAATTTCCTGATCTGGGTTTTCCGTCTAGCAATGCTATATAAACATAGGCGGGATACTGATTCGGACTCCACATCTGTACATTGTATTTTTACCATGATATGAAATCGAAAGTAAGTCATTTAGTTGCCAACTAAAATGACCCAAATAAGTTTTCAAACCCTTTTTATGCGAAGCTGAAGGAGGTTTTATTTGTTTAAAGCTGGCTAATCACGGTCATTTACAATGATGAATTTATAGTAAAAAGCTTGCAGCGATTCCTCATGATAAAATTTTTCATGCTGATAGAGCAATGGGGCCTTTAAGGAGCTGCTGGCAACAGTACGGCTTACTAGACAATGCAGGTACTGTTGCTGGGTAGGCTCTTTACGGTTCGTACAGATCATTGTTGTCTAACTTGGCTATTACGGTTTTAAGACCCACAAGGGCAGTTGGTCAGGTGGATAGTGAAACATCGACCTGTGTAGCCATGGATATGCTGGTGCAATGTCTAGAATACCGGTGTCTAGAGAGCATTGTAATGCGTATGGTCTTAGGGTAAAACCCTGTGATCTGCCGTGTGGGGGGTGTGAATTCTGCATAAAGGCCGATAAAAATGGGGGTTCCTTTTCCAGGGAGGTGGATGGTTCAGTAACAAAGGCATCTCCAATGTTGCAGATCATTATACCTATGATCAATGCACAGAGGATGATGTAACTGGGGAATGTTTAATTGGTATGGAAGAAAATGTTCAGTTCTTAAAATCCTGGGGAATGCAGTGCTGGAAACTCGCAAGTTTAATGTGGTGGCCCAAAAGCTTAGTAGGCCTAACTTTCAGTGGCCCAAATTATCCACTAGCTAAAGCTTCCATTCATTTAGTATTGCCAGAAAGATAAATTTGGGCCACTAAAGGTCATATTTTGGAGATTTCTGGTGGCCCGAAACAAAAATTAGGAGCATTTGGCCACCGGGCCACTGGCCGTTTCCAGCACTGGAATGTAGTATAAGTACAATTGAATTGGAACAGGGGAACACTCCTGGGGCACGGGGTCATACCAGAAAAAGTTCAGGGAAAACCTGGGGTATTGAAAAACTTGTAGATATGTATCGGGTAGCTCCTGATGGGTGGATTAAAGATACCATGGGGAATGTTCAGATTAATTCTGGGGATTGTGATGGATGTCAAACTGGATACAATCTGGAAATATTTTGGGACTATGAAAAGGGGTATCTTGGAATATGATCAGGTAAAACCTGGGGTATGCCATGGAGGGGCATTTCCCAGAGGCCTGAAGTATTGCAGGGAGTAAGTAATAGCCAGTTAGAAACTCAGCTACAGCAACAAAGTTGTTCGTTAGCTGTTAGAATCAGGATAACAGTGTTCTCCCCAGAAATTTCGGAAGTCATGTCACTTTTAGCACAAAAATCAGATTTTGACTTGTTGATCAGTTTTTCAAAAAAAATCCTTAATATAGCAATGTTTGGTCAAAATTAGCCTAAATTTACATTATAAATAATTTGTTGTAAGCCTTAATGCATTTAAAAACTTTACTGGCTAAAAAATGAAAATAATAGCACTTTAATAAAATTTCATTGGAATTAAGGCATGTTGCAAGCGACATGCCTTAATGGTCTGGGGAGATCCCTGGGAGAAATAAGTCCATATAGATATAGCCACATTGGATGGGGTAGTCCATGGAAGGTTACGAGCCATGGAGCAACTGAAGAACCGTCATGCTGGGGTTTCTCATGGAAAGATTTAAAAGAAGGGCAAGCTGAAGATGGAAATCTGCATATACTTGACCGGATGAAAAGCGCTAGTAAACCTGAAGAGGGAGCTCTGTTCCTTGCAGGCCTGCGGCAAAGTCGTACAGGCTTAACAGGGAGCAATTTCTCCTGATTGATGAGGACCTATATAACTCGGAAAGCCACCGACGAGAAGGACCTGGTCATGCCAACAAGTTTGAGAGACGAAGCCATCCAGTTAAGTCATTGCATATACCATCTGCAGGACATCAGGGAGTGGCCAGAAACAAAGCTAGAAGAAAGGGAAATTCTGTTGATAGGTCACCCATAGAGAGAGTCCACATTGACCTGGGACCATTGCCAAAACGCCCAGAGGAAATGAGAACATACTATGATGGTAGATCAGTTCACTAAATGGGTATAATGTATACCACCCCCATCGCAAACTGCTGAAGTAACAGCCAAAGCAGCTGTTGTACATTTTTTCTTGTGTAATGCCCTTGAGATCCATGAATCACAGATTACGACATATAGGCCGTACTGGAAGATTCCGTCCTTGAGATCCATGAATCACGGATTACGACATAGGCCGTACTGGAAGGACCAGGCAGAAAGGGATCTACTATGAAGGGTAGGGACAGATTACACCCCACGGTCAGCTACGATACCACTTATAGCTACCTCTGCATGTCAGATGTATCAAGAACCCAAGTCAACTGTGATACACCTGATAGCTTCTTCTGCATGTCAGATGTATCAAGAACCCGAGTCAACTGTGATACACCTGATAGCTTCTTCTGCATGTCAGATGTATCAAGAACTCAAGTCAACTGTGATACACCGGATAGCTTCTTCTGCACGTCAGATGTATCCAGAAGTCACACCCTACAGTCAGCTACGATACAACTGATAGCTTCTTTTGCACGTCAGATGTATCAGGAATCGTCAATCAACTACGATACAACTGATAGCTTCTTCTGCACGTCAGATGTATCAGGAACCGCCAGTCAGCTACGATACAATCAATAGCGCCTTCTGCATGTCAGATGTTTCTTGAATATTCTACAACACGCTGCCAACATCAGCTAAACACTGGGAGCTTCACTGCATACCAGGTGTTCTACTGATACTGAGAACGTCCGAGAAGTCGTCGGATCTTTCTTCATAAAATGGGGAGGAGTGTAGTGGTGCGCCATGTCAGACGGATTGTCCATTGCGGTCAGTTACTGGTCGATTTGGTTCGGCATTTAGATGGCGCTAATTTCGCTGCACGTGACTGCAGAAGCGCTCTCTTACTTACCTTGACGTCGTAGCGGGAAGACGGGCTTTCTATTTCTGGACCTCCAGATGAGAATTCTACCGGCTGAGACGAGTTTGCGGCTCTGTTCCATACAGTCTAAAGTAATGGGTGAGTTTTACTTTATAAAATTCTATAGAACAGGCGGTTTTTCAGCCAGTTTCCACATTTATATTGTGCACCATTTGCAGAACAAATACTGTATAAATCTTGTCTTGTGGTTGAAAAGACAACCCTCTCCATTGCTAAGAGAAATATAATTGGAAGTGGCTATTGACAGCAGGTTCTCAATAGCTAATGTTCGCTATTGACAGTCAGCCGGAATATTCCCTTAATATTAGATTAAGATGGGCCAGTTGAGATCTACTGAATGTTGAAGAAATAATTTGGTAATATGAAAATTTTATGATAAATTTGACAAGACAGTGTGAATATGGAGATGTCATGATATGACTTCAACAGGTATTTATTTCATGCTTCTTTTTTTAACTTTTATTTGAGCAGATTTCAACATAGTATATATGAAATGTAAAGGTATAAATGATGTTTTCTTCTATAGATATTCTTCAAAGCTCCAGATAGTTAAGTTTTGATGGTCATCAATTTCATTTTTGTCGAGCAGGCTTGCGGTCAGCGAGACATAGTGCCCCTTTGGTGTTGGTGCATCCCTCCGTCCGTCCATTTACTGCCATATCTTGAGTTTGAAAGACCCTAGGAGCTTGAAACTTCATCATAATATGTCCCACGAAAATGCTTATTGGCTCCCACAAAACTAGGTCACCGTGACATACTTTCACGAAAAAAGTACCAAATATTTAGTTTTTGTCTGCAGCCCCATACCTCCCTTCTTATATGCATTTACTGCCATATCTTGAGTTTGAAAGACCCTAGGAGCTTGAAACTTCATCATAATATGTCCCACGAAAATGCTTATTGGCTCCCACAAAACTAGGTCACCGTGACATACTTTCACGAAAAAGTACCACATATGTAGTTTTCGTCTGCAGCCCTATATCTCCCTTTTCATAGGCCCCAGAACGTTAAAACTTCATCTGTACATGTACCTTACCACTCCAGGTCACCACCAACAAAAATAGGTTGCTGTGACCTACTTTCATGAAAAAAGTACCACATATTTAGTTTTTTGTCTACAGCCAGATATCTCCCTTTTCATAGGCCCGAGAACATTGAAACTCCATTAGTGCATGCACCTTACCATTCCAGGTCACCTCAAACAAAACTAGGTCGCCGTGACCTACTTTCACAAAAAAGTACCACATATTTGGTTTTCAAGGTCAGCCCCATATCTTTCTTTTCCTTTACTGTACTTATTTATCAACAGGTAAAATTTCATGCTCAGCTGAATTGAGCATGAAAAAAGTTATAACCTCGGGGCCAGGTCTCCTCCAACAAAACTAGGTCGCTGTGATCTACTTTCACGAAAAAAGTACCACATATTTAGTTTTCGAGGTCAGCCTCATATCTTTCTTTTGATTGGCCCCAGATTGAAACTCAATTAGTGCATGCACCTTACCACTCTAGGTCACCTCCACCAAAACTAGGTCGCTGTTACCTACTTTCATGAAAAAGTACCACATATTTAGTTTTCTAGGACAGCCCTAAAGCTTTCTTTTCCTTGGCCCCAGAACATTGAAACTTCATCAGTGCATGCACCTTACCACTCCAGTTCACCTACAACAAAACTATGTTGCTGTGACCTACTTTCACGAAAAAAGTACCAAATATTTAGTTTTCGTCTGCAGCCCCATACCTCCCTTCTTATATGCACCAGAACATTGAAACTTCATCAGTGCATGCACCTTACCACTCCAGGTCACCTCCTACAAAACTACATCGCTATGACCTACTTTCACAAAAAAAGTACCACACATTTAGTTTTCAAGGTCAGCCCCATATCCTTCTTTTGATTGGCCCCAGAACATTGAAACTTCATCAGTGCATGCACCTTACCACTCCAGTTCACCTACAACAAAACTACATTGCTATGACCTATTTTCACGAAAAAAGTACCACATATAGTTTTCATTTGCAGCCCCATACCTCCCTTCTTATATGCCCCAGAACATTGAAACTTCATCAGTGCATGCACCTTACCACTCCAGGTCACCTCCTACAAAACTACATCGCTATGACCTACTTTCACGAAACAGTACCACATATTTAGTTTTCGAGGTAAGCCCCGTATCTTTCTTTTGATTGGCCCCAGAACATTGAAACTTCATCAGTGCATGCACCTTACCACTCCTGGTCACCTCCAGCAAACCTACATCGCTATGACCTACTTTCACGAAAAAAGTACCACATATTTAGTTTTCGAGGTAAGCCCCATATCTTTCTTTTGATTGGCCCCAGAACATTGAAACTTCATCAGTGCATGCACCTTACCACTCCAGGTCACCTCCAGCAAACCTACATCCCTATGACCTACTTCCACGAAAAAAGTACCACATATTTAGTTTTCGAGGTAAGCCCCAAATCTTTCTTTTGATTGGCCCCAGAACATTGAAACTTCATCAGTGCCTGCACCTTACCACTCCAGGTCCCCTACAACAAAACTAGGTCACTGTGACCTACTTTCAGGAAGAAGTACCACATATTTAGTTTTTATCTGCAGCCCCATATCTCCCTTTTCATAGGCCCCAAAACACTGAAACTTCATCTGGGCATGCACCTTACCACTCCAAGTCACCTACAACAAAACTAGGTCACTGTGACCTACTTTCAGGAAGAAGTACCACATATTTAGTTTTTATCTGCAGCCCCATATCTCCCTTTTCATAGACCCCAAAACACTGAAACTTCATCTGGGCATGCACCTTACCACTCCAGGTCACCCTCAACAAAACAGGGTCACTGTGACCTACTTTCACGAAAAAGTACCACACGTTTAGTTTTCGTCTGCAGCCCCATACCTCCCTTTTCATAGGCCCCAGAACATTGAAATTCCATCAGTGCATACACCATACTACTCCAGGTTCCCTCTCATAATGCTATGTCACCGTTTTAACATTTTTGAGTGTGAATATCTCTGTTACTAGATTCTTACCTTGAATGTGTGATAAGTAGTTATGAAGACAGGGTGTAACCATATCATCCAAGCAGAGACTTCAAGTTGCAACTGTTAAAGCTGTTGCCATCTTATGCTTGGCATTTTCGCTACTGTCAAAGCGCCAACGGGCTCAACTTGCTGGCCCCGGCCATCTAGTTTCATAAATTCATGTTGGCCAAAAAGAGTATACAAATGTGCAAAAGAATAATGATCCCAAAGCTGTTTTAAGTAAGGCTAACTGTAACATCTTTCGTTATTCGGATTAGATAAGTTGTCATATGCGAAATTTTAACGGAATTTGCACTCATATTGTCTTGTTGGACCAGATCTACTGACAAAGCATAAGAGACTTTTGAGAAATTTGGTTTGACAGTTTTATTTTAAAGATTCTTCTTGTTTTTGCTGTATATTGTTCTATTTTGTTCTTGCAGATTAAAACATCCCCATGATGAAGGGATTGTTTTTCATCATGCTGGGACTTTGCGTCCTGGATAGTCTTGGTCTTGTGAAAGCTTGCAATGAAGCAATCTGTGCCAGCTTGGTCAGCAAGTGCTTGCTTATCAAGAGTTGTGAATGTGATATGTCAGACAAGAAGAATTGTTCATGTTGTGGAGATTGTCAGCTCTGTTTAGCCAAACTCTACTCGGAGTGCTGTTCTTGTGTTGGTGAGTGTCATGCAGATGCTTGGAGATGAGTAGTTGATAGTTCCAAAATAGGGGGTGGTTGGGTGGAGTGATGGTGCTGGGTATACCTTCCAGTGCCGGGACGTCCTACTGATTTGGATAATAGAAGGGCAAGGGCCTACTTTGCTTGCAGTAGGTGAGGGTGGGGGTTGTTTGGACATTTTTTCTCTCGTCTGTCATTTCACTTTCCTTTCTCCCTCTCTTTGGGTGAAGGCCCGATTTGGACTGAAATACTGTCTCAAAGGGCTGTTAAGCCCAAAAGAACCAACCAACCAACTAATTCCAAAATAATGTTTCCTACTTAAGAAATAGATCAGTTCTAGCAGTGAATTATTGAGTATTAATTCACTGGAGGTCAGTTGCAAAATTGGTCACATCATGTCAGAACTTCAGAGAAACTGACCAACAGTTTGGATAACAGCTGCCTAATCATTTTCACAGTGCTACTATGACTGGGATTCTTTTTATTTTTCTCCTGCAAAACACTGTATCGGTAGGAATCAAAGTCTCATGCAGACATGAAAGAAAATTATTTTCCAGAATTTTATCACCCAGAATTTCAGGTTGTCCAGGGGGCAACCTTCCAAGACTATCAGCTTGCCCCCAGCAAATTTGACCCGTGTCGAGCAAGTGGGCAATTGCTTATTTCTAACACTGTTGTTTATTAGTGTGGGCAATCAATTAAAACTAAGAATTAAAATTTGAATGAAATGAATACTTTTTCAGTGTTTTCAAGTGTTAGAGTCAAAGTAGTTAAGCTCTAGCACTGAATTGTTGAGTAATAATTCACTGTTTGTCGGTCAGTTGTAAGTAGATACATGTATATCACTTGCGCTCCATGCTCTGACATGAATTCATGCTTAGTGTCTCAGAAAGGGAGGACATTTTTGGACTATGTTCACTTATGTGACTTTGGAAGAAAATGACATGTAAACGGTTTAATTGCAATGAAATACAGGGGGACAATTTGAAATCTTTTTGTGGGGGGGGGGGGCAAGTTGAAATTCATTTCAGGTTGCCCTGCAGGCAAGTTGCTGCCTGGCCCTTATTTCTAACACTGAAACAACACTGTCTTTCTACAGGGATGTGTCCAATGCCGGATCCAGAGGACAGCATTTTCAGAACCAGTTCTATTGAGGTTCTGTCAGACCCTATCCCAGAGTTGTTCAATGTTCTGACAGAGGAAGAAGACCACCTGAAGAGGTGGACATCTCATAAATATCCTGTTTATTTTGACATTTTATCCAGTTCACAGAATGAGTTCGGTAAGTACGTGCTATGAATTACCATGTTAACCCACTACCCTAATATGCTTAAATATTGGGACACCTAAATACCTTTAATTTTCCATTTGGAGACAGTCGGAAAATTAATGGTTTTAGGTGTCCCAATAATAAAGCATATGAGGGTATATCAGGAATCAACGTTTATGGCTATTTTGAAAGAGACAAACAACTTTTGTGGCTTCTTTTATGTGCCCTTAGATGAAAAAGGCCTATTGAGATGAGATCTACTCTTAAAGAAAAGACTTTGCTCTCAAATTCTTCCCTGGAAGAGTAGATCCCCATTTGGTCCTGTTCAGAAGGGTACATAATTGATTTTGGGTTAGCGAGATCTGATGACAGTTTTGCAGCATTGTTTCTACATGTATTAGCCTTATAAGATTAGAACCTCATTAAAATGAATCTTATTAGGGCGGCAACATATTCTTTATCCAGAAACAGAAAAGGATTGATTAGTTGTCCCATTGGCAGAAGCTTTGGGCTTGTAACTTGGGCTCTATTTTTCTTGCTAGGTTCTGTCTGTAATATGTATGATAAATTGTTTCATGTTTTTCTTTCTGGTTTAAAAACATCTAGCCCATTCTGTAGAAAAGAAAATTCTGACCAAATTCCTTGAAAACAACTGATCTGACAATTCATGTGAGAACTGAGAAATGGTACATTTTGATGTGGCCTACTAATTGTTACGCAGATCAGCCTTTAAGCTTGCATCAACTGTTTTGATCAGAAAGCAAAGCTCTGCTTGCCAAGTAGACTTGGCAGATCTTGAATTTAGTGCAGTGTCCAACTTCCATGCTCAGGCACTAACCTAATGCCGGAATTACTGCCTAATGATGTGGGATCAGCAAGTACCCAGATCAGCCTGTACTCAAGCGTATATTCAGGTTTATTCATTTGAATTTTTTGTGATGACTGCCATCAGGCAATTTGTATGAACAGGCTGCTCTTATTGTGTTCTGTACGAGAATGTGATAACCGGTTTTCTTACGATATTGCTCAATGTAAATTAAGAATGTGAATGATTTATCTGGTTTAATGTTTTCAAAATGACCTGTTTGACAAGAAAACCTTACTGTAGGCTTATATGTAAACTGCACATACCCAGATAAGCCTGCATAAGCATGCAGGCTTATCTGGGCATGTGCAGTTTAACTGAACAGTAATTTTTCCTCATGAATTATTAAAAACAAACCACAACTGCCCTGATCAGGCTGTGCATGGGCACAGACAGGTCTGGGCAGAAGACAAGTTTTCCTATAACACAGCTGAAACGTAAACCAAGTGCATTGAGTGATAAATCATCAGTTTACTTTATAAAAAACTTCCACAGGTGTTAGTCTTCACAAACTATGTGCTTTATTTACACAGATCTTGCTCTGTCTAGTAAACAGTACACTGAATCTGTCAAATTAAAAGGTAATTGGCTTAGTGTCTGTTCTGTTTAAAAGTTTATTGAATGAATAGTTTTAAAAGGCAATTATTTGAAATCAAGTAGGTTATTGATATTGTTGATGGACTGTATGCTGGTACATTGCACATTGTGTATTACATGAATGTGAATTTAGCAGTTAGCAGTAACTGCTAGCAACGGTAAAAGGTAAAGGTATCCCATAGCCTAGGTTTCCCAAAGCTTTGTGGCCATAGGGCAGGGATACAGACTAGCGGTCGCCCACTCGCCTACTGCGAGTAAAAAATCGGGTGGGCGCCTAAAATTGAAATGATAGTCGCCCAGTTTGCGATCGTAAGCTGTCGGCGAGTGTCCTGCGTGTTTTCGGCTTGGAGTAAAATCCGCCACCTATGAGGGTATTGCTAACTTCCGCGCCGATATCGGCTATGAATATTCGGTGTTCCGTCATACTTGTGTGTTGGATTTTACTCACTATCGAGAAACAACATGGCCGCCTCCTCGTAAAGGAAGATAGATAGATAGACAGATTTATCTTAACCGTTTATAGATTTTTCGCGCGTAATATGGCGATACAACGCTGGTGTTTCACACCCGGTTTCTAAAAGGAAACAAAACCATGAAGAAAGGAGGGTTTACTACAAAGCCTACGGAAACGGCGCAATTCTCGCGCAGATTCTGAATAAAAGATTCCCATGTTTTAAATGTGGGCCCCTAAATTTCTGGCTGGGCGACTAAGTTTCAGTTTTTAGGGGCCCAGCTGGCTCCTATGAAAAATGAGTTAGTCTGTATCCCTGATAGGGGCATTAGTTGGTTTTTGTCTCGCCTGCAAAGCAGAGGCGAGACATAGGTGTTGCTTTTCAGGTGGCGGCGGCGGCGTAAACTTTTGTCGAGTTTTTGTGTTTAGGTCATTTTCTCAGAAGCTATAAGGCCTAGAGCCATGAAACTTGGTTCATGCATACATCTAGAAGAGTAGATCTCAAAGCCATCATCAATATTGAGTCTTGACCTACATTTTACGGTTGACTGACTTTGCAAGTTTTTGTCGAGTTTTTGCGTTTAGGTCATTTTCTCAGAAACTATAAGGCCTAGAGCCATGAAACTTGGTTCATGCATACATCTGGAAGAGTAGATCTCAAAGCCATCACCAATATTGAGTCTTGACCTACATTTTACGGTTGACTGACTTTGCAAGTTTTTGTCAAGTTTTTGCGTTGAGGTCATTTTCTCAGCAACTATAAGGGCTAGAGCCATGAAACTTGGTTCATGCATACATCAGAAAGAGTAGATCTCAAAGCCATCATCAATATTGAGTCTTGACCTACATTTTACAGTTGACTGACTTTGCAAGTTTTTGTCACATTTCCAGGTGTAGGTTATTTTCTCTAAAACTATAAGGGCTAGAGCCATGAAACTTGGTACATGGGTACGTCTGGAAGAGTAAATCTCAAAGCCATCATCAATATTGAGTCTTGACCTACATTTTACGGTTGACTGACTTTGCAATTTTTAGTCGCGTTTAGGTCTGTTTCTCAGCAACTATAAGGGCTAGAGCCATTAAACTTGTGTTGAGCATTCATCTAGAAAAGAAGAGCTCAAAGTCATCATCAATATTGAGTCTTGACCTACATTGTATGGTTGACTGACTTTGCAATTTTTTGTCAAGTTTTCACGTTTAGGTCTGTTTCTCAGAAATTATTAGGGCTAGAGCCAAGAAACAAGGTTCATGCATACATCTTTGCTGATTAAGCTCTGTTTTTGTGACAAAACGCTAGCAGGCAAGACACAGCATTCCGCAGAATTCTTGTTCACGCCTGGTAAACTATCACAGGTACCTCCGGCGGAGGTACCGATAAAAAGTTGTGACAGGCACCTGGAGCTGCCTGTGACTGTCCAAAAAATGACAACAAACGGTAGGTATTCCTCTTTTTTGACAAAATATAAAATAACCAGGGAGTTTATTAAAAATCAAAAAGTGCTATTCGACCCTTATAGACATAAAGTTTTGTCACACATTATATCCCCCTGAACTTTCCATATTAACCAAAGATACGACTTTTGAAGTGGCTTTGCTGTCAGCCCACAGTACTCAAAACATAAAGAATTCGACCGTTTTTGGTCTTAAATGCAGTGATCTTGCATACGAATCTGTTTTTTTCGGCACACTGGTGTTAAGGTAACCTCCTTGCTCAAATATAAATATCGATTGACTACAAATAAGGCTTGACTTTTTCAAAACAACAGCTGGAGGTGCCTGCAATGGTGTGGAGGTGCCTGTGATGTAAGCAAATATAGTGAAAATCTGAATAGTTATTGCAGCTGGAAATATTGACATCTCTAAACCACTGCCTGGAAAGAATCATTCATTCAACGTCCCATTAAGCTATCATGATGCGTATATCATGAAATTCCATGTTAAAATTTCTAAAACACCATCTCAAAGAGTTATTGCCCAATTTGTTTCCGCTTCTGTTAGTCAAACAAACATTGACGAATTTCACATAGTTGCTGAAAATTAACTGCCTAATTCAGTGTTAGAATCGTTATGTGCGCTTAAATAAGAGTCAACATTTTGTGACTGGTGATGACTGTGATCGGGAGGTGCTGGCTGTGAGTCATTCCAACTTGTCAGAAATTGTCGAGGTCGCACGTCATGCCAGCTACACATATGGTGTGTCAACTTGTCAAAATTGCCGATACCCGTCAACAGGCATACACGGACAGGTACATGTATCTAAAGTGTTGATCCTTTTGGTACCTCATATGTGCCGCTCGCATGTGTCGTATGACGCTCGCTGTATGTGTTAACTTTGTGGTAACTGGAGTGGTAGGTGATTCAAGTGATTCAGTCTGGGTAGTTTTGAATTTTTGGCGCTAGAATCCAAATTCATCCGGAAGGCCTACAGATTACATCATCGGCAGGTGACATGTTCTCAATATTACACTGTTTAGTATATTGTAGTTATCAGAATCTTAGTGTAAATAATGTGTAATTCAAAGTCTCCGAATAGCCACTGCATCAAATTTGGTAACAAAAGAGCACTTTTATTACGTAAAAGTCATCTTCTGAAATGTTGTTTTTGCAAACGTTTCGAGTAGCTAGCATGGCGTATGACCTCGACAATTTCTAACGATTTGGAATGACTAACATGCAGTCATCACCATTCACAAAAACGCTGCCTCTTATTTAAGCGCATTTCATACATGTAACTATTCTAACACTGAAATGGGCAGTAAATTTATGTTTGACTAACAGATATTGAAACAAAACGGACAATAACTCTTTGAGATGATTTGCTTTGGATTTTGGATTTATGTTGTGAAGCATCAATGTTACGTGTTCTTATGTCCGCTTGTCTGTAGTCTTCTGGCAGTAAGGTCACCTGTACAGCTGCCCACTTTGCTTTCTGGTTTAATTTGTAGTTTGAAATATAAAATAGGTAAAACAGAAGTTAGCGTTGTTTCCATTTGGGGTAGGTGAATTTCCACCTGTCTGGGAAAGACTTCATTATTCGGTGTACCATGCGCCTCTTTTATGAACTATTGTCAACGTATACTTACTTCCATCTTGGGTTTGAGAGCAGGATGTAGAATCTGATTGTATAAGTTCATGATCATTGCCTGTCGTTTTAACAAAAGTATGCTTGATATTCGCATTATGATAGATTAAATTGCGACGTTCAATGAGCGATTCTTTCAAGGCAGTGGTCCAGAGATGAAGAATTTCAATATTTGCAACCCCTATAAATCTTCAGATTTTCACTATATTTTCTTACATCACAGGCACCTCCGTTTCGTCACAGGCACCTCCAGATGTTTTTTTACCGATCCAGCCTTATTTGGAGTTTATCGGCATTTATATTTGGGCAAGGGGGTTTACTTTACGTCAGTGTATCCAGATCAACAGATTCTTATGCAAGAACAGTGCATTTAGGACCTAAAACAACCCATTTGTTCTTGTTTTGAGTACTTTTGACTGACCTTAAAGCCACTTCAAAAGTCATATCTTCTGTATATATGTAAAGTTCCCGGGTATATACTGTGTGACAAAACTTAAAGTATATAAGGATCGAATAGCATTCTTTGATTTTCAATAAACTCCCTGGTTATAATGTATTTTATCAAAAAAGAAGAATACCTACCGTTTTTTGTTTATTTTTGGTCCGTCACAGGTAGCTCCGGATGCCTGTCACAACATTTTATCGGCACCTCCACGGAGGTACCTGTGATAGTTTACCAGGCGTGTTGTTAGCCCTTTGTAGGCCGGAAACCCATTTTGGGAACATATGCAAACAGTGCAGGCCCTTATCAGACACTGCAGAATGCGGTGCCTGATCAGGGTCTACACTGTTAGCTTACAGGAATTTCTTTGTAAAATACAATAAAAATGAAAACATTCACCAGCAATCCCTAAAACTAGAAATGGACACATCGAAATGATAACGATGGACAAGTTCACTAGTCAACAAAGGTTCAGAGGCCACGGTATCACTTTTCTGCTCATACACCTGCTTGTGGAAGATCAAGAAGAGTCTGATAGTCCTATTTTCAGCAGTGTCAGCAGCATAAACATTTGTTGAGTTTTCCAGTGCTCCAGATAAGAAGGGGTAACGGGGATAATTTTCCATATTTCTGCATAAAAACATATTTTGTAACCCCTCATTAGAAACGTCTTGCCAAGACGGTTCTAATTAGGGGTCACAACATATGTTTTCATTGAGAAATAAGAAAAATCATCTTTGAATTATCCTCAATACCCCCTCTTATCCGAAGCTCTCGGTTTTTCTGTTCAGTTTTATTTTGTGACAATGGGCTGACAGATGAGACACTGCTTTCCATGGAATTCATGTTACAAAGGGAATTAACTCTTTTGACTTCTTGTTTGCTTCCCTTTTGAAATTGGGTCTACTCTTAGAAAAAAGAATTTGCTCCTAAAGGGGTAAATTACTTCTTTTAAGAGATGACCTCGATTTTGGAATGGCAGCAAAATTGAAAATGTCAGACTTCCTTCCCCCATTCACCTATTAAGTCCTTAAAATATCTTTTCTTATGGTAAAAAGTGTAGGCCCTGATTGGACTTCTTTCACTTTCAGGAATAGTTTGAGCTTGGTCAAAACAGTTTTTTGTCTCGCCTGCGAAGCAGAAGCGAGATATAGGTAATGCTTTTCCGGTGTCATCGGGGGCGTAAACTTTCATCGAGTTTTTGCGTTTAGGTCAGTTTCACAAAGCGCTGACAGGCAAGACACCGCATTCCACGGAATTCTTGTTCAGTATGTTAAATTTGTTGTTTTTATTTTTCAGTCAAAGAAACAGATATGGGTCAGGGAGGACAAAGCACGTCTCATTTTGGGGTACCAGGGCCATATAACTGTACAGTAGCATTTATGTCAGAGTGCACTTCCCTCAGAAAGTGTAAGCAGTCTTGTAAGTCAATGGGATCTGCTAAATATCGCTGGTTCCATGATCAAGGCTGCTGTCAGTGTATTGGGGACACGTGTATTGACTATGGCTTAAATGAGGCCCAGTGTTTGGCATGTAAAGGGGAGGAAGAGGATGACAGTGAAGATTCAGAAAGGGAGAGCATCCATGATGTGGCTCTAGATGAAAATGAAATTGAGATGGATTCAGAGAAACATCATAAAAAGAAAGACTACATGTAGCGTTTCAGATTATACAAAGTGCCTGATATTTTGCAATATCTTCATTGTGATTTTCATTTTTCGACATAATTAGCTGTCCTCAAGGTAACTGAAGGACTGATGGAAAATTTGCCTTGTTGATTACTATGCAAAGAGTTATAGCCCAGTTGACAAGCTGGTCCACATCTTCGCTGTGACCTTTTGAAAATGTAGACTCATGCACATATCATTTATACAGTTTAAATTGCATTTACATTCAGTATGAATAGACGATAAGTTGTACTTATCCAGTATAGTTATAACTCTAAATCAAAAGCCTTTTAGACAGTGTTCAAAGAAAAATATATGCCCTTGTTTACACGTATATTTTGTGATAGCTATACCTCATGTTTCATGTTATAAATTCTAAAGGAAACTTAGCAGAGCTCCAGATAAGAAAGGGTAACAAAGATAATGCAGAGATAATTTTTCTTATTTCTAAAGGAAAACGTATGTTTTGACACCTCATTAGACAGTTTGAGGAGTCACAAAGTTTGTTTTTATGGAAAAAAAGGAAATTATCTCTAAATTATCCGTTACCTCTTCTTATCTGGAGCCCTGATAAATGTATCAAGACAGTTCTATGTAGGATGCTATTTTCATAAGTGCTAGAACATAAGATAGATTCAAATATTCACAGATCTGATCCTTAGCAGTCATGACTTGATCAGTACTAGTCCAGTTGCAGTCCTTTACCATATTAATACTAATAAATGCCCCTGCTCTGATAAATGCCCCTTGCCTGCTTTTCTGAAAGTAATGTTCTAGTAACTGGCATGAATTGCTCTTGCTGCTCGAGATGAGGTAGCTCTTGGAAAAGGGTTCTACTCACAGCATGTTAAAAGAAAGAATTTGCTCCTAGAGGAGCAAATCCTTTGAGTTGACTCCACCCCTGCTGAGAAGGGAGGCAAAAAATAGGAGAGTTGATTCCTCTGAAAGTATACCCATCCACATTAGTACTGTTTAGAAGAGGTTTTTGGCAGTGGCTGATTTGTTACAATTTAGGCTCTAAATAATGCCCCCCTTTTGTAATATGCAACACCCCAAGGGCGTTTAATAGGCTAAATACGGAATATTGTTGGGATCTGTGACTACTTAAATGTACTGTAGAGAGCGTGAACTTTTGAACTTTGTTTCATCCACTTTACATATCCCCTTATTTATTTCTGTTAACTGGCATTTGCAAAAATATTTTTTTATGTGTGTGAATGAAAGTTAAGGGTATATTTAAAAAGACGTCACAAATTTCATTTAATGTTTCTGTGAGTCCTTTTGATCCAGGACATAAGAGTTTTTAGATACCCTTATTTCATCAATTTTTTTAAAATAAAACTTTTGCTAATACATGGCAGTGCTTAAGATCCGATTGAGCTGTTTGGAATTTATTTTGGACTTGTTTTGTTTAACTATAACAATTTTATATGTATATACAGCTTTAAATATAATGTTGATGTATAGTCAGTTTTTGTATAATTTTAACATGTATTTTGTTATCTTCTTGTCTTCCTTAATACCAAAGTGCTGTATTTCAAGTATTAGATATTTATATTGTTAAGGCATATTTCTTTTAACACAGTACAGTTTTTGCATATGCATGTACTTTAGCGTCAGCAGCGTGAACTTTGGTTTCACTGTGAAAGTAGTAGAGCCTCCATGTTTTGTAATGTTATACATAGTAGTTACAGGGAACTATGCATATGAGCCGCTTAACAACAAAACTAACAAAGTGGCATGTGTACCCAGAAAAGACAGATCAGCCTGAGCAGCTGCCCAATCTGATCAGTCTTTTCTGTGCACTTAAAGGGTAGCTAAGAGTCTAAGCTAGCTCCATGCAGACAGTGAAGACTCTGATCAGACTGGGCAGATGCCCAGGCTGATCTGAGTCTTCGCTGGGTGCATATGCCGCTGTGTTTGTTTTGTCGTGTTGCAGCTCATATATACTCAGTATCCTGTACCAGATTTATTTGGTTATATGACAGGGTTTCTCCCTTCCGAAACATCTCAGAGAACTAGATCTATCTTGTAATATGTATCAGGATCTTTGGGATTGTTTTGGTTGAGAAAAACCATTTTATAGCTGATTTACGCAAGACTGAGTTACATTGCAGCAGACATTTTGGAAAGCTAAACTTCCATCTTATTACCGAATAAGTACGATTATATACATAATACATGCTCATTTCGTTATATAAGAGCTACTATATCGAATAGTCTTTTTATAATTCTGTCCACTTATAATGCCATGTCATTCTGAGAACTAATTTAAAAGGGGCTGAATTATACTCATTGTTTCGTGTTATAAAGATGTGGCTTAAGGGGGGAACATTGTAAAAGTGCTGTCAGTGTATACATTTATTATATACTGTAAATAATTCTAAATATTGGGATGTCTAAGATAGTTATTGTTACTGTCCTAAAAATTGAAGCGTTTGGTTTTTTGATGCAGTAATGCATCTAAAAGAAGCAAATGGAATGGCAAACAGTGTAGAACCTGATCAGACTGCAGTCTGATCTTTGTCTGCACTGTTTGCTTAGACCTATCTGTCCCAATATTTAGAATTTTTACTATAGTATTGTAGCTTCTCAACAAACCATATTTTCTGGTGCTATGAAATAAATGTTTCATATATCGTGTTTTTAAAGGTGTTGTTTGTAAGTTTTACTACTGTTTCGAAAAGCGGACTGTTAAGACTTTGTCAGAGCGTTTTTTAAAAGCAATATCCAAACATCCATTCTTGTATTTTTCTACTTTGACCGCTCTAATAAATCAAACTTTTAATCAATTTTGTCTTTTGCATAATGACTTAATAGACAAATCTTTAAAATTTTAGTTAAGCTTAGTTTTCTTTCTATTTGAAAAGTTTGTAATTTTAGATCTTTGTATTTGATAGAGTGTTGGACTATAGCTCACAACATTATTTAATTTGTTCTTATCAAAATTCTTTTTGTTTCTGAGAAACTTGTATTTTATAGTTTACTTATGCCTTAACGTTAAATGTGAAAACTGATCCTTATTTGTTATATGTATCCTTTAAATGTGTTCTGTTTTGTACTGTATTTAACTTCTTGCTTTAATAGAGGAGCTTACATGAGTGCTCATGTATTATTGAATTTATTAAACGAGTTGGGGAAAAGATAAGATGCAAGGCTCTCCCGAGCATCTTATCGTTTTCACCAACGAGTTTAATAAATTCAATAATAAAGGAGCATGAATGCAAGATTCTATTTATATGACATTAAAATTGCATTTTATTCGCAAAATTTGCATGAAAACGTCACGGTTTCGCCATTAGAAAACGCGATGTTTAATGGACGCCAACTCATAACGTAACGACATAATTTGCATATTTAATCCACTAGTGGATTATCGTTTTTAATGCATGGCTTTATTACACTCTCAGATGCGACGTCATATGATAATATTCATTAAGGTATAAGGTTATACCTTTTTTCCCCGCCATGTATAGATCCCCTGTACAAAAGTCCAGGAAGTTCTATTGTCACCTGGCGTTGGCATCCCCATTTTGGATGTTTTAATTAAAGTTTTCTATGTGAAGAGCAAGGTGCTGTCATGCAAGCTATCCTGTATGGGGGCAAGTCTTGTTTAAAGAGAAATAACTGATGCAACACTTTGATTCTCCAGATGAAGAGGCCCTTTCATAATGGGGTCATTTCTTAGAGTGAAGAATTTGCTGCTAGGAAAGCAAATTCTTTCCTGTAAAAATTGACCCCTTTGAAAGTAATGAGAAAAGAAAAATGGTAGGGTAGAGTTGTTGCCCCTGAAAGTGTACCCATACACCTTAAGAGGTTGTGTTTGTACTTAAACCCTTTCTGACTGTATAGCACGAGTTGTCATTTCTTTACATGTACATGTACTGTTAAACCTGTCTTAAGCCAGCCCAAATGGGTAAGGGGAAATCGCTTACATAATGCAGATGCTTACTTAATACAGATTAATGTATACTAAACAAGTTACTTTGAGATAGAAGATTTTAACCCCTCAAAACAAAACTTTTGCATAGCAATGGTGGCAGTGTTTGCTTAACAGAAATCACCTTGACTGTACATTAAAAAACTGACAGGATTGTATTACTGAAATATGAAAAACACTTATCTTTGAAGGACAGTCCTGTTTGCCTTATTTGTAGATGTTTGAATTGCAAATAGTGAAGATAGTAATCAGACTGCTCCTTTTGGATAACCCTGATCTGAGTATGCACTGCTTGCTAATTCATTTCCATCTTGTATGTTCAAGGTTCTACGGCAATGAATTGCTCTTAACCAACTAAACTTTAGAAAAAAATAGAAGAATATTTTAGTTTGATATTTTGGCATAAGCATGTTTTATACATTTGGACATACTCCTTGAATTATTGCACTGCTGCCTTAATCCAAATATCTGCATTTTATCTGTCAAAAGCTAGGAATGGCTATATTCCAAGTCTCATTTTGATGTATTTTTTCTGTTTTTATTATTGTATTTTTTATGATTCATTGTATTCACAAATCAACTCTAATTTGCTGACTAGGGGCCTTCCCAAAATTGTACTTATTTTTAGTTGGACAAGAAATTCAGTGAATTTATATCCCCTTCCGAAGTGGGCCTTATTCGTTTATGGTTTATTTTAAGTTTCATAAAATTCTGTCCACTGATTACTTAGTTAAGGCTGAACTAAAATCAAGGGCAAGAACTGTGGAATAAGTGAGGCATAAGCTGTTCTTCTTAAACACTTGCCTCAGCATCTCTGCATTATGATGATACATTTTTAATTCAGTTACAAGAAATTTTGTTCACCAGTACCTTAGTTATTGCTAATTTGTAGATTTTCAATCCATTCAAGGGCATTAAATCATGCACTACTGGAGCGATTATGACATAACTTAATCATGACAGTGCATAATTGTTTATTCCATTCATTGGTTACTTAGTTATGACTCAATTTGTTGATTTTTTATCAAATCAAGGGCAATAACTCACTGCTTACTCAAGTGATTCCGATAAAACGTAAGATGCACCAATGTTTTATGGTGATATATATTTTCTATCAGTTTCGTAGAATTGTATCTATTGATAACTTAGTTATGACTGAAGTTGGCAATCTCAAATTGATTCAAGGGCAATAACTCATGCACTACTGATGCTATTGGGATGAAACATTATGTGCATATCCCTGTTATAGTGATACATATTTTGTTATACCCCGCCACACGTTAGTGGCGGGGTGTTATGTTTTCACGTTGGCCGTCAGTGTGTCTGTCCGTAGTACGTACGTCCGTCCGTCCGGCTGTCGGTCCGCACTTCGTTTCCGTTCGATAACTTATGAATTTATTAATGGATTTCCTTCAAATTTTGCTTATGCATTTGTACCGAGAATGTATCACTTGGGATTGTTAATGAGTAAATTTCGTTAATTTCTGACAGAGTTATGGCACTTGTCAATGTACAAAAATGGTTTCTGGCCTCTAGTTCCTTTACTACTTTGAGTATCATATAAAATCATGAAAAATTCCATATAATATCAGAGTTTGAAGCAATTTTTCTGAAACTTTCAGCAAATGATCAAAGTGATGAAAGCCTCCAGTGATGCTCAAATTTACCCAATGGGAGTTATCTCCCCCTGCCCCTGGCTATATTCATGCATAAATCTGGAAAAATCGGTGTGTGTAAAAGGTTTGCAGTGGCGGGGTATCACGCAGTCGTTTGCGATGCTTTTGTTTAAGTATCTTGAAGTTTTGATAATTAGTTACTTAGTTATGGCTCCTTTTATTGATTTTAAGTCAATAAAAGGGTGATAACTCATGCACTAGTGACTACTATAGCCAGTCTGATGAAACTTCACATGTGTCAGCATGTTAATCAGGGATCAAGCTAGACTCAAAGTTTAGGGAGAAGTGACTTCTCCCTCCAGCTGAAATAGGGAGAAGTGACAGCCGTGAAGGGAGAAGTGGTATTGCGCGATTATGACATTTTTCATTCAGTTTTAAAGAAAAATAGCTATTATGCATACTATTAACATTAAATTGAAAGATTAATAAGTTGCAATGGGTTTATAGGGTAAATTGTCATAACAGCTTGTTTGTGGAATGATTTGATGAAAACTCTACCAAAAAAAAAAAAAAAAAAAAATTTTTTTTTTTTTTTTAGGGAGACTCCCACTTCTCCCTAAGCCCAATTTAGGGCGAAATTTCGGCCCCTAGGGCGATTATTTCGCCCAAATCGCCCCCTAGCTTGATCCCTGGTTAATATGATATATATTTATTTTAAGTTTCATGAAATTCCATCCAGTGGTTACATAGTTATGGCTCCGGACATACGGAGGTCCTTGATTTTAAGTCAATTAAAGGGCAATAACTCACGCACTTCTGAAGCCAGTCTGACATTACCTTACGTGTGTCAACCTGTTATAGTGATATATACTTATTTTAAGTTTCATGAAATTCCATCCAGTGGTTACATAGTTATGGCTTCGGACGATTGGATGTCCTAGATTTTAGTCATTTAAAGGATGATAACTCATGCACTACTGAAGCCAGTCTGACAAAACTTCACATGTATCAGCGCGTTATATTGATATACATTTATTTAAGTTTCATGAAATTCCATCCAGTGGTTATGTAGTTATGGCTCCGGACGAACTACGTCCTTGATTGTAAGTCAATTAAAAGACTCATGCACTACTGAAGCCGGTATGAGGAAACTTCATGCGCGTCAGTGCATTATAGTGGTATATACTTATATTAAGTTTCATGAAAGTTCATCCAGTGGTTACATAGCTATGGCTCGGGACAAATTGACGGAAGGACAGACAGACAGATGGACGGATGGACATGGAGAAAACTATATCCCTCCGCCTTCGGCGGGGGATAATAAAAAGTTAGCAGGTATACCTATTGGTGCTTCCATATTGCTTTTTATGTGTCGAAGAACAAATATTCACGGGTATTATAATGTGTGCATTTACTTTGAGTACAAGTTTAAGGTGCATATTTACATGTATATGATTTCAGAACTATTTACCAGGACAGATCATTTCCCCATTATAAAGGTTTTCTTTCAACAGTTAAATTATTAGATGTTCAAAGATGGATTTGTTCTGAGGCAGATATTTTAATATTCACACTTTATCATGCTTTGCCATTATTTATTGGGAAACACTGCCATCAGAAGAAGGATGATCAGAGGTAAATAAAGGTAGACAATTCTGTATGTCTGAAAAAATGAGGGAATTAACTCTGAAAATGACACAATATGCTAAAAGGATGTGTAACACATCTGTAAAGAATAAAGACAGCCAGTCTGTTCATTTTTGCTGTCAACCTTCATTAGAGGCATTTCTTTCTTGTGGGATCCATACTCTATAACTATGAACAGCAACGGCTCAGATAAGACTCCACAGAATGTGCAGTCTGAATCATTGCATTATGCATAATATGCACTCAGCATCCTGTTTGTCTGTCATAGCTAAAATTTTGATGAATCATTTTTACTGCCTATTCATTTAACTTACTTCATCATGAGTTATTATCCAGTCTTCCACAGTAACATTTAAATACGTCGTCTGTCCTTACATATATCTTCACTTTACATGTTTGTACGACAATTGTATGATGAAGTTTTGTTTATGTTTGCCATCAATGTAGTTTTGAGTAAAGATTTTTGCCAAATTTTCTGATGCTATTTGAAGTTTTTGTATCAGTACAAAATCCATTGTGAGAAGACCTGGGGCCGTATTCATAAAACGACTTAAGTGGTTGCTATGCTGTTGCTAAGGCTAAATTTCTGTGAAGGAGATTCCCTACAACTATGAAATTTGGTCTGGAGGAACAGTCTTTGTAAGACTGTTCTTCCAGACCAAATTTCATAGTTGTAGTGAATCTCCTTTATAGATATTTAGCCTTAGCAACCGCATAGCAACAACTTAAGTGGCTTTATGAATACGGCCCCTGTTTAAGAGTGGAAACACTTCCAGATAATTAGAAAAGGAAGTGACTCTGTCATTTTCTTTGTTGCCTTCCTTCAGTATAGGGTCAATTCTTAAAGGAAATAATTTGCTCTCCATGGTAGCAGATTCTTTCCTTGAAGAGTAGACCCCTTCTTGAAGGATTTCATTGCACAGGGAAGCAAACAGGTTGTGACACAAGTGGTTCCCTTTCTGCCTGCTGACCTAGCCGTCCCAGGTTCGATTCGCACTGGCGATGGAACTTGTAAACAGTAAACATAGTTCCATTGCACACAGCCATGCATTAGCACCCTCCCATTGTCCTGATAATTAGAAAAGGAAGAAAAATCTCGTCATCCATCCATATTTTAGAAATGGCTGAAGAACATGATGGCATCAACATGTAAGTACATAGTTTTGAGCCACACCCAGAGTGTCACTTAAATGACACCTGATAGTGCATAACTGGCCAATGAAACAAAGTAGCTAGTGACAGTCCCACATACAAAATCGCACATGTTCAATGTCCCATATGTTGGTGATTTTACATAACAGTTAATGTTGGGTTGGTTGATTTGATGCTTAACGTCCACGGTAAACAACTAAGGTCATGTCGGGACGGTCAGTTAACCTAACCACACTATTCCTGGGCAGGCTTAGACCTCCTAAGCGGTTAACCAGTACTAAGTGCACATACTTTCGCCAGTAACTGACAACTGCCCTTCTTGAATCAGCGGAAGGAGAAACGAAAGTATGTGGCCAGACCGGGATTCAAACCCAGGACCTCTGACTTACAAGTCAGGTGCCCTACCGATTGCGCTACCCGGCCCGGCCAGTTAATGTTGGGATGTATACCTGTTAAAAGTAGGCATTGTTTTCGGAACTATGCATACCCAGAACAGCATGTATAGTCGGAACATGAACAGTTTTTTTAGCTCATCTTTTGTTAAAGGATGGCCTATGCAAAACCTCTGGGGTCATAGTCCAAATTTGCATCCACATTTGCGACTGTGAAATGTTAAATCTAAATCTCTGGTAAACATCTGCACTCACGCCTATTTCTTGCGATGCTTTATATAAGGGTTAGAGTATTTATACTTGATACACACTTACATCATACTGCACTTGACCAGCTGAATGCAAGCACCAGTCCTGACTTTACATTCTTGTCTTTTTAGTTCTAGTGACTCACGAAAATTTAGATAAACCTATGTCAAGCAGTTGTGTAGGTAGGTTTTCAGTAACTACATACTGTATTTATTTGGCTGTTAAACTTTTTTTCATCTGTTGAATGGCCTCAAATATCGAAGTCAGTATTATAAAATTCTGCTGATATTAGTTTTACATTCTAAAACAATCCCAAGACTCTAGATTCATCTAGATTTTGTGGGTTTCAGAAGGGGAGAAACATAGTTTATGGTCATGATAGTTTGCAGTAAGGTTAGAGTGATGTCTGTTATTGCAAGTTAAGTGACGTTTGGCTTGACTAGTACCTGGATGGATGACCCATGATTGGGCGGATACTAGGTGTACTTCATACCTAATATTCCTTACTTTGCCATGTGTTCAAGTTGTCTTCTGAGACCATCTAGTGTCTAAAAGGTGTTTATTAATTAAAAAAAAAGAAGACAAAGCGAGAGCTATATTGTGTTGTAAAATTTAATTGAGCTTTAAACATACAAATGGAATTCAGGATAATAAATTAGCTAACTACTGAGTATTACAAAATAGCTTTTGGCAAGTTTCATGTGTATATATAACAATCCTACATAAAAGGGAACTGTTAGTAAAATTTGGGCACATGGCAAAAGCTTCAAGTTGGCATCTGCAAACAGACAACCTGGCACAGCTGCTTCACAGCCTGACCCCGAGGTTATAAAACTTTTTTCGTGCTCAACTCAGCTGAGCATGAAATTTTCTCTGCTTATAAATATGAAAATGCCAACTTAAGTTGGCATTTTCTTATCCATAAGCAAAGAAATTTTCATACTCGGCTAAACGGAGCAAGAAAACGACAGTAGTTTTCAGTAATTTGCTACTTATTAGCAAGTGAAAATTCATGCTCGGCTGAGTTTGAGCATGAAAAAAGTTTTATAACCTCGGGGCCTGTATTCATAGTTACCTCATGGTGTACCTGCCTGTAATTTTGGTGAGTGGATTACAAAAAAAAGCTGCAAACCATGGTATAACTTTACTACCCTCATCTGACTGAACCTAGCACTTTACCATTTCATGCTGATCTTTGCAACTTCTCCCCAGTGTGGTATACTACCGGAACAGACTGCAAAGTGGTGGTCAAGCCAAGGTATACCATTAACAAATGCCAACTGGTGCTTTTATCATGCCAAGCTTCAGACTAACTGTACATGAAGGAATACAGTCAACTTATACCCCTTGAAACATCAATAAAATACAGATATGATTTACCGGAATTACCCTAACTATTAGGCACTGAACAAGTTACTGTAATTATCTTTAAACATGGCAAATATACAAAACATTGCTAATGAAATTTATGGCAAACAGTGCCGATCTTGATCAGACTGCTCCTTATAGAGCAGTCTGATCAGTGTCTGCACTGTTCCTCTGGAACTTTTGTCACAATATGAATGGCCATTACAGAACTCAAATTTTCCCTCCAAAACCATCTAAAAGATCTGGGCCCAGTTGTTCAAAACTAACAATGTCGTTAGTTAACGTGACGTTAAAATTTCAAACGTTAATATCAAATATGCCAATATTTTTTGTCGTAAAAATGTGAGAAGCAAAAGCTTCTCACATATTTTCAACAAAAAATATCAGTGTATTTGGCCATAAAGTCACAAAACACTTAATGAGTTGACCTCTTAACGAGCTTGTTAGGCTAACGATGCTTTGAACTGGGTCCTAGCCTTTTAGAAGTTGGATCTAGAATTTTGGGATAGTTTTGGAAGAGAAACATTTTCTTTATGTAACTAAATTACACAAGACTGAATTACATATTTGCGGTAATTTGAAAGAATAAACTCCCTTCTTATAACCAAATATATACTGTATTTTCAGATTTCCCCATCTGCCCATATTGGTCAACACACCAGAGCCATTTTAACATAGGTAATACTAAACCTCAACAAGGATTCTATAAAATCATAAGCTATTTCTTGATGAACATCTTATAACTATGCCTTTATGGAAGACATATCTAGGATGGACCCTGGTGGCCATTAAATATCATGGTAATTGTCGAGCATTTTCACCTCTTAAGGGAAAAGCGATGCTTCATTGGCACAACCCACTTGGTTGTTTGAATGGATGACTTGCAATGTTTATGCCCTGTTTAACAGTATTTCAGTCATATCAGGACCAAGGAAGAGTGATAATGAAAGGCTGTGTGCAATGGAACCCTGTTCAAGGTTGAAAACATTGCTGTTATCAGCGCTAGATAGCAAACCAATGCTTAACCCACTGAGCAACCAGGGCTTCAGCTTCTGAGAAGTAGAATGTCAAGAAAATTACAAATGGGTGACATATGACCTGCTGAGCAAAAATATCAAAATTTACATATTGGCATTAACTTTATACATGTAAATGCAGCTATGAGACTTGACTTCCCCCCACCCCACTACAAAGTGACTCCAACTATCTTAGTCAGTCATGTGTTATTCTGCTATAAGCTTTTCTTTTCCAAAACAATCCAGAAAATCTAGAGCCATCTTATAAGATGGATCTAGATTTTTAGGGTTGTTTTTGAGGGGAAAAATATACACCTTGTAACTATAAATACAGTATAAGGCAAGGCACTTTACAAAAACATCTTGGACAGTAATTGTGGTAAAATCTGATTTTAGGCAGTGTACACTTGGACTACAGAAATTTCTCCAAGACTATGTCCGCTCAGATTTTTCTGGCTGAATGTCAGGCAAAATATGATTTGCACAATATGTCAATCTGTGTCATCAAAATTTGGTGGTTCAACTGGTGACCTTCTTTTGCTTCAGATTTCCAGTGGAGTCGTTTGGCAGGACAGGGATCTCCACCTGTCAGACGGCCCGTTGTATCTGTTGAGTCCTCGTCTTTGCTTCTCCATGGTGTTGAAATTTGATTTATGTGTTTACCGTGATGATTCATTGACGAGTTAGAGGGTTATCATGCGAACCGAACAACCAACTAAATGTTTTGTACCACTTCAGAAACTGAGGGTGAGGTTGGGCCTGTAAAATCGATTTAAGCCCCCCAGTAATTCATTACTGACCGTTCCAAGGCGGTAGTTCTGTTGTGGTTCTCTGTTGCCTGTTTTTTGGTGTCAGAGTTTCTGTGATGTTTTACCTTATGTATGTTCTTATTATTTTTGGTTCGGTTGGGTTGCTGAGTGGCCACCTTTTGGGAACAAGCTGCTCACTCGGTTGGCCATATGTTCTCTGTATCTTGATTATTTGTAATCTTAGTTGTTTCCAACTATGGTTTGAGGGCTGGATTTGGATTTTGATTGTTTCAGTTCCTGGTCTTTGCATACTTTTTACTTTATGAGCATGTCATATATGTGCAATGTAAAATTTTATTCTTTCATAAGTTATGCTATGTACATGAATTGAAAACTGATGATTGGTGGATATCTACTTTGGATTTTTGTTCTGTCATCAATAACACCATCTTCCCAAGTCAAGCATACTAAGTCCACTTCGTTCCTTACGTACCCTTGGCCATTGGCCTACTTGTAAACTGAATCTCAAACTGCCCCATTTCATTGGATGCGAGCAACTTCCAATCAAATCATCTGTAAAAAAATTTTTTTTGCTTAACAGATGCCCTTGTCAATAGAAAAATATAGTGTTTTCCATGAACGATTACCAAAATAGGGTAGACAGTCAAGATTTAGCCAATTCATCAGTGTTTTCCAACAATTATGCCAAGTTGAGGGCAACTGTATTTTATAACAGATCTTCTGACTGGTCTAAGAATAACATGGGCCAAGAAGAACAACTCCCTACAGCCTAAAGGCAGTGCTGCTGGAAATCCGAATTGAGAATAGGCCATCGGCCAAGGGTACATAAGGAACATGGTAGACTTAGTATCCTTGGCTTGCGAATATGCAATTACAACATAATTACAATATGACAAAACCAACAATGTGGTTGTGCGCCCAGCGCAGACTCAGATCAGCCTGGGCATCCGCCCAGTCTGATCAGAGTCTTCGCTGTCGGCATGGAGATAGCTGAGGCCCTTATCTACCCTTTACATGCTTAGTGAAGAGTCTGGTCAGACTTGGTGGATGCCAAGGCTGATCTGAGTCTTCACTGGGTGCACAACCACTTTGGTGGTTTTCTCTAGAATGACCCCAAATCAGTCCTTTGAAACTATGCTATAGGATGAGTTTTTCCCCTCCAAATCAATCCCAAAAATCTAGATCCCTCTTATGAGATGGATCTAGGTATTTGAGTTTTGTTTTAGAAGGAAAAACCGCCATCTAATAACCGAAGACATATTGTACTTTGGCGTTCTTTGGCCTTTCATCAATAAAACCATAATAAATGTTTAACTATAATTACTCGATAAGCAAGCAAGAGCTAAATAAAATATTGCACACTTCATTGGAAGATATTCAAAACAGTCTTAACACTTAACACTGATTGTTTACAATCAGTGTAAATCCAGATGAGGCAGCTTGCAATGAGTCGCCTTACCTGGATCTACTCTGTTTGCCCTCTAGTCTTAGAATTCTCACTATTATATAGCTTTAAACCAATAAATCAGACCTCCACATAACAAAGCTATTTCAGAAAACATATGTTGCAAAATCGTACACAAATAATTTGCCAAGCCATTTCATTGCTACAGGAGCACATTTTTTCTTTTTAGAGTTTACCCACATTGAGGAGGGAGACAAAAAAGAAAATGACAGAGTTGCTTCCCCCAAAAGTGTACATTTTCAGCTTGATTCTCATCAATTAGCATTGACATACATCTTTATCAGGGCCTGGTTGTTCAAAACTAACGACATCGTTAGTTAAAGGTGCTATTGCTTTATCAGCAGGAAAGATTTTATTGTGAAGTCTCGCTGCATGCTTCTCACTGCAGTTTCGTCACTGTATATGATCATGATTGGGCAGCATTAAAATATTAAAACATCCTTGGGATTCTCATAAAAACGCTTTAAAGAATATCTAGGTCATTTTAGTTGCCAACTAAAATGACCTACTTTCACTTTCAGGAACTTCATTTACATGATAAAAATACAAGGTACAAAAGATAAAAATACAAGGTACAAGTATTTAATAGATGGTATAAATACAGTGTATGGAAAGGATTCCATTCATTGCCTCGCTGTTGCGTAATTTCATTGCTCAACTGGGAACCAGAGGTAAAGACCATCTTTTTTATGGAGAGACTTGTATTTTTTCCTCCAAAAACCTCTGTTTCTCTTTTTTACCAGTTATATGACACGGAAACGTACACCAACCAACATTTTATCATCAATTCGGAAGGCTGTACCAGTTTTATCATGATTTGTGCTTTGGTGATTTTTACCACTTATAGGACTATGGAGACTTTAACGAGACGTTAAAAATTTCAAACGTTTATGTCTCAAATATGCCAATATTTTTTGTTGAAAAAAATGTGAGAAGCTTAAAAGCTTCTCACATTTTTGCAACAAAAAATATCAGTGTATTTTGTTATAAAGTTATAAAACACTTAACGAGTTGACCTCTTAACGAGCTTGTTAGGCTAACGATGCTTTGAACAACTGGGTCCTGATGTTTAAGGCACTTTTCTCATGGCACGGCCCCAACATAAATGACTGATAAAGCATGAAAAGGCATCTAAAGCTTATGGATACACCTTCATGTTTTTCTGCCATTTTTACAAAGGGGAATAACTATAACTTCTTGTTTGTTTTTCTGGATGATAGAACCCTCCCAAAATGGGACTACACTTCAAAGGAAAATAGAGAGGAGCAAATTCGATCCTTTTGTAGTTGACCCTCATTGAGAAGGGAGATAAAAATAAAAATGACAGAGTTGCTTACCCTGAAAGAGCACTCATTCAATATAGTTCTCATAATCAGCACAGACGCACATCTTTATCATGCATCTGCTTCAAAATACACCTGATAACAGGGGTATGATAACATGATGTGATATCATGTCACTGTCGAACTGCGCTTGCGCGAATGTTATCAAGTCATGCCTTAAGAAGCGATCTCTGAAGCAGCATACTGACGTTGGCCATGATATCAGCATTTGATTGGTTAAATGACATCACCGACTTACCTCATAACGCATTCGCGACGTCAGCAAGTTTCGAACAAAAATGCGTTTGCTAATCACTTGTTTGCCGCTCTTTACGCTGTAAAAACTTCATGATGCATGATAAATAGAAAACCATAGCCTCGCCATTCCGACGCTGTTTCTGGTCTCGCCTGATAAACTTGATATCAAAAGACACTAACATGGTATTCTCTATTTATCAGATTTCTAGGTACATTTCTCATGGCACAGCTTCAATGAAAATGACTGGCATTACATGAAAAGAGACGTTAAAGTGAATGGGTACACTTTCGTGTTTCTTCACCATTTTACGAAGGGTAACAACTTTAGTGTCTTCCTATTTGCTTCCTTGGTTGACAAAGCCCTTCTAAAATGGGTTTTAACTCTTAAAGCAAAGCATTTTCTCATAGAGGAGCTAATTCTTTCCGTTCAGAGTTGACCTCCATTTAGAAGGGAAGCAATAATGAAAACGGCAGAATTGCTGCCCCTAAAAGTGTACCCATTCACCTTAAGCCAAGTAAGGTAAAGGTAAATGTAAACAACATGGATTCTGATCAGACTGGGTGGGAGGCTGACATAAGTCATTGCAATATTCATATAATGTAAGTGCCTAAATTTTTGTGACACCTAAAATAATTAATTTTCCATTTGGGTACAATGGAAAAATGGAAAATTATTTTAGGTGTCCCTATTCTTAAGCAGACTATGGGTATACAAAGCTCTTTTTGAGTACTGGCATATCGTCTCTTAAACAAATTGTCTATGTTTAAAATATATGGGTACCCCATGTGGTTCGGAAGCCATTTTTACGAGGGATACAACTTTTGCAGAATAGAATTTTCTTCCTTGCATTGGTAAATGAAGCTCTCCTCCAAAAAAGGGCTAATCTTACAGGGAAAAATTTGCTCTACAGAGTGCAAATTCTTTCCTTTAAGAGTGGCCCAATAGGAGGACAGATACATATAGCCATGTGAAAGTGATCTCCCTTAGAAGGTATCCACACACCTTAAGGTGAATGGGTAAACTTGAAGGGGAAGTAACTTTGTCAATTCCATTTTTACCTCCCTTATTTATAGGGGTCAACTCTTAAAGGAAAAATTCTTTCCTTAAAGAGTAGACCCCTTTCATAAGGGTTTCATCATCTAGAGAAGCAAACAAGAAGTCTCAGAAGTTGTTTCCCTTCGTAAAAATGGCAAAAAAACATGAAGGTGTACCCATACACCTCAATTAATCATTAAACTGTCATCAATTATGGCACAGAATGGATCATATCTGTCCACCAAATCCCTGCTGAATACTTTGTGACTGTATGTGTTCTTGTGTCTCTACTCCTGAAGACAGAAAAAGAAATAACAATTATCAGTATCACTTTTAATAAACAATGAATTCAATAACTAAAGGAACAAAGCAATTAAAATTTGACGTTTGGTGATGTGTTTTAAAATAACAGTTTAAACTTAATTTATATACTTTGATTATACAGAAACCTTGATGAAATATATCATAGTGCACTTTTTTTTTATAATTTCTGGTCCTTTGGTATCTCTGAGTTTATTTAGAGGCACTTTGAAAAATATTGAAAATAGAGTTCTGCTTAAGCCAGTACCAGGGGGCGTGGCTAGTGCTTGCACAAGTTTTGTTACTGGTCTAGAATAGACTAAATTAAGTGAGTCTTACTATTTTCATTACTGTGGTGTATTCCTTGCTTTCATTGGTGCCCACAAAATAGATGGGCTGCCTGGTGCCTCTGTGGCAGAACTACTAGTAGCTGCAACAAGACCTGGGGCCGTATTCATAAAACGACTTAAGTCGTTGCTACATGTATGCTGTTGCTAAGGCTGAATTTCTATGAAGGAGATTCCCCACAACTATGAAATTTGCTCTGGAGGAACAGTCTAATAAGACTGTTCCTCCAGAGCAAATTTCATAGTTGTAGGGAATCTCCTTTATGGATATTTAGCCTTAGCAACAGCATAGCAACCACTTAAGTGGCTTTATGAATACGGCCCCTGAGTGTCATTTACCTCAGATTGGGTTACAGCCAAACAAATTCAGAGGCAACATCTCAGCATGAATGAAATATTGTTTACTGGGACGTTAAACTACAACTCACTCACTCCCTCCAAGCGACATTTCAGAACTTATACAGGTGGTTCTTGATACCACAGATGTTAATGATCTGTGGTCTATGTGGTGGAGGAAACTGGAGAAGCAAGAAAAAAACAGATATTCAATCATTATTATGGAAAACTACTACCCTATCATATGAACATTGGTAATCAAACCCCAGAAGGAGACATTCCTCTGAGCTATCCAGGCTTAAAAAGTTTATATATTGCTAGCAGATTTATGAACAGTGCAGGCCCTGATCAACTTGTGACAAAATGCCTAGGCTGCCAGTGCAGACCTAAATCAGACTGCTCGCGACCACAGTCAACACTGATTGCGATTCCTGCAAGTTTTGTCAAAAAAATATCTGGAAAACATCTTTTCCATAGTTGTTCTGAGGAGACAAGGTGTGCAATTATGGTATGGACACACAAAACTGGTTGATCTGCATCTTCACTGTTTATATATGCCATGAGAAACCTTTTCTCACAATGACACTAAAACTTTTTAAGTGAATGAAACTTTTCCTAGGGAAGCATTTCTGCAGTTTTCATTTCTGCCTTCCTTCTAAATGAGGGTCAACTATTAAAAGAAAGAATTTGCTCCTAAGGTGTGCAAATTCTTTCCTTTAAGAGTAGACCCCATTTTACAAGTATTTCATCACAAACATTTTCCCCTTTGTAAATCTGGCAGAAAAACTTAAATATACTTACAGACCTTTAATGTGCCCCTGGGGACACCTTAAAACTTAAACAAACAACAGACAAAAATTAAAATCTGTTATCTACCTGCTGAAGGCCACATATTTCTGGAAGACAGGGGATCGCTCCACTGCATAGTAAGAGGTTTGTGGTACCCAGAATTCCTTGCAATATCATTTGGCTGGTCATGTGACATGACTGGTTCCTTCTTTTTCATGGGCTGGCTCCAAGGCTGCATAGTAGCTTGCCAAGCACCAGTTGTGTGGCCATCCTTTAAAAGACATTCAGCAGTAAGATTAATATATCAAGCAAACTGCACTTATCGAAATGTTAAATACTGACTGGAATTTGCACATGATCTGGATAGAGGAATGATTTTAATAGGAAGGGCTTCTTCTTAAAAACAGATTAGTTCTAGCTCCTCACATTTTTCATGCAAAAAAACATTAGCACACTTGATATCACCTGTGCTAGAAAACTTAGCATATTCTTGAATAATGACTTTGTTAAGCTAAACATGTTTTGAACAACTGGGCTCAGACCTTCCCACCAACAGCTGTTTTGATGAAATTTCTATGGGCATTTTATTATTCTTAATATAAACATACAATGTGCTCCTTATCAAAACCCCTCATTTCATCTGGGGTTGTGCTGGTTTAATCCATATTTATTCAATTTATACTACATGTACATGTAAATAGTTATAAAAAAGCATAATATACATCCAACACAGTACACGATCTGTCAGTGTCAGAATCGGTTATATGAAAGTCATCTCCTGGCTGTGTTCATCATCCTCTGTCAATATCAGTATTATTCTTGTCCCTTTATGAAATATATAGACAGGGCAATCATTAAATTGCATCAGTGAGGTACTAGCTGATTCCACATTCTAATGATATCCTACAAACATGTTTTTCAAGCTCAAGACACTTAGAATTATCTGATGATATTTTTGGGATAATATCTGTGAATTCTCCAGAAAACCATAAATTGTGACCTCACATTAGAACTGTGTCGTGAAGGCATTACTAGTGAGGGGTCACAATGTATGTTTCTACACAGACATATGAAAGATATCCCAATTTTAATTTCTATCATTACATACTTGCTTTATATAGAAGCACCACGGTCAAGTGGTTAGAGAAGCTTTTTATGGAGCAGGAGATCGTGAGTTTGATTCCTGGCTTGGGTCAATTCCCGACTGGTCAACCCAGCAGTAAATGGGTACCTTTTTCAAATCAGGGAAGGATAAGGCAGTGAAAGAAGAGGGAAGGGCCCCAGCTTTTCATATGCTGTGCACAAGATACAGTGGACCTCTAACCCCCACAGACTATGAGAAACCTTTACCTTTTAACAGCCTTATGTATTATAGCTGTTTTTGTGGACAAATATGCAAATTACATATAATTTAACCAAGATTTAACTGATTTAAGTTTTCAGAATACTGACCAACAAGTCATCAAAACTGTGATGTCTTCCCTCAGTCTCTTGGCTGGCCTTTTTCACAGCTGCTGCCGTGTCATCCATGAACATCCTGAAGAAGCAAAAGAATAATTCTTAAGTACTCTGAACTGTTACTCTAATAGTTTACAAGTACATTTTCCATCACTCAACTCAAGCATAAGTGAAAACAGACAGTTTTGAACATTACATCAAAACACAGCATGATGAAATCCCTACACAATCCCTATACAAGAGAGGCACTTGGCTGAGAAGTTAGAGGTGCTTGGCTATGATGCAGATGATCTTGGGTTCAAACTCCAGTTAAGTCTGCCAGCAACTGATAAACTCTCTCCATCAACCCAGTGGTAAATGTGTAACTGACTCATGGAAGGATAAAAGCAGAAGAAGTAGAGTTTTGGGCTCAGCCTTTCACAGGCTGTGCCCAAGATCCCGTTGGATTCCTAACACCCACTGCCCCTATTACCTTATCCTACACATTTCTGTTGCCAGGTGCCACTTGAGCTCATCACAAGATAAGATTTTACAGCTTGTGCAAACATAGAAACTCAGATAAGACTGTGAATCCCCTAAGTCTGATCAGAATCTTTGATAATCTTTAGATCCACAGACTGACATGTACTGTATCAGCCGCGACGCGAGAAAACCAACAAAGTGGTTGTGCGCCCAGCGCAGACTCAGATCAGCCTGGGCATCTGCCCAGTCTGATCAGTCTTTGCTGTCCGCATGGAGGTAGCTTAGACCCTTAGCTACCCTTTAAACGTTAAGCGAAGATTCTGATCAGAATGGGTTGATGCCCAGGCTGATCCGAGTCTGCGCCTGGCGCATAGCCACATTGTTGGTTTTCTCGTGTCGCGGCTCGTATGTTTTCTGTATAAGACAGAGATTTCCCTTTCCAGAATAATCCCAAATATCTAAACCAGTGTTGTGTAATTCTGCTATAGGATCAGTTTTTTTCCCTTCCAAAACGATCCCCAGAATCTAGATCTGTCTTATCAGACTTAGTGTTTTGGGAATGAAAAGAAAGAAAAAGACACTTGGCTTATAACTAAATAAATAGGGAATTGGGAGAACTCTGATCGAATTGTGAAGATATATGGGTATATCTCAGTTTTCACCATTTCCACATGCTTTAAGGCATCTTTTTAAATTTATTGCCCCCTCCACTTGAGCCTCCCGAAAATCTAAGGTATATAGAAACTCTAGCCTAAAGCACAAATAATTTTACTTTATTGTATCATTTTAGTACAAGCTTGTAAACTGGTGGGGTATACTTACTTTGGTTGTTTCTGAGTATTACAAAACTGATCACTAGACGAGTCATCATCACTGAGATCATCAGAGTCCTGACCAGCTGACCAGGTACCAGAACTGTAAATGAAATAAATGGAAGTTAATCAAAAGTCACTAAAATAACTTAACAGAAAACATAAAAGTTTATCCATCAGACAGCTGGAAAAATTCTTTTGAATTAATTGATCCCTGTCATATTACAATAACTTTTCAATAGCTTTATGAACTTTAAATCTTCTTGGGATCCCATAAACAAATCCCTTGCAAGTTACAGATCTCACTAACTAATTCTTCAAAAGTTCCAGATTCCATATACAAAATCTTTAATGGTACTCCCGAATGAACTGTTTTTGGAAATAAGTCTATTTTTTACAGAAAGCAAGAAGAGGGATGTATACTGAATATCAAAAGAAACACCTACAATTTCAATTTCCTATTGTTAGGTGATTTATAGTTTTAAATCACATATAGCAGAAAATACTACTGACGATTGCCAGCAATATAAACTTAGCTTCCTGCAAAATTAAACCTTGATTACATTTATCATGAAATAGTCAAAGTTGCTGTAAGCGTTGTCTTTCCTTTTTCAGTGCAACAAACTATTTCCAAAATGCAGCTCTAATGTGGGTTATGAGAAAACCGTCACCATTATTACCATAGTGTTCTTCTTAGGAAAGGACAACAGCAGCTTGCAGCTGAACACTCGTCAAATTACCTCCCTTGCCATTAAACAAATAGCAAATTGGGAAGTTCAATAACATCAAACGTTCTGCAGTGCTACAAAAAAATTTGTTGCAGATCTTTTCATTATACACTTGTTAATTATTTTTCTCTCTTTTTGTAAACCGTTTCTTTTCCCTTCAAGAAATACAGTGTGTTACAAGTCTATGGGAAATCCAGTGGTAAGCAAGTGTTACTGTTTTCAACGTCAACTTTCACCCGGTTGTTTCTCTGAAACTCAAGGACCGATTGCTTTGCTTTTTTTTCCTTTACTTACCCTTGCTTTAGACATTATGTCTGGGGAAAATTATTGGCCGAATGTTTTATGGAATTGAAAAGTCAGCTTCAGAAAGTATGGTACAGTAAAACCTCTGTTAACCGGCCCCTGTCTACTCCGATTTCCTGTCCAATCCCGCCAAAAATCCAAGTCTGTTGGATTTCTCCATACACTACAATGTTAAAATCCCCTGGCTACTCCGTACCCTGTGCACTCCGAATTCCGCCTATTTTTCCAGTCTATATGGCACAATTTATGTTGTGTATTGCGGCCAAAGTAAACTACCACAGCAAGTATCAATAGAATCAATATAGCATATCAGCTGTTTGACCTAATTGTTCTTAACTACTTCACAGGTAACCACAGTATTTACACAATACACAGTTCCGAGAATAGCCGCTAAGCTCCGCCTGCTTAGTTACTGTTACTACGTCTCACAAGCTTACACAAAGATGGCAGAAAAACAAATGACAAAAGCAAGTGTCTGCTAAATGTTGGCAATCTATGGCAAAGAATTAGCCTCCTCATGATCTACACATGGAAGTTGGCGCATCATGCATTTCCGATGCATTCTGTTCTTGCAAAGCATGGTAAGTTCATTAAAAGTGGTGTTAGTTTGTTTTCTTTAAACAGGTCTTGTTCCGTCCATTGACTGTTAGGTAAAATCACGGACTTATGTTGGATACTGACCACGTGCGATTTGTTTGTGAGACTATGTCACGTGCTAAGTTGTCGTTGCATTGGCTAGGTATACGCTATCATGTGATTTTGAGTGATATTCTGGGTGTGGCTCGGAACTGTGTATACAGCTGACTGAGCAAGTTATCAGTCATGTTACACTAATTCTATTGTTGTCAGTGACCAGTGTTTGCTTGTTAAATTCACTCAATTTTAATTTTATTTTGTTATCATTTAATAAAAAGAGTAGATATATGGAATAAATATGTGTGTACATGTATCCAATATCTAATGTGTAAAAGTGGTACAGCCATGGAACGCCCAGAGTGCCGAAGGCAAGAGTAGGGGAGAGCACGAGAGGGGGTATCCCCTCTCGTAAGGGGGTTTCGGGGGACTCCCCCGAGAAAGTGTTTGAATTCAGGACGACTCTAGAAGTGATTTTAATGCATTTTGAGGCCAATTTCGCTTGTGAAATTCAAATGATTTTATGAGTATTTACCTCTCGTGCGAATATTTTTGAATTCAGGACGTCTCTAGAAGCGATTTTAATGCATTTTGCTTGTGACACTCAATTTATTTTATGAGTATTTGCTGTACTTCAAATGCTTACCCCAGCTGTTAAAGACTGCCAAAGGTGTTCCCTGAGTGCTGAAGGCACAAGTGGGGGAGAGCATGAGAGGGGGTGTTCTTCCTCTCGTAAGGGGTGGGGGTTGAGGACCTCCCCCCGAGAAAATCTTTGAATTCAGGACGTCTTTAGAAGCGATTTTAATGCATTTTGAGACCAAGGTAAAGAAGGTATAACGGAAAAAATTGGTCCGGCCAATACCATATACGGCCGAATGGAAAAAAGTGGTACGGTCGATACCATATTGAGCCGAAAAAGTGGTCCGGCAATGGCCAGACCAGCCAGACCAGCCAGACCAGCCAGACCGCCGCCGACGGCCTTGTGTGTAAGTCAATCTGTCTATTCCGGCCCCCTGTCTAATCCGGCCATTTTTCTCAGTCGGAGAGCTGTCCGGATTAGACAGGTTTGACTGTAATTATTTTAGGTATCAACCCCATCACAAAAGCAAGCATTCTGGTATCTGATCTTTATGGAATATCGTTGCACTAAGTTGCTCATTCCATCTAAATAGCATAAACAAAGTATCATAAAAGTGTATACTGATACCTTCAAATAATTTGGGCATATTCATTGTGTGCATTTCTTTTGATGTTCAGTATATTTTACATATTCAGTACTGGATCTGGCCTGATAACCCATTGTTTGCATAGAGGATAATATGGCTCCTCCTCTTTGGTAAGAGTAACCAAAAAAACATAGTTTGAATAAGGAAATGTTATCATGCCCAAATGTAGGTGAGTCTTAGACATGATGCATTCAATGATATCAGTTGCCTTGCTTTTTATGCGGTTACATTCTTCTTTTTGATAATCTCACATTTTGGCATCGGTCTCTAAGCAGTAACTAGAATAACCATGTGATAACCTCTAACAACACTTGTACATAAAAATATGTACTTATCGAGTCTAACAACAAGAGTCTTTAATGATGACATCAATAACCATACCCTGCTAGATTATTCACTGGCCACGTCCGGTTGAGCTTTGGATCTGGGAATCCCCATTGATAGCCTGGTGGGAAATGACTAAGTCCCCCTGGTGGCAAGGTCATGGCAGGTCGACTGTCTGGCAAGTAAGTTCTGGGATGAGCAGCATTTGAGTAGTCATATTGCACTTGGGAAACCAAATAACCTGCTGTAGAAAATGATAGACAAACTGAAAATCTGACTAAACAAGTTTACAGTTAAAACACATTCATGTTCAGAAAGGATAAAAAATAGCCATCAGAGGAGATGGCAAATCCCCCGACCGAAGACCCCCATGGGCCTTGGTAAAAAGGGTGCACTTCAAAACACATATTAGTAATATATTGTCGTTCTTTTATGCTTCTGATTGACATTAACTGTTAACAGATGCATGATTATCTAACACTCAGACTAAAACAGTATGCTTGACTGCTAAAAAGAGGTAATATCTCAAACAGCCACCATATACACAAATGTATAGCATAAATGTGTGAATAACTTCTAAAGTACAAGCCCTACAAATCTAATTTTGAGCTCTCTAGTAAGTGAATTTGGACAAAGAATCCAAATCTGGAAATTTTTTTTTTTTTTTTTTTTGGGGGGGGGGGGGGGTGCGGGAGGGGTCACGGGAATGTGGAGGGGTAAGAGAGAGTTAGGAACACTGATAAGATATCACAGCATGATCATCAATATTCTAAAAGGTACACGGTTATTCAAATTCTGGAGCTGGCCAGGGTTATATAGTTATGGAGCAGAGACTCAAACAGCAGCTCAAACTACCAAAGGGAAATAATTCACTGAGTCTAAAAGCAAGAGTTATCATTCATGTATGAGACAAATTGTCATGACCTGTTCTGCATATCTGTGAAGAATCATGAAAATATTTCAAAAGGTATTCAAGCTATGGAGCGGACACCTAAAATCATCAAAGGGAAATAACTCCAAAAGTAAGAAAGCAAGAGTTGTCATTCTTATTCGCGACACATCATCATGACCTGTTCTACATATCTGTGAAATATCATGAAAATATTCCAAAAGGTATTCAAGTTATAGAGCGGACACGAAATCAGACCTAAAACCATCAAGAGGAAATAACTCAAAAAATAAGAAAGCAGGAGTTGTCATTCTTGTTCGCGACACATCGTCATGACCTGTTCTACATATCTGTGAAGTATCATGAAAATATTCCAAAAGGTATTCAAGTTATAGAGCGGACACGAAATCATACCTAAAATGATCAAGGGGAAATAACTCAAAAAGTAAGAAAGCAAGAGTTGTCATTCTTGTTCGCGACACACCGTCATGACCTGTTCTACATATCTGTGAAGTATCAAGAGAATATTCCAAAGGGTATTCTAGTTATAGAGCGGACACGAATCTGCCAAAAAATCACACCTAAAACTATCAAGGGGAAATAACTCAAAAAGTAAGAAAGCAAGAGTTGTCATTCTTGTTCGCGACACATCGTCATGACCTGTTCTACATTTCTGTGAAGTATCATGAAAATATTCCAAAGGGTATTCAAGTTACAGAGCGGACACGAATCTGCCAAAAAATCACCAAAGGGGAGATAATTCAAAAAGTACAATAGCAAGAGTTACCATTCTTGTACGCGACACATCGTCATGACCTGTTCTACATAACTGTGAAGTATCATGAAAATATTCCAAAGGGTATTCAAGATATAGAGCGGACAAGAAAGTGTTTACGGACGGACGGGCGGACGGACGGACGCCAGGCTCATCGCTATATCCCCCGAACCTTTCGGTCGGGGGATAAAAAGGTATCACTTAAGCTATTGATAAAGGCTCAGATCACCTTGTACACCTGTGCAGTTTGCTGTATAAATACAAGAAGAGCAACAATTTGTGTTTGCAAATTGCAAACAGAACCAAAACCATGACAGTTTTGTTTGGATACATACAGCCACTAACACAGGAATCTGTTTGAAATTCAACTGCAGTTCTTATGGAGACTAACCAATTCCATTCGGGATACCCCTTTAGGGGTATCTGGGCAAACAGTTTGGATCCAGATCAGGCCCCACAAACGTGGGGCCTGATCTGAGATCCAAACTATTTGCTGCCTAGACATCATTTCTACAAGAGTTAGTTAGACCAGTTTTGTCAAAATATTCTTGATTTTTGATGCAGACAACAATTTCAGCAGATGACAAAATATACCCAGAATGCAACGGGCTAAGGAGTGCTGACAATAATAGGACCAACTGCCTGAGCCTGAATGGATTTTTGAGCAGTCTAACACCAGTCTGCACTATCTGACATTCTGCAATTAGCTACATAAAATCCTGTACGTATTTATTGAGCCATCAAACAGTGTTTTTTTCCATTTCTACAAAAATGCCAAATATTCAAATCATTAACCAGTCTTATGAAGTTCTGATCTGTCAGAGATCCCCAAAACCTCATGATGGATCTAGATTTTTGGGAATACCATAATTGACCCATTTACCGCAGATGCCCCTATAACCGCACACCAAGGCCATTGCTGGAAAAACTGCACAAGCGCACACTGCTTTTCCTTTTGAAACTCTCACAAAATCCAACTTACCATTACTGTTTCACCAGCAAACTCATGGCTTTCATGTCATTTTCTGTCCCTTGAAAAGCATAAACACACAGTATTTCCAGTCTTACTCCATGTTGCCTCTTCCAGTCACCCACCCAGTATTTAATTGTTCTGAGTGTACGGTTATTGATACATTTTAACAACACCTCTTTGTTTCAGTTTTGAAAAAGTTAAGCGCACTGTGCGGTAAGTGGGTCAATTACGGTATTTTGGAAGGAAAAAACTTCTGTCATATAATGAAAGAAAGAGGATATGCAAATAGGCTGATGGAAGAGAGGATAACAGAAATTAGTACAGCATGGAATTTGATGTCACATTAAAATGTTTTATTATAATATTTAACCCTTAATGCGCCAAAAAGCAGACAACAAAATTTACGTCTGCAGAATTTCAAAAACTGTTTCGTCCAAGAGATATACTATTGAGAATTCGAACACTAGAGGGCAAACAGTGTAGATTCAGATGAGGTGGCTCATTATAAGCCACCTCATCTGGATCTACACTGTTTGCCAATTCAACAAATTTAATTTTTGGCACTTTAAGGGTTAAGAGCCTCTGTGGTGCAATGTGTAAAGCACTTGCTTACTATGCTAGTGATGCCAAGTGTAACTCTCCACACCATAAAAGTGGTTCCACTGCACACAGCCTTTCATTATCATCCTAATATATACTTGATATGACTGTTGAATGGGACAATAATTCAATTTATCCATCCATTTGTTATATAGTTTTGTAATGCAAAAGGCATGGTAGGAATAGACTGACCTGGTAAACTTGAGCGATGTTGATGTGGCCATGTATTACGACCTGGATTTCCAAATCCTGATAGATCGAGAGACCCCTCGGATCTTCTCTGTGACTGAATTCTCTGAGTTTTTAAATTGTCCATACAGGAATCTGAAGTCGCTGGACTTAGGGAGCCATATAAAGATGGGACTTGAAGACTAAGGTGGCTCTGTTGTTCCGGGATCGGCGACATGTGAGAACTTGATGGACTAGTGCCAACACCAGAGAGTAAATTAATGACACTGTCCAACTCCTCCTGACTAGCAACAGCACCATTTATTGACGTAGTTACACCTAAAAAGTCATAGGGAAGAGTCGGGTAACTTCGGACAGCGGGTTATTTCAGACATTGCCAACATTGTTTTCTTTATATGTCTGTTGTTTGGAACTACAACAAAAGTTAACTGGCCAAACAGTGAAAATCATGATGAGCCGTCTCATCTGGATTTTCACTGTTTGCAATGGTATGTCGGAATTCACCCGCCTGTCCGAAGTTACCTGACTCTCCCCTAGCCATAAAAAGATTATTTATATGATCACCCTGTTATGCAGTGATTAACATCATTACATAATTTTGGTACAATTACCATTTGTGGTAAATAACCTTACATCACCGTCCATCACTAATATGACATCCATGGGACAACTTATGTTGTTCCAAGAAACCCCTACAAACTGGCAATGATAAACAGGTTCATTAACTCATGGGCCTTATACAAATTTTATGGAACTTGTCGAAACTCATTTCATAAATTATTTCATATCAAGTGACTGCTTGTTATCAAAATCTTGGCAAGCTGAAAGTCAAGAGGATGGGGATGACCTGAACAGAATTACACCCACCCTATACAGAGCAAGAGCCTGGGATTAGGACAGTATTTGATGATGATTCTAGGGTGACTTTTTTTGTATCACAACACAAAACATGTTGTAATCCCTTGTTAGAGTCTTCTTGTGATTCAGTTCAAATGAGGAATCATGCCCGGAGGTTATAAAACTTGAGTACATTCTCAAACTCAAAATAAAGCACACTAATTGGCTGCTACCGAGCACATGCTTGGAAGCAGCCAATCAGTTTGCTTTATTTTGAGTTTGAGATTATTCTCAAGTTTTATAACCTCGAACCCATATTTTCTTTTGTGGGCACTGTAAAATTCTAAGTATTGGGACAGGTCTGAACAGAGAAAGCAAACTCAGAACAGACTGCTCCTAAGAAGCAGTCTGATCAGAGTCTACACAGTTTTTCCATTCCATCTACATCGTTTTGACACATTACTGCATAAAATTATCAAGTAAGCACCCTTATTAGGTTTTTTTTCTTGAGCACTGGTCACATACCTGTAGCACCAATACTGGGAACTGGTTTAGACCCAGATTCCAATAGAAAATTGGCCGGAGACACTGGGCTCACACCTTGATATTTAGGCCTAAGCTGCACACCATCACACACTGCAGGACTGGGCGTCAATATAAAGGCATTGTCTGTTGTCTTATACACTTCTGCTCCTAAAAAATTGGCACTTTCTTCATTTGATACAGCTGGGTCCAGCCCAAGTTGTATCAGAGTTTCTGATTGGCTGCTGCCTGTTTTGTCTGTAACTGACACTAACTGTGATTGGCTAATCTCATTACTAGCTCTCTGATCCAAGTCAACATAAAAAGAACTATTACTTTCATCTGGAGAATTTTTCCTTTCAAACAATGAAAATAATGAGGCTTTGATTGAATGTTTTGATGTTTTTGGAGAATTACTTCCAGAAGCAGACATCTGTTTCAGTCCAAAACTGCGGGAGGGAGACTGACGAGAAGACATATATCTGTGCAATTCTAAGTTTTTCATCTGCTGAAGAAGGTCACTATTGTCATTATTATCACAGTTGTGCAGGAGTTGTTCGATCATAGATGACAGGGACTGGGAACACTTCTGATGATAGTCTGCCTGAAGTTTCACAAACAACAAAAGGATACGGCTAAAAACCTGAAATTAGAATTTTACCATCAGATTCTGAAGCATAAAATATGAAAATAGTTGCATATGCAAACAGCGTACGAGGGTCATCCAATAAGTCTTGCAAACGCCGTCATTGCTGCTTTATTAATTGAGGTAGGGTTATCAAATTATACCATTAACAGCTTACGTATATAATACACATATGTGCTAAAAATCATACATGTGCTGTTCCTTTCTCAGATATGGGAGGGTTTTGAACGCAAAGGTGTAAGCGATACCGGCGGTGAAATTGCACAAACATGACGTTTTTTACAAGAGGTTAGGGGAAGAAAATTCCTGCATACATGTTTATTATTCTTTCAAATTACAAGAATTCATGTTCTAAAGTAATCGCCTTATATTTAAGAATTCAAATAAGAGACAATTGTCACTTCACATTACCAGACAAATGTGGTTGCTAGGCAACAAGAGAATATTACAGAATTTTTGCAAAATTTTAGTTTTTGACGTTTACCTCTGGTTTCTTAAGGCAAAAAATGATATTAAACAAGGCTCGATTCTTATATTTTCTCTTACATCTACATTTCAGCCTCTCGGGACTAGTATTTGATAACAAATTAATGGCAGTTTAGGAAACACTTCATCTGCTGTGAAAGCCTCTTCTTCATATACTCATTTTATATGATATATTAGCTGCCCGAAAAAGATGGTGATCTTCCCTTGAACAATAATTATATCTTGACTGATGGCAATATCTTATACTTGGTACCATGTACATACTTCAGTATTATTTTCCGTATCTCCCAGCAATTTTCAGATATTTACAAGGATTCTGAACTAAGCTAGGGGATCTTAAACAGACAACTAGAGGCCACCGCCGCACCCATAATGGTAGTATTCTTCAGTTGCCTAGCAACGCCATTTGCAAGATCATGACGTTTCTGGAAATTGTTGAATGGAAAGAAGGAAAGATGCAATGTAGGAATGTGGATTGCTTGATTCGTTTTTAATTATCATTTGCCTGAAACTCGGCCGTTTGCAGGACTTATTGGATGACCCTCGTAGATCCAGATGAGGCAGCTCATAATGAGCTGCCTCATCTGGATCTACAGTGTTTGCCATCTAGTCTTATCATCTAAAAGCATAATTTGAATTCTCAGTATGATATAGCTTGGATGAAACATTTTTAGAAATTTGGCAGATGTAAATTTTGGCGTTAGCTTTTTTGACATGTTCAGGGTTAAATAGTATTGCCACTAGAACACACACACAATCATGTATGTTATTAAACCTACATGTATACTAGGCATTATATGGTACAAGTTCCTATGACGGGAAACAAACAAAACTGTAAGGCCATCTCCGCCATATCAACAACAGTACATATGTAACAAGAATTCCGCTGAATGTGGTGTCTCGCCTGTCAGCGCTTATGACGTAAACGCGAAAAATCGACAAATTTTACGCCGCCGCCGCCGACACTGGAAAAGCAATACAGAAGTCTCGCCTCTGCTTCGCAGGCGAGACAAAAACTGAACAAATGAAAAAAGCAGGCAATCTTTGATTCAATAAGTCCATTTTTTCTCTGCAAATCAGAATAACCTTGAAAGCTGGAATATTTTAAAATTTTAGCCAATATCTCAGTAAATTTTGAGCGGTCCAGCATGTTTATCAGGTTTGAAATGAGTATGAATGAGATTGCACTTGAAAATAGGAGAAAGACACAATATGTCAGCTTGTTGCTAGTGGACAACCATAATTACTACTGTATGGTATCTGTATCATCAAGATACAAGTATTAGTTGTATAGATGAAATCATGAAGACTGCAAATGTATTTATATTCAGCGAAATTACCAGGCAAAGAACATTGCTTCTTTCAAAATTAAATATATACTGCATGAACACTAAAGTTAAATATTTTAACATGTTCTATGTTAAAAATTAAATTAAGACTGCAAATCATAATGTATGCAAGAAAAATGATCTTTTATGGGTGTGAAGTGTGGACAGAAAAATCCAAACCTAGGGATCACTGTTTGGCATCACTCAGCATGCAAGTGACTTACTTTCAAATTTTTGTATCTGCACCTCACACTAATGAAAGAAACTTATGTCCTTCCTTGAGCTGAATTCCTGCCTTCAATACCGGTATATAAAAGGAGGAATTAACCATGCCTTGAGAAAAGGTTTGCTACAGCCAGTACAAACAGCACAGAAATTGCTCAGCCTGCACTCGCACAGTGTGAGGAGTGTCTTCTCTGTTTGCAACAGAAATCATGACAACGATCAAACATGATGTTTCTATGCATGAACATCTGTTGGGGCTCGAGAGAGGTGTTGAAAACCTGAGCCTGAAAGGTTCCAGTTTCAACACCTCCCAAGGTTCTCAGCAGATGTAAATGCCTCAGAAAACTACGACTGATCGCTATTATTGCTTAGAAAATATTCTATAGCAAGAATACTCAAGACTTGTTGGATAACAAGCTTCGAAAAAGGCTGGCTTCCTACAGCCATTATGCCATCGAATGTCACTTTATAGGAGTATATTTTTGTAAATGCCGCTTCCAGAATGTCATGAAATTAATATGTTGTCACCCTGCATGCTACTGATGCTGATGTGAGTTTTTTGACATCTCTGAAATGCTTATAAGGGAAATTGCAGGGCAAGTTTATTAGTATAGCAGCACATGAATTGCCTTATCAAAACATGGATTTTTTGCCCCTTAAAATTTTGCTATAATATTAATAGCCTGCAGCAGCACTTTAATGCAATAGCAGTTGTTAGAAGTCAATGATCAGTGAAGACTCTGATCCATCTGTATATCTCTGCAGGCTGATATGACATTGTGTGTTTGCTGTTCATGCATGCTGCAAGGTTCCTTTCTCTGCATAATGGCTCAACTGTTACAAACCTGAGCCTGAGCGTTTCCTCTATTATCTCCCTTGTCTGTCCCTTGACCCTGAAGACTAGCCAGCAAATTTTCCATCTCCTTCAATTTTCCGAGAACCTGCTCGGACATACTGCCAGAAAACACAGAAAATAGACCTGAATCCAGCACATCCTCCAGACTTTCAAGTTGAGTTCCAGACAAATCCTTACATATAGAAGAAGATAGACAGGAACCAGCCCTGTCCAACTGTTGCCAAGACTCAATAAAGGCACTTATGTTTTCTTTGATGGTACTTGGTGCCTGGCTACTGGTACCCGGTTGCTGATTATTATGGCTGACTGTCTGCTTAACATGACTCTCCACCTTTTTATGAATCTTTGGATGGCTCATAGTTTACAATTATACAGCTTTTGCAACCACACTCAATTTTGGAAGGACTATTATACACATGTATGTAGTTTAAATAATCATTATTAAATTGTCACAAATATAAATGGATTTCCTTGTATTTATAGCCATTGTAAGATAGTAACATTTTTTTTTCTTTTGACCTTTTTTCTTTTTGTCTGAAGCATCTTGAAGATCTGAAAAAGAAATCAACAAGAAAAGTAATAGTTTGTAACTAATTCAAGATAACAGGGATTATTGAGGATATGGTAAGTCAAAGATATTTTTTCTTATTTCTCAATGAAAACATACATTGTAACCCACCGTCTTGGCAAGACAGTTCTAATGATGGGTCACAAGATATGTTTTTATGGAACAAAATATGGAAAATTATCCATAAATTATCCTGTTTACCCCTGCTTATCTGGAGCCCTGGTAACAAATGCCCCTGGCAGCCTTTAGAACTGACATGTGATGCCTGATTATGGCCTTGACCTAAATCTTGCATGTGTCACACCTTATTAAGTTTTACCTTCACGTAAACGTTGAACAAATTCACTTGAATAATTATTTTTGATCAATCATGGACAGACTATTATTTGTATCAGACCAAACATACCCAGGACAACCTTCCTGTATACCCCTATTTTTAGATAATAGCTGTAGGGTGATAATATTTTCTGTTCCTATTATAAGGTTGAGCTTAGGTGAAAAGTAGGCCAACAGTGCTTTCAAAAACCCATCCATTAATCTCCAACAGGCTAAGTAGATGGTTACAATACATGTTAATGACCTTAAAAATCATATGCTCGAAAAATAAGAACACTGAAAATCAATTCAGAAAGTAATTTAAGAACTGTACCTTATTTCTTTAATCAAGCAACTACCCATTTTTAAACTGCTTTTAAACATTAACTAAAATATATGAGCTGTGACATGACAAAACCAAGAAAGTGGCATGTGTGCTCAGCAAAGACTCAGACCAGCCCAGAACCTGGGCATCCCCCCAGTCTGATCAGAGTCTTTGCCAATCACTGAAAGGGTAGCTAACAGTCTAAGCTACCTCCATGTTGACACTGAAGACTCTGATCAGTCTGGACAGATACCCAGGCTGATCTGAGTCTTGCCCAGGTGCCCATGCCACTTTGTTGGTTTTGTCATGTCATGGCTCAATTATGAGTATTTTAGCATCTTCCCACGTTAAGCTATTTCTACTGTCCTCTGAAATATTGACTCTAGCAGCAGCAAGTACCGTATTATGCTTTTAAACAAAAACAATAATTTTAGCAACTTCCCACACTACGCTTTATAATAATAATTTTAGCACTTACCATATTATGCTTTTAAAATGTTTGTTTTTTAAGCAACCCCATATATTTAATGATTTTAAACAATTCTTTTAGCAACTTCCCGTATCAATTATTTTAGCAAATACCCAAGTTAAAGTTTCAAACAACAATTTACCAGCTTCCACAATAATTCAACAACTTCTAAAATATGATTTTGAACGCTATCAACACAGGTGTGTAGATCAAATGAATTACTGAGTCCTTCCCGTGTTTATTCAATTCATGTGCATGTATGTTCCAATGTTCATTGATACTCATAAACTGGTAGCATTATTTTCATCATCTTTTTCACCAATACATTGTATCTTATATGTCATCCACAACATGTTACCACACAAGCAGAGTCAAAAGAAAATTTGTCTACAGGCATATGAAACTTTGCCCATATGCAATTTGATCACATTACATATTATAATTTGGCTTGACAATAACTAGAAACTATATCTACTCAGAATCTGAGTTGTGCATGCTCTGATCTGCCTGGGCATGAACCAGGCTAGTCTGTGCATGCCCAATGCCCAATATGTTGAAAACAGGATTTCCCACAATGTGGACCTTTCACGCCACTCTGGCTCATTTCCTACAGCACTTGGAACTAATTAAAACACTCTAGGAGTGAATATTCAGTACTCAAGATAAGAAGGGGTAACAGAGATAATTTAGGGATAATTTTTCTCCACAAAAAACATATTTTGTGACCCTTCATTAGAACTGTCTCATCGAGACAGTTCAAATGAGGGGTCACAACGTAAGTTTTTGTTGAGAAATATGAAATTATTTTCAAACTATCCTCAATTCCCCCTCTTATCTGGTGCTCTGATATTTCTAATCACTTGAAAAGCTTGTGGGACTATATAAGAGCTACATTATAATGCTCATTATAATCTATTTTGGATATAATATTAATGCTATTATCGTTATGTTCCCACAGAGACTAGATTAATACAATGTCAAAGTAGTATATGGCAAATAAGCATGTTTAATATTGACCATTTTTCTTGGTACATGTATATGTAGTTTAATTATCAATACAATTCATATAAGGCCATTGCCTTCCTACAGACCAGAACAAAAATGGATGGATCCATGCACTCTTTTCAACCATATTTCAGGCATATAAGGATGATGGCAGGGTGACTATGAAGGGCTCTAAGTAATGAATTGCAGTCTGGAGACCCATAAAAGAGACAACGGCAAATGTAGGGTCTTATCAGGGTCTACATTGTTTGCCTTAAACACTGGAATTTTTTAAGATTTTCAGATTTTAAGTAAAAATAGAATACTTCTGACACCCTTTAAACTGTCCAATAACCCCAGTACAAGAATCATACAGAGCCCTAGATAAGAGGGGTATTTGATGATAATTGAGGGATAATTTTTTTTATTTCTACATAGAAACATATGTTGTGACCCCTCATCTGAACCGTCTTGACGAGACGGTTCAGATGAGGGGTCACAACATATGGTTTCAATGAGAAATAAAGAAAATTATCCCTCAATTATCATCAAATACCCCTCTTATCTAGAGCTCTGTCATAGAATCTTGCCTCCAGCAGGACTTAAACCGACACTGACTCCACGGTTAGCAGCCCTTACCACCCTGCCACACGGATACTTCTCTTCAAATAGAGATTAAAGTGACAACTTTAGAACTAACCAGCATATAAAGTTACCTGGTGGTGACCAGTATTTGCAGAGCTGCAGATAAGAGGGGGTATTGAAGATAATTCAAAGATAATTTTTCTTATTTCTCATTGGAAATGTACACTGTGACCCCTCATTAGAACCGTCTCTCTGAGACGGTTCTAATAATGGGTCACAATGAATGTTTTTATGGAGAAATATAACTAATTATCCCTAGATTATCTCTGTTACCCCTTCTTATCTGTAGCGCTGATTTGGTATTTGGCCAGTACTAAGCTTTAATTATTTTTATGAAATGACTCAATGTTTGTTTACAGATAGTCAGATACAAAAATATAATCATATATACATAGATGTGATTCACATACATATAGATGCATGTCATGACAAAATCTAAGCCGTGACACGACAAAACCAACAAAGTAGTTGTGTGCCCAGCGCAGACTCAGATCACCCTAGGCATCCCCCAGTCTGATCAGTCTTTGCTGTCCGCAGCGGAGGTAGCTTAGACCCTTAGTTATCCTTTAAGCACTTAGCGAAGAGTCTGATCTGACTGGGCAAATGCCCAAGCTGACCTAAGTGAAGTTAAGTGAACTTGGCATGACAGTTCTGAGGAGTCACAACATATGTTTTCATGAAGATTTTATAGAAATTATTACCTAATTATAACTAAACATGGAGCTATACTTGTCCCAAAAATTTGGCTAAATTGGATCTTATCAGAGTTTCAAAGTACAGGACTCTATTGTCAGCATTATAAATAGCATAAATACCACAGTAATTTTGGCTCTTTTTTAAGGTGTATGGGTACATCTGGTCACCATCAAGATTTTCCACATCTTTTTGAAGGGAAGCAACTTTCTGTTTGCTTCCCTGGGTATTGAAACTCTTCTAAAAAGGGGTATACTCTTAAAGAAAATCTTAAAGAAAATAAGAACTTAATAAGCAATATGTTTTTGCTCTTATCCTATATTAAAACCTGTTTGTTGCACTGTATATGTTGTGAAAAGTGAATAAATACATAAAAACAAAAGGAAATAATTGGCTCCCTATTACGGTTATACCCATAACTCATGACTTATATGCACTTCTTACATTAAATTTTAGAAAGAGTCTTATTCTATTTTTACTGACTTGATAAGTTTTCTATGGATGAAACATATTATGTAACAGAAAATCAGGATTTTTTAAATTCACTATAGGCCTATACAATGAAATAAACCAAGGAAGAAGGATAATCAGATGGGTGCATAATTTTATAATATTAAGATGAAACAGTTAACATACACATGCAGATTAATTACATGGAACACTTCCTTTGATGAATATTTATTTTCAAGGCCTGATTAAGGGCGCGTTTACACGACCAAAGTTTCTATGACAAAGTAGGTTTGTCACAGAAAAATTTGCTCGTGTAAATGCCAAAATATGACAATGTTTCTTTGACAAATATATATGGTAAAGTTACTTTAATAAATTAAATTTGTCCGTGTAAACGGAGAACTTTGCTAAAGATTATGTAACAAAGAACATTGCTACAAGCGTCGAAAATGTGACAAAGATTTTGTTTCGTCGCTGCAGGTAACTTTGACGAATAATATTTGTTCGTGTGAACACTGCAGCAAATATTTCATTGCCAAAGTTTATGTGACAAAGATTCTATGGCACATTTTCTTTAACAAATAATTTGCTCCGTGTAAACGCAAAATGTTTGTCATACTTTCTTTGTTAAAGTTTCTGTGACATAGAAACTTTGCTCGTGTAAACGCGCCCTAAATCCCAGTGTCATGGGTTTTCACTCACTAAGGATTCAGAGATGAGAAGTTCAGTAAATAAGAAGTGGAAATTCTCAATCTACTTGCCTAAGGACAAGTGAAAAAACTAAACTTTAAACTAAACCATCATTCCCTGACATTTCAAACCCCATTGGCTTGGACTGACATTTACAATTCCAGTTTCTTTCCCCAGCCTATTAGAGATTGGAATTCCCTGGAAGATTCACTTATTTCTGCTGCTGAGGGTGCAGAGGATTCAGTTACTAAGTTTACTTCTCTTATAAGGGCTAGGGACTAGCTTCCCTGATTCACAGGTCTTGGTGAATCATTGTCCTTGGACGTATCACCAGTAAACAATTCTGATTCTGATCCCAGTCTATCTAAAACTGCTCTGAATCGAACACACTTCCAACAAAATTTATATTCCATTTCCATCAATTTACAGGTAAATGTGCCCTTCATCAACCATTGAAGCAGTTTGAAGAAACTGATACAGGAATGTCATTATTTTCAATTTTTGAATCGATGTAGATCTATGCCTGAGTAGGGGAAAATCCCTGCCTCCCGCCTCTTTCTATAATGACACCCCTGTAATATAGAGTAAGGGGACATGGCTTCGCACAGGGCATGGCTTCGCACACCTCAAGGATTTCTTAGTATGTGTCAGGCATCAGTTGTTGGAACATGATTTTGTTCTGCCAATATTTCAAGAATGATAAATAAAGTCTTTTGAAATCACTTTCGCGTGCAGTGCATCACGTGCATTTTGGCGCCAAAATAATCAAAACATTCAGATGAAAGTAGGCAAAGTTTAACAGTTTAAGAACAGGCAATATTATTGATAGCACACTGTGGAAATTTGGCTCCTGAAGTGTTAATGAAAGTGGCATTTGCTTTCTTAAGAATACAAAGTGCGCAATCATCATAAACTATACCGGTTTTATGAATACAAATGCTTTTCCATGCTATGGAGTGTGAATTTTGTCCCTCACTTTTATGTGAAAAGTCCGCATATTATTTTTAGCTGTCATCCTATCTAGTCGTAAGTCCACTGTAAGATCACAGAGTCGAGATGTAATGGATACACCAACAAACTGTCAGCCACTTATTAACCAGTTTTATAAAATGGAATTAAATTCTTAAAATCGCTGAAGTTCGTCTTTCCCTTTATGGAAGACGCATGGACATTACACTATTACCTTGCAAACTATAAATAATAATAGCATATTAGCTGTTGCTTTATGGTTTTCATTTAATGGTTGTAAGGTATATAACAGAATATTCAAAGACACCTAGAATGCTTCTATTTCCTGCTAGAAGGGGTGTGCGAAGCCATGTCCTCATATACCCAAAATATCACATAGGACTGCAGTACATATTACGGCACATGCTACATATGACGTCAGAGTCTCAGACCAAATATTTTTATACTTAATTTTCAGAAAGGGTCAGGGTATATTATAATATGAACAAACAGGCATAATGTTACAAGCTTTGTCAGCTAATGCTGCAAAACTCATATAGCGCAAGGGTACCACCATCGGACACCTAAAAATTGCTTTTTCAAATGAATTTTCAAATTGTTACATCAAAAGTCTAACGACTTTATGTGACTTGCAAAATATATACCTCATATATTGATTCGGTAAACATAAGCTGTAGTATGACGTCATACGGAGGAATCGGGGAGCATTCATTATTTCACAGGTAACGGCCGTAAAATCTTGGTTAGGGGTACCCCCATTGGACACCTTTATTTTCTACACATGTAAACTAATTATGCATAAACAAATTTAATGTAACATTGCAAAGACATACCATTGTTTAAGATAAATAGGCAAGAATCGATTCAGAACTTTAAGTTTGACATGAAAGGTAAAATAATATGTGCTCCCTCAGAATGATGACGTTTGTTTACATTGAACAATTTATATAGATTTTAGCCAGTGTTGAGAGGCAAACAAGTGTGCATTTTCTCTAATTTCTCTAAAACTAGAACGAACTGGAATATAATCCTTATATTATATGTTAGGTGACAAAATCTCCATCCAATGTTGTTGATTAGATTATTGAACTGCATTTAGATACGACGAAATCATGGTGTAACCATTCACTGAAATGTTTCTGACTTGTACCCTTGTCCGGTAAATACCGTCTGTGAAAATTACGTTAACGCTCCCGAGACGAGAAAGGTGTGCCAAAGTGTCGAGGAAAAGACCAAAAAACATTATAAAAATTGGTATTAAATTGGACGAGGTGCTACTCATTTTAAACGAGAACAGATCGTAAAGGTGTCCGATGGGGGTACCCTGTCCGATGGGGGTACCCTCACGCTAAGTGTGCGAAGCCATGTCCCCTTACTTTAGCCTTTTTCTTGTAACTGAATAAATGACAAACATAAAATGCGTGCTGACATAAAAGCAATACCTTAATTTCATATTAACTTTGCATCAGCTACTCCCGAAATTGCTAAAATGAAAGAGACCGATAATTTTGCTACAGAGCCTGGCGAAACCCGGAAGTAATCGATTTTGCTATTTGTTCGAATGGCGGCTCCACTGTTTGTTCGGACGGCGTGCTGGTGTAGGTCATATTGATTGTAACCATTGTTACAATTACCTCCTCTTGCCATGTGGCATGTAGGGGGTGAGCCTCATATAGGCTGGAATACCTAAGATACAAGATGAAGTTGAACTTAAAGTGCGAGTCCTTTGAAATGCTTAAGAATGACTAGTTCTGCTTTTTCTGGTCCGGGGGGGGGGGGGAGGGGGGGGGGGCAAGGGGTGAGGCCATTTACAGGAATAGCAGCCTTACCTGTCATACCTTTATAGAAATATGTCTGCTCTCTTTTCTTCTTTGGGAGCTCCGGTAGATCAGCTAGTTAATCGCTGGTCTACTGATCAAGCGGCCCCGGGTTCTAGACCCCCACCCCCACAAACCACTCACACACACACACACACCTGTAGGCGGAAATCTTTGTAACCGTAAATAGGGTCCACTGCACACAGCCTTTCATTATCAAGTTTCCATCGTCGTGATATGACTAAATATTATTGAAAGGACGTAAAATCACAAGTCATCCATCCATCCATCTTTTCTTATTTGTTTGAGAGATGTCCAGTGTAATTCCTCAAGAGTATCAATAATGCCCCTTTTTCATAATTATGATTTCCAGTATTAGGCCTAAAATGAGCAGTCCCATTCTGAACCTTCTTCAGCTCTTCCTGGAGGAATGTTATATAGCCCCTTGTAAGCTGTTTCCGTAAAAGGTCAACCAGCCTCTTGGGAACATTGCCATGAGAATTAGAACAACAACAACGTTTCCGTGGCATCTCTAGGGCTATACCTGGCATATCAAACCCCACCGGCTGGGATTTACATTTGCAAGTCCAGTTTCTTCCCCCGGACTATTAGAGATTGGAACTCCATGGCAGATTCCATTATTTCTGCTGCTGAGTGTGCAGAGGATTCAGTTATAAGTTTACTTCTCTTGTAAGGACAACACACAAGGGACTAACTTCCCTGATCACAGGTCCTGGTGAATGATTGCCATTGAACGTATCACCAGTAAACAGTTATGATTTTGATTCTGATCTATACTTCAGAGTTCTATCCCAGATCTTAAGTTATCGTGACACCAAAGTACTGAATACTATAAACATTTTCAAGAAGTGTTCTTTCTCAGAAATATGATATATGATGCATGAAAGTTTTGACCCGCTTGCAAGTCAGCTGCATCATGTTACATATTTGATAGGTTGGAATCTCATATCCCATTTTCTAGCCCAATTCCCAAGTTTATGTATGTCCCTTTGAAGTATCTTGGTGTCTTCCTTGCTGTCGTATTGCTAATAACGCCCCCCCCCCACCCCCCCCCCCCCCACACACACACACCCCACTCCCACGCAATCGTCTGCCAAAAACCCTTTAATCTCTGATGAAGTACCAGTAGTGATATCATTAGTATACAAGAGGAGTAGGGGGTCCAGAACAGTAGGCCCTACTCTGCGGCACACCCGATTACAATGGAGCCCATTCTAACTTAGGTCCGTTAACAACTACCCGCTGCTGCCAATGGCCATAAGGTTTTCTCACTTACACAGTAGCCATGTTACTTACTTTTCAAAAGTTTGTGCTGGGGAGTCTCGAATGCCTTTTAAAAATCCCAATTAATTGTGTCGACCTGACCACATTGACCCTAGGTTTTAGCTCAGTTATTTATGAGTGTTGTCAACTGAGTTTCGCAACTGTACCCCCGCCCCGCCCACCCCTCCTCGATTTCCTTCTTTCTGCTGCTGAGTGTACAAAGGATTCAGATACTAAGCTTACTTCTCTTGAAAGGGCTAGGGACTAGCTTCCCTGATCACAGGTCCTGGTGAATGATTGTCTTTGGACGTATCACCAGTAAGCAATTCTGATTCTGATGTTGCCTTTCTGACAGACGTTTATGCTGATCCAGATGATCCATTATGTTTGAACATACTATACGTGCTTCAGTACAAGGACACATGTCAAAGAAACAGATCTGACAGAGAATCTATAGACAGACTGAAGGCAAACTCCATATGAGCCGCGACACGACAAAACCAACAATGTGGTTGTGCACCCAGCGCAGACTCAGATCAGCCTGGGCATCCGCCCAGTCTGATCAGAGTCTTCGCTGTCCGCATGTAGGTAGGTTAGACCCTTAGCTACCCCTTAAGTGCGTAGCAAAAAGTCTGATCGGACTGGGTGGATGCCCAGGCTGATCTGAGTCTGCGCTGAGCGGACGACCACATTGTTGGTTTTGTCGTGTCGCGGCTCATATATAAAGACTAAGCGGGAAACCAACTTAACACAGCTTGGCTACCTTGAGGCTACTAATGGGTGTTCGGGTTCCTATCTCGCCCTGTAGCTAGGTCCCAGATCTAAAAGACCTGTCTCTCTTCCTGGGGACATCTGTGACGCAGAGTTCATGGATCAAGGCTTAAGAATGTATACTGATACACAAACGTAAAATATTCCTTGATGGGATCGTCTAGGGGTTGAGCCCAAAAGATAGCTCATATTTTCACACTCATTGGCAGTTGGATTGAAATCGAGTCTAATTTACGGCAAAGTTTCAGCATGCAAAGACGCAGGTGCGAATTGAAATTGTGTCAATTTGACAAATTTCAATACATACTTGCGTCTTTGCGTATAGGCAGGCAGTTACGCCCTAGTATTTCGAAAGTCTTTCTCAGTCCGGCATTAATGTACCAAACATCTATACAACAAGTATTAAAATCCATATGAATGCATAAACAGTATAAAACAGCCATCTTCTACTTATTTTCTCTTTTAAATCACAAAACAGAAAGCAAAGCGGGCACCTGTACGGATAGCCTGAGGTAGGTTTGCCGAGCAATCGTTCCTCGGCAAACCTATCTCAGATTTATATGTGCTGGTGCCAAGATCTGCACAAAACTATACAGTTTGGTTGCACACTGTGACAGCGAGCCCTCGGCGAGCGCCCACGTCAGGTTCAACCTGGCTTTCACAATGCGTTCGGACAAATGGACTTCTACTACTGTACTATACAGGAGAGTCAACAGGTACCGGGATTTACCTGACAAGTCGGATATACGCTTGAATAATTCCACAAAAATATCTACTTTCGGTTTTGGTTAAGAGTCCAGGTGAAGATATAGCTGTTGAAGGTAAGTTTATGCTCAGAAAACTCAAGTGTGTGCTTTAGTTTTGATTAAACGATTAAATTATGTAAGTTAAATAAAAATAAATGGTTCTTTATCGAAATAGAAATGCAATGTAGTGAATGGTTTCAAATATATTGAAATTTATCCAATAGTTTTTATCATAAATTTATAACCACAGCTGAACTTCCTATACCGCAGTTTTGTATTTTAACCGCGTTTTAACAGCCCGACGATGACTTCTGACTAAAAGGAAAGCCTTCTAAAATCATAATTCAAGTTAAGGGACGAGTCATTTATTATTAGGTTGGGGCCGGGTACATTTTCATATCATTCATCATTCACCATATTTTTTCCGACCTCCCCAGCCTAACCAGAATTTTTGCCGACCCCCCCCCCCCCCACCCCAGATTGGTGACAAAAAGGTTTATGACCCCCCCCCCACACACACACACACACACACACACACACACACCAGATACCATTAACACACACACCAAGTGACACCGTATTATCTATTTTATGTCAGACTGATTCTCACTCAAAACCTGTATGAAACACAAAGAACGTTTCCTTATTTTGACGTGTTAATTGATCATGCAGATTAATGGTCTGTTTAAATTTTGTCTAAAATCCTTGCATTTCTTCTTCTGCTTATGGCCATCTTGAATCAGTTGTCGAATAATAATATGAATGGGGAGGGCGGAGGTCTCGGGGCACAGCCCCCAGAAGCCACAGTAGCTTTGCTGGTGACAAGCCACCTGGAGAGCCGATATCACAAACGCAGGCATTAAATTTAATTGAGAACAAAATCATCTACTGAATTTTATAGACAATTGTATACTGTTCAACTAGCAAGCTAATGAAAATATCTGTTTTTGGGATAGAAGTTTTGTTATTTTTGCGTGTCATTTCCATAAATGTCTATAAGTTTTTGAATTTGAAAGAACAGAGTCTGAAATTTTAAGAGTAATGGTGGGGGGGGGGGGGTCTGGGGGGACCTTTGCCCCCCAGAAGCTGAGACATTTATTTAAAAAATGAAGAGTGATGGAAGATTTCTGACTCCCCCAATATGCCTAATAAGATATATGACCCCCTGCTCCAAGGCTTATTGATTTCCGACCCCCAGTTCATCACCAAATATATTTCTGACCCCCCCCCCCCCCCCCCCCCCTACTAAATGTACCCGCCACACCCCCATCTGATAATAAAAGACTCGTCCCTAAAATAAAACATTCAATTTAACGAATATGAATGGAACTACAGTACTTAACTTGAACTTAAGCTGAATTGGGGCATCGTGTATTTTCGTTAGATACATGTTGCATTTATTTTATAAGAAGATACAGACTTTCGTGGTTTAAGTAAGAGATACTAATTGTCCATTTACGTCAGCTGATCTCGAACAAACACTTGACAGACATTCCATGGGAACGTCTTACTAATAAAATGATTAGTAAGTAGTCTTGGATGTGTTTTATGTTAATATCGTAGAACCAGTTTTAATGCTTATTTCAGAACTACTGAAGGACACAGAGATGGATGAAGAAACAATAGACTGGATATTATCAGATACAACAATCGATCCTCTTTCAAAAGTCCCATATGCAACCGTTGTTTTTATGCTTTATTATGGACTAGAAATAAAGCATAATCTGTTGAAGAGTTCGGAATTACTTATGAAAGACTTCAAGGCAGAGATACATGATTTCGGAAAGACAGCTGTATACCTGGCAGGTAGCGCAGCTCAAGGGTTCTTTCTGGATACGAACGACTTTTTAGATGCAAGAGATGTCGACATTGTGGCTATTTACAAAAGAGATGTTCGCAAAAAGTGTGAATATGATGGTGACTTTAATAAACAAGAATTGACTCCTAATATAGATGAAGAAGAAAACGGATTATGCAAGGATAAAGCAAAAACTTCTGTCAATGTAACTGATGAATCTTTCCCTCCGTATTTAAATGTTGAGACATGGGAGGATACCTATCCGGGATACGTCATGCTGAGAAAGTGCAAGAAACATGAGCTTCCAGTTCAGACATCTTTGGCAAACCGGTATGTGAGTAGTTTAAAAACCACCCAATCCAGAACAGAGTTCTGGCGAAGTATGCAATCGTATTTAGAGGACGATTTTCGTTCTGTTTTAGACCATGATAGGGACTTAAACAACCAGATACTTTCCACTGTACATACACAAGGTCCATCAGCGAGTGCTACTTTCTCAAACATGTTTATGGATATTTCTCTGGATTCAGATTTAGTGTACGCTTTGCCGTATCCAGGATGGCCTGAAATTGCAAACAAGTGGTTTGACAGGCAGCCAGCTAGCGGATGGCCGAATCCACTTCTTAAACAGGACATCAAAGCAGCAGGGTGTCTTATTGTACCAAAAGGTCATAAGGGTAGCAGACGTGAAGATTATGAATGGAGAATATCTTTCTCCCTTGGGGAGCTAAAACTAGCTAGAAGCTTAAAGCGAACTCAAAGAGAAGCAGCTCATATATTAAAAGCACTTCTTTCCGAGGAGCAATACGAATTTGGGCGAGCAAGCATTGTTGCAAAACTTGATTCTTATTTTATATTAAACCTACTATTTCAGGAAATTGAAAGTATCAAGGAAGAGGAGTGGAAAGAAAGAAACGCAGCACATATTATATTTCAGATGCTCGACAAACTTGCATCTTGCATCAAAAGAAAGAACTTGCCTCATTATTTTGTGCCAGAAAATAACCTCCTTTTCAAGTTGCTTCTACATCAAGTGAAACTTGGAAATGACGAATTTAAACGAGGAAGAGACGATGAAACTATAATGATGGATACCGAGGACTATATTGATTTCGCCTTGTACACTGTGCTACGGTTGCGGTATGACCCACTAGGACAATTACTTCAGCAAAGCAGGTACCTCCAACTCCCTGCTGCTATGCATACAGATGTGTTTGAGCCATTGGTACAGCAAGCTAAAGCTACCCATACCGTTGATCCTGGCATTTATGTCTCCACGCTTGTAAAACTCGCTAAAGCACATCTTTATATGACTCGGTTTGAGGCTGCAAATATATATGTTACAGATGCGGCAAAAATTCTGGAAAAGCTTCCGACAGCTCAAAAGTCAGAGACGATAGCAAAATTGAAAATCACTCAAGCGATATGCTCGTATCTGATAGGAAATTTCGATTCTGCGCTGCATTTATTTGAAGAAATATTTAAAGACACTGACTGCACTATACCTGGTCTGTTTGAAGAAAACCAGGACACATGTCTGCTGTTATTTGCAAGAACGTTGTCATCAAAAGCTGTTATGGCTCCAGAAAGTCAAGGTCTGTCTATGAAATCGAAAGCAAAAAGGCTTTTGGAGAAAGCCGTGACAGTTAACTCTGATTCTAATCCAGCTGTTAAGTTGGAACTAGTAAATTATTTTATGAAATTTGGCTATCTCCCAGAAGCTGACGAGCTTCTTATGAAAATTCAGGAGCATCTTACTATGCACGAGAAAGAATATGCTGAAACGGCAGATTCTGAGACAATGGATCCTGAAGTTGTTTACTATAGAGAAACATATACAGTTCCAGTAGTTGAGGAGCCTATTTACTCTGTCGTTTATGAATCAGACACAGAAGATTCGCAAATGATAGTAGATACAAAAATAGAGTTGTGCGATGAACAAAAGTTAGAGGACTGCCAAGAGGCTTACTGCGACGACCATACAGTGAGTTTTGGAATATCAGAAACATCACAAATCGGTGAACCGCAGATGTCCGCTCTGGCGTGCAAGTCAGCTTATCTTAGTCTAGAAGCTGCAGAGTCGAGTAACGAACTGTCTGGATTTAAGCAGTCATTGACTGAGAATATGGAGTTTCAAATAGAGGAATTGAAACTGTCACCAGAGGAACAGCCTTTCGATCATATCCAAATGACACAAGAGGATGAGCAAGATAGCTCTGTTGGTCAAGGTGAATATGAAAACAGAGATTCCAGTTCTGAAGAATTGATTCGTAATGAACTTGAGCAAAATCTACATTCAAATGAATTAAATAGTCTAGATGAGCAATTGGTATATAACAATATGCTAGATAATTTCGAAGATGAATTCGAAAGAGACACCAGTTTTAAAGAACAACTATTTATCAACAGATTTGACGATGAAAAAGAGCATTTGCCATTCTCTGAGCACAATAACAAGGATTATTCACGCCCGATTCTAAATTTTCTCGAAAATCAAGACCTGATAAATGAGTATGCCTTATTTCGGGCTTTCACAAAGCTTGACCTTCTTGATGATGCCGAGAGAGTGTATCACAGAATCTCAACACATATACATGAAAGACATAAGTCAGACAAAACTATTACTATGGAAGCGCTGGAACATGACTTTTTGCTGTACATTTCATATGTAGAACCACCCCCTGTGACCTCGGCATGGGAAAACCCCTTTGCCATTTTCAAAGAGGATGTGGTACTCTGCACAGCTGATGAAAATATACTAGATGAGGTTTTGAATGCACTGGTTCAGAAACGTGGAGTTGTATCTTTACATGTAAATGACCTTTACTTTCACTTTCGTACTCAGCTTGCTAAATATGACAATAGAATTTCAGAAGCACTAGAATTAATTAATTACATACAAAATCCAAATTTGAAGAGTGTTCACTATGATTTCCTGGGGGAAAAAGAAAAGGCTGAGACTGAAGCTTTTTACGCGTCTTTAAAACGTGAGGAAATGCCTGTACATATTAAGATCTCACAATGGATAAGAAAACTCAAAGATGCTGTTATTAAATTTGAGCCCAGGAATGAGTACCTAGAATCAGTTTTCAGCTGAAGCATTTCGCAGGGGCGTAACTAGGGGCAATTTCATAATACGTACAACCATGTTTTATTCTTTACTTCTTGAAGGGAAAGCTAGTATTTCAGCCACTTTGGTAATTGGTATTGTAATCTGGTCTTATTTATAAATTTTCAGCATGCAAATTTGCAGGTGCGTTTTGAAATTTTGTCAATTTTGACAAAATTTCAATACGCACTTGCGTATTTGCCGTATACGTAGCTACGCCCTTGTTTCGAGCTGTGAAAGGGGAAAAAAGATCAACTAAAACATTTTTGTCATATGAGATGTGCATTCTGTGAACTATTTTTATCCATATTAAAATTAGACTATGTTGAATTAGAAGTTCTGATTTTTTTTGTGTACAGTCAAATGAGCTGGAGATAATTTAAGCATTTTTACGTGGACAATAAAGCTCTATATGTACCAAAGTTTCAGTTTAAGACCAGATTTTCGTTTTCATTATTGTAGGAGTTAATTCCTGTGATCGCTAAAACTGCATATGCATCAAGTATTCAGTTTCTATAGTATGTGTGAAAGTTGTTAAGAAGACGTGTTGCCTTTTCATACCTTAACCACATATATTCAATAATGGCTTTATATACTACTTGTTCGTTGCATATATTGTACATGGTTGTGAAATACCATAAGTAGTATCTATAGAAATAACAGAGTCTGTTTACGTTCAAACACAGATGAGTAGAACCGTGAGATGAGGCAGAGCTCCTTGTTCGAACTCTTCAATCCATTTTCTTTTTCTTCATAGGAAAGATGTTTCTCCATAAGATGGATGTCATATAATATACTATGCAAAATATGTATTTAGCAATTTTATATGTTTTGCATTTTTTCTCACCACTCAAGTGCAACGTTGAGCAAAATTAAATTGCAAGGAAGGGAACAGTATTAGGGGCTTAAGTTACCATGGCTTTACAGGAGCCATCTTTAAAATCGATATTCGGAAAAAGCGATAAGAACGAAAGGGGTCAGTGGCCAAAACTGGCACCCATTAAAAGAAACGCAAAAAAGGCATGCATGTGATTTATCATAGGTCTTTCGACACATTTATTTGCGCATTCTTCTTGAGAAAGCTATTGATTTTGTGAATGATGTGATTAAGCTTAACCACTGGCGAATCTTAGCGTGCGTCATTGGCGTCAAAACATTACAATTCGGTCAAATGTGCAATGATTTAAATGGAGAATCAAAGGCCGAGAAAAACAATAGGCTACACTTAAAGATCACACCATGATGAATTTAACTGTGAAGTTTCTTCAGTAAAGTATAACGTAACTGTGATATAATTATAACGTTAGTCAAAGACTTTTGGCCTATGCTAAGTAGCCGGGAAGAATTTTCTTTCAGAATTGTTTTCGTTAGGGACCGACCATTTGATATTCTGGGGGGTGGGGGGGGGGGGGGGGCTGGTATTCTTGATGGAGACACAACATTTTATTTCACTGGCCTCTGGAAACAATTTCTTTTTTTTTTTCACCTTGTGGAAGCTAATTTATTTTTTTTACAAACTAACTCAAACAGGTTATTTATTTTTATTTTATAGCTGAGTGACTATCAGATCCTTGTTTACTTGATCTTAAGGTAGACGAATACTGAATAGAAATATTGGCGGGGCATTCAAACCATTATACCGTCTAAATAACCCAAAGAGCTATAAAACATTTGGGTAAGAAAAAAACAATTTTCACTGTTTTGTTTTCCTAAAAAAACAATATTTTGTATTTCTACATACTTTTTTTTACACATTTTCCATTAAAATTCATATCTCTAGCACATGAATGCACTTTCATTTCAGCAAATCATATAATCTGTAATATAGGATATTTGAAACAAACTGATAACAAAAAATTGCAGTTTTCTTGTTAATAAGTATATTTTTACATTCTTTGAAAAAATGCCAGAAAATTGAATTTCATGAAAAACGTCATGAAAAATATCATCAATCGATGGGGCATGCTTATGCATATTATTTTAGTAAAACTTACATCGTATGTTAAAGAATAAAACAAAAAAACAAACATTTCACCGTTTTGTTTCCTAGAAAAACAATGTTTAAGTTCAAAATATCCCCAAAACAGACTGCCCAAATTCTGCACCTGCTGCAAGCACAGCCGGTCCTTGCCCTATTATTATTTTCCTGTTATTCGGTTCTACCACAGAGTAATGTCGACAAAAATGCGCAGATGGAATGGAAACTGTGAAGATCTTGATCATTCTGGTTCCTAAGGAACAGTCTGATCTCAGTTTCCGCTGTTTGTACAGATCTATGTGCCCGAAAACTTAGGATCTTTACGGTAGATATTGTAAGTGTATATTATAACTGAATATATACTCCACAGTTAGTCGATTTGATGATGAACAATAACTCTGTTTGTTTTTTAAACAAGCAAGAACAGAGTTCTTCCGGGATCGTCCATCTTAATATCCTTTTATTTTACCCACATCAGTATTTTTTACACCTTTTTTTCTCACAAAAAGAACATGGTGCTGTCTTTAACCAGGCGAAGGGCATGGCTTAGCTTGCATTTGCAAACCAGTGCCTGGAGCATGTTACTCTTTTCATCTAAGGTACAGATACAAACATCCCTGTATGAGTTTGGCAAAAAAATTAGGCCTTAAATTAGGGATATTTTGGCCAAAATTTAGGGCTATTTTGGCAAAGTTTTAGGGCTAACATTAGGAATTTAAGTTTTTTTTTCTATCCCTATATATCATGCCTAAACATGCTTTATTCGTCCTTTAGAAAGTTTGATAAATACTTACAGATAGAGTCACATTATACATGAATGGCAATTAATAAAATGGCTGAAAGTTATGTGCTAAGAAGTTAAGAAAGGGGGGTCTGGGGGCGTTGCCCCCCAGAAGCTAAAGCAATTTCCCAATTTCAATGGCAATTTTAAGACTGGAAACAAGAGAAAAACTAGGAATGATGGTAAAAATAAGGGTTTTTATATTGGAACTTTTGCCTTTTAGAGTGTTTATTTTGCCATAATGGTTTTGTCTCCCATAAGCTAGTGACTCTTTTGCAATTCAGTTTTAGTGGAAACATTTACTTTGTAATGTGGCAGATCAATGATACATGTATGTGAATGTTGTATAGGATTTTTTTGTAAATGTATGCACATGCGGGCCTGCTGGTGTAAACCAATTGTAGAATATATTAAAATATAACTATAAATATGGGGTTCTGGGGGCGCAGCCCCCAGAAGCCAGAGAGATTATAAAAACTCAATTCCAATGGAATTATCTGCAGACTATATTTTTTTTTTGAAATTTTGGGTGGAGACAGGTTATTTTTTTTCTCTTACTTTTGAAGCCAGATCATTTTTTTGAACCCCTTTAAGAGCCAGGTTATTTTTTTCTTGCATATCCAAAGACAGGGAATTTTTTTGATAAATATACCAGCCCTCCCCCCTCCCCCCCCCCAAGAATATCAAATGGTCGGGCCCTTAGCAAATTGGTAGATACCAAACAATCATACACTCGAAAGGGATTCAAGAAATACTGATTTGGAACAATGTTTTAAGATGATGACGTAAAAACAAAGGGTAATAACGTCAAATTTTCAAACCTTGTAAACGACATACTCGTAGAATATTCAAATGTTTTGAAGTGTGTTCCTATATCTTAACAGCAAAACAGCCGCACCATTATGGCTTTGGCTTTTGCACATGATCAAAAATGCCCTTTACATTGTATGGTCTTAAAAACTTACGTCACGGTAGTACAGACGCTGCAATTGGTCATTCTTGATTTTTTTTACTTGGCAATCGGCGCTTGTATCTTTATGAGGTAGAGCTCTTTGCTCTAATTCTTCAATTCATTTTTCTTTTTCTCCATAAGAGAGATGTTCTTCAAAGAGATCACACCTCTATTTTGAGGTCGATGTCTGTGTATCTAGAATATTCCGGAATTGTCAATGTTAAAATGACTAACGAGTTTGGACTTATGATTTGGGTCCTTTGACCACTTAAGTAAGATGTCATATAATAGATTAAATTCCCTTGGTAAAAAGAACTGGATTTTCCCATTGATTTGCCAATACTTCCCCAAGGTTTCACCGTTTTCTATTATTACAGTATTTGTTAACAATTTCAGTTTTCTGCCTTTTGGCTTAAACCATTTCCAAAAGATGATTATGTTGTCCATTTAACTCAGCAAATGGTATATATATTTATATTTTATATATTTAATGATTACAGCATTTAGATTGTTCATTAATTTTCCATTTCCTACATGAAGCGTTAAACGATATCGACCTTTTTACCCTGTAAACTGAGACCATTCTTTTTCCATTGAATTTGATTGACAAGGATGTAAGTATCACGGTTTGGGTTAGAAAGCTTAGAAAAAGAATGTGGGCGGCATTTATAAATCAGTAATCTGTCAGTCCCTCAGTAGTGTGGTGCCAAGTTGAAGGTCCATTCCCTTGAGCCTTTTAAAGAACATCGTATTGAGAATTAGAACCACAGGAACTCTGTATATTAGTTTAAAATTTTGGCGCAAAATTTAGCTAAGTTAAAAGCATTTGTTTTTACATCATTTCCATGTCATTTAAATGGCAATCTAATATGCATACATATTGTTTTTGTTCTTCACAATGGTGGTTGAACAAAAATCCAATGCGACAATAATGGTAATCAAATTGAACTTGGAAGTTAAATGATTATCAATACTAATTACCTATCAAATTAACTTACCATTGCTATTCCTTCATATGAAATGATGCATGAATGGAATAATAAGGATTCAAAATAATGGAAACTGAATGGATAGAAAATGCATTTCTTTTTCTTTCTTTTTTTTTCTTCTTTTTTTTTCTCTTTGCTGAGGCATGCAGTTTCCTCAGCAACTATTCAGACTACAATCTATACTCTGTATACCAACGGACAATAAGTTCCAGTATCATGGGACAGTGAATTTTGCTTCTGGTTGTTATTTTGTCCTATATTTATTAGTCAGTTTTCTCTGGAGCTGTTCATGGTAAAATCATCCAGCTTGGTGCGCAGGCAGATCATAGAATCAGGAATCTGACCAGTATCTTTGTCTTCCTTTTCATTTTTCTTTTTCTGTTTCATTTTGAGTATTTTAAAGTGGGCATTTAAGGATGTAAGATGCACCATATATTATACTGGTTTTGGTATACTACGTCATGTATAAAACTTAGCAGAATTAAGCCATTTTGTATTGGCAAATGTTGCATTGTAGAAGCACACACATTGTCACTAACAGACATCAATGTTTAGCCATATTTCCCTGTGTGCTTATAACTACCAGTATATAATGTTAAGACAAAGGAAATGCACAAACACTTAAGACATGTTCTTATGAGTGTTTCCATTGCTCTTAAAGTATGATTTTCAGGCTCCAATACTCCAAGGGTCCATTTCCATCTAACTAATCAACCATTTTGCGGGCATGTATTTATGTAAGCTACATCATATCCAATATAGGTCTGGCTTAGTATGTCTGTGGACCCCTGAGAGGGCACAGAACTTGGCATACAAGTCATTTCTTGGCAAATACTGAGCCTGATTGTAAATTTTCGCAACATTGTCCCTCTAACTCCCACTAAACTATTCTCTGTAAAGTGCTAGTACATGTAAACATCTATAAGCATACACAAACATTTCAAAATCAAGCCCCACACCCTGTGCAGCCTGAAAGGATAGCGGTCTAAGTGCAAAAATAAGAAAGCAAGGGTTCTACATTTTAATGTAGTAAAATCAAAGCAAAATACTGCAAGATATACCGCCACTTCAAACCTATTTTGCCCATCGATTTTTTTCTTCATTTATTTTATTCTCCTTTCTAACCCAAGGGCAAGAGAGCCAAACCCAAAAGAGCAAAATTTTTGTCATCGCAGTATGCTTTCATTACTTTGATTACTTGCTGTATAAAAGTTTCAGAAAAATCATTTTCTTATCTAATTATAAATTATATAAATTCAGATTTTATACATGTATGTGGCCTTAGGGTAAAGGCAGGTAATCCCTTTGGGGAAATTTTTTATCACCACTAGCTTCTTTTATTACTTTTATCATTAGTTGTAAGATTAAGAAAAATCTCTTTGAATTATAAGTTTATATAGATTATCATTTTATGCATGTATATAGCCCAGAGGCAGGGCCAATGGAGCAAAGTTTTGAACACCACAGGAGGATTTTATTACACTGATCATTCGTTATAAGAAAAGTAAAAAGATAGGCAATGATCAGAATTAATACAGTCAAATCCCACATCCCGCCCTCAAAACTAACAGGGAAAGAAGCACACACACACAGAAAAATTGACGCAAGTTCACAAAAGACATGCAGGGTAAACCGAATGAGTAGCTCTTTCCCAAACAGGTCATTCAGCTACCCTAATCAAAAACAGCATCAACATCTATTTTCATCTATTTAATTTTAACTTAAAAAACAAATTAAACAAAAGGCAGATTGGGTAGCAAAACAGGTGACCAAGTTCTAGAAAAATCGCTGGTTAAGTTGTGAAAGAAATAACTTATTGCAGTTGGATTTTATGGACTGAGTCCACGAATTTCTGGATCATCCCTTGTATGTCTGAAGAGTGGATGGCTAATACAACAAGAGCTGTCGCATGACAGCATAGCTCGCCTGAATAGGTGCTTGCCCATCATACAGTCCCTATGTTGGTGTGGACTGCTATGCATAAAACTTCAGGCAAGCATGTCCATAATGACAAAGCATTTATAAATAAAAGCTATCGCAGAAATAAGTCTTAAAATAAAATAAAAAAAAAACAACTAGAAATGTGTCCATACGACACGGATGCTCCCACCTAGTGCCCTAAGTAAGATGGCGCCTTGTTTAAGGTAAAGGCACTTGTAGCATAACTAGGTTCACAAAGGCAGACTTCTGTGGTACATTTTTATTGTTTTCCTTGGGCAGATGTATTCTGCTTCTTGGATCAAGAGAATTGCAGGGGGGGGGGGGGGGGGGGGGCTTGGAGGGGGGTGTCATGACTGATGTGTGATGACATTCTGTATCTTATCCCAGAAATGGATGTCATGCAAATTTCCAAAAGAAATAGCCCGGAAACAAGTAACTTTTCAATAACTAACAATCGGAAACCATTATTGTATGAAATGAAGTCGAAAAAAGGACATAACTCCCAAAATAATTGACGGATTTTACCAAACATCGAAATTAACCTGTATTTTATGATTATATACCTGTGTATAAAATATGAATTCAATATACCAATGCTTTCAAAAGATAATGAACGGAAACCAGTTTTTCATACAAAATAAAGTTGAAAAAGGGCCATAACTCCCACAATAATCGACCCATTTTGCCCAACATTGAACTTGACCTGTATTTTATGATTATATACCTGTGTATAAAATATGAATTCAATACACCAATGCTTTCAAAAGATATCGATCGGAAATGATTTCTTCATACAAAATAAAGTCGAAAAAGGGCCATAACTCCCACAATAATCAACAGATTTTGCCCAACATCGAACTTGACCTGTATTTTATGATTATATACCTATGTATGAAATATGAATTCAATACACCAATGCTTTCAAAAGATATTGAACGGAAACCATTTTTTCATACAAAATAACGTCAAAAAAGCGCCATAATTCCCACAATAATAGACAGATTTTACCCAATATCGAACTTGACCTGTATTTTATGATTATATACATGTGTATAAAATATGAATTCAATAAACCAATGCTTTCAAAGGATATCGAAAGGAAACCATTTTTTCATAGTAACAGAAGTCGAAAAAGGGCCATAACTCCCACAATAATTGTCAGATTCTACCCAACATCAAACTTGACCTGTATTTTATGATTATATAGCTGTGTATGAAATATGAATTCAATACACAGATGCTTTCAAAAGATATCGAACTGAAACCATTTTTTCATACAAAATAAAGTCGAAAAAGGGCCATAACTCCTAAATAATCAACGGATTTTGCCCAACATCGAACTTGACCTGTATTTTATGATTATATAGCTGTGTATGAAATATGAATATAATACACCGATGCTTTCAAAAGATATTGAACGGAAACCATTTCGTACATACGTACGCTACGCTACGCTAAGTACGCTACGCTACGTACGTACGGACAGCGGTGATACTATATGCCCCCCCATTTTAAATGGTGGGGGCATAAAAACCCACATGAAATTTCAAAGTCCATGAGCTTGAGGTCAAAGAGTTAAGGGGGTAGGGGGTGGGGGGGAGTGGGGTGGTGGGGTGGGGGCTAGGATGTATCAAACCTTGAACCATTATCTAACATCAGTCCAAGTATAAGTATCAACTGAGTCCATCATGGCACTGTGAAATGATGTCTTCATAAATATAAAACTTTAATCAAAATTCAAAGTCAATGACCTTGACTTCAAGGTCATCCAGTGGGGTAGTGGGGTTAGTATAGAGCAATGGAAGGTATTATCGACACCTTAAGCTACTATTTGGTTTTAAACAGATACTTTTGTAAGATTCATATTGGACTGACCTGTTTTTATTAACACAATTATCTACCAAGAAGATGAGAAGGAACTCTTTGGATAATTGATTATATTTCAAAAATAACTTTTGCCTCATGTCATGTACCGGAGGGTAGCAGTTATCAACACCTGGAAGCAGTTATCAACACCCCATTTACCCCTAAATGATAATGATAAAAATAATGATGATTTAATATAACTTCTCTTAAAATTATGCTAGATCATTTAGTATAGATAATGATTGAAAGATTTGCTTTAAATTCAAACATAAAATCCCAAAATTTCTGATTTTTACATTCTCAGCCAGAAAATATGCAAAAATATGAAAAAGCAGCTGTAAAAATTGTGGACTTTTTTTTTCAATTTTTACCCTTAAGATAAAAAAAAAATCTTACAAAGACAAAATTAAACATTGTACATTTGATGATGTTTTGTATGATTTTTGAGATAATTTTACTTGAAAACGTGTATTTTCAAGACATTTAATTTTGGGGTGTTGATAATTACTGCCATGCTGCATTTAGGGAAGTAGTTATCGACACCCTGGAGGTCACAGTACCATATATGGTTTTGAAGAGAGTAACCATGTCTGCTCTTAATATTCTCCATGGTGATCTAGTTTATGGAATAAAACCTCATGAAAGCGCTTTGTGTGAGTGAAAATAACCATGTGTCTGAGTGACCTCCCCTTACAGCCATGCATAAGAGGCACAGTATTTCATTAGTACATGAACAAACATGTCTATTTTTCTCCAAACACATAACTTTCTAGCATATTTTGGATTAATACATAAAGCTAAATGAAACTAGAAATGTGTCCATACGACACAGATGCCCCCGCCTAGTGCCCTAAGTAAGATGGCGCCTTGTTTAAGGTAAAGGCACTTGTAGCATAACTAGGTTCACAAAGGCAGACTTCTGTGGTACATGTTTTATTGTTTACCTTGGGCAGATGTATTGTGCTTCTTGGATCAAGAAAAGTGAAGGGGGGGTGGTGTCATGACTGGTATGTGATGACGTTCTGTATCTTATCGCAGAAATGGATGCCATGCAACTTTCCAAATGAAATAGCCCGGTAACAAGTAACTTTTCAAAATCTAACAAACTGAAACCATTATTGTATGAAACGAAGTCGTAAAAGGGCCATAACTCCCACAATAATTGACAGATTTTATCAAACATCGAAATTGACCTGTATTTTATGATTATATACCTGTGTATAAAATATGAATTCAATATACCAATGCTTTCAAAAGATAATGAACGGAAACCAGTTTTTCATACAAAATAAAGTCGAAAAAGGGCCATAACTCCCACAATAATTGACGGAATTTGGCTGACATCGAACCTGACCTGTATTTTATGATTATGATACCTGTGTATGAAATATGAATTCAATACACCAATGCTTTCAAAAGATATCGAACGGAAACCATTTCTTCAGACAAAATAAAGTCGAAAAAGAGCCATAACTCCCACAATAATTGACAGATTTTGCCCACCATCAATCTTGACCTGTATTTTATGATTATATACCTGTGTATAAAATATGAATTCAATACACCGATTCTTTCAAAAGATTTCGAACTGAAACCATTTTTTCATACAAAATAAAGTCAAAAAAGGGACATTACTCCCATAATAATCGATGGATTTTGCCCAACATCAATCATGACCTGTATTTTATGATTATATACCTGTGTATAAAATATGAATTCAATACACCGATGCTTTCAAAAGATTTCGAACTGAAACCATTTTTTCATACAAAATAAAGTCAAAAAGGGCCATAACTCCCATAATAATCGACGGATTTTGCCCAACATCGAATTTGACTTGTATTTTATGATTATATACCTGTGTATAAAATATGAATTCAATACACTAATGCTTTCAAAATATATTGAAAGGAAGCCATTTTGTGATAGAAACAGAAGTCGAAAAAGGGCCATAACTCCCACAATAATAGACGGATTTTACCCAACATCGAACTTGACCTGTATTTTATGATTATATAGCTGTGTATGAAATATGAATTCAATACACCAATGCTTTCAAAAGATATTGAACGGAAACCATTTTTTCATACAAAATAAAGTCAAAAAAGGGCCATAACTCCCACAATAATAGACGGATTTTACCCAACATCGAACTTGACCTGTATTTTATGATTATATAGCTGTGTATGAAATATGATTTCAATACACCAATGCTTTCAAGATATAGAACCGAAACTATTTCGTATGTATGCTACGTACGCTTAGTACCCTACGTACGCTACGTAAGTACGTACGGACAGGAGTGATACTATATGCCCCCCATTTTAAATGGCGGGGGCATAATTACAACACTTTAATGCCTTATTTACAAATAGATGTCAAGAAATGGCAAGGTTCACAAGGGCATGTCGATAACTACTACCTGTCAATAATACCTTCCGTTGCTCTACAGTGTTTTGTAAAAACTCAAAAAAAGTGTCTAACATCAGTTTAAGTATAAACTACATGTATATCTACGCCAAGCATTATGAATCAGTATGCAATTAAAAAACTTTAATAAAGACCAAATTTCCTAAGTCCCTGACCTTGCCACCAAGGTCACTGAGCGGGATTGGGGCAGTACCTTGTAAAATTTTGGACTAATATCTAACTACAGTCCAAATATAAAAAGAATTCATCTATGGGGTCCGGAGATATGTGTCTTTAACCAAAACATCCAATCAATAAAAAGACAATTTTCTAAGTCCACGACCTTGACATCAAGGTCACTGAGGGAGGTGGGGGTAGTACCATGGAAAATTTTGGACCAATATCTAACTACAGTGCAAGTATCAAAGTAATCCATCCATGGGTTAAGGAGATATTGGACTTTATAAAACTTCAACCAAAACATCCAGTTAAAAAAAACTTCCAATTTTCTAAGTCCATGACCTTGACATCAAGGTCACCAAGAGGTCACCAAGAGGAATGGGGGTGGTACCCTGTTAAACTTTGGACCAATATCTAACTACAGTGCAAGTATCAAAAGAATCCATCAATGGGTTAAGGAGATATAGGTCTTTAAAAAACTTTAACCAAAACATCCAATCGGATGCCAACACGGACGTGGACGCGGACGCCAGGGTGACAACAATAGCTCTTCCTGAACTTTCTTTCAGGCGAGCTAAAAACGTATTAGCCCCACCCCCACTAATGTGTGGCTGGGTGTTGCGGCTTAAATGTACATATCTTATAATGACCAAATTGTTGCAATTGTAGACAGTAACATTCCCATTATTTCCAAGGAATTCCAACAGGCAATAAAAGATATCAACAAGTTTTCATTTTTATTTCCTCAACATCTTAATCCTTAGACACAGTACTGTAATGTACAAATGTTGCGATGTGGTCATTTTTACAATTTCATAGTCAACATAAATGTGCACACAAATACCTGTGAACATGATGATGCTTATAAAGACATAATAGAAATAAGACAGCCATGCCAGCTCTGAATCGCTCACCTAAGATTAAGATCACAATTAAGGGACAGTAACTCTGGTTGTAACACAGCTGGCACATGTCGTCATAATGACGTACTGACAGTGATGCCATGTAATGACGTCACATCAACGTCAGTACTTTTTCATTTTGACATAATATGCCCATTGGGAATAGTCCCATTTAGCCCATTTATAGATTTGGCAAGGATCTTGTAGCCAAAAACATACTGTGCAAGATTGGTTATGAGTGCTTGCAAAATGAAGCCTCCATTGTCTTTACAAGATAATATAAGCATTTTTTTTATAATTAAGGGCAATAACTCCTGTGTCAATGGCTGAAAATGGCCTACTGTCAAACTTGACCAAGAACATGTGACCATAAGTATACCACAAGGGCGTAGCTACCATTGCGCAAATACGCAGGTGCGTATTGAAATTTTGTCAAATTGACAATATTTCAACACACACCTGCGTAGTTTCATGCTGAAATGTTGTTAATTGGGCATAATTTAAATACTAACTGCCAACATACCTCTATTATTGCTCTCAAAGAGTATAAAACATGATTGTGCGTATTGTGTAAGTGGCCCTAGCTACGCCCCTGTACCAAGTAACCTTGGGTACGATTGCTCCGAAAATGTAGCCTCTATTGTGTGCACAAAATGACATACAGCATTTTTTCACTATGGGCCAATAATTTGTGTTAATCCTACAGTTTGACCCATTACAGAACCTGATCAAGACCTTGCAGCCATAAACAAACTGCCATTTTGGTTATGATTGCTCCAAACACGTAACCTCTATGATATATACAGCATTTTTTCACTAAAAGTAAGGTAAAACAACTATTAATGATCCAATTTAGCCCATTACTGTACTCAGCTGAGATCTTGTTTCCATAGTAAGTTTGATTATGACTGCTTAAAAATGAAGCCTCTTTTGTGTTCACATGATGATGTGCAGCATTTTTACTAAGTAAGGGGCAATAATTGAAGTCTTAATTGTCTAATTTGACGTATTATTAAATTTGGCCAATATCTTGTAGCTTTCTTCAGCTTTAGATGAATGGGTACTCTTCCAGGGGAACAATTCTGTCATTTTCATTTTGCTTTCCTTTTCAATGTGGGCCAAAACAGGAGTCAACTCTTAAAAAATTTGTTCCTCTTCCTTTAAGCGTATACCCCAGGAAGGACTTCAATGGCCATGGAAACAAAAAGAAAGTTACCGAATGTGTCTACCTTTGCCTGATTGGCAGAGAAATGTTTGAAGATAAAACCCATACACTTTAACCCCACAGCTTAAATTGAGCTACGACACGACAAAACCAACAATGTGGTTGTGCGCCCAGCGCAGACTCAGATCAGCCTGGGCATCCGCCCAGTCTGATCAGAGTCTTCGCTGTCCACATGGAGGTAGCTCAGACCCTTAGCTACCCTTTGAGCACTTAACGAAGAGTCTAGTCAAACTGGGCGGATGCCAGGGCTGATCTGAGTCATCCCTGGGCGCACGACTACATTGTTGGTTTTGTCGTGTCACGGCTCACTTGTGATTCTAAAGATTAGAGGAAATGCATAGATCCTGTTTGTCATCCATTTAAATATGGGACTATCAAACCAAACTTGAAGATAACAACATGCACATCCTCTAATTATTACACAAATGAGCAGCACCATGTGAAAACGGACCTTACATCTATACAAACAACAACCACCCAAATAAGATTGTGCAAATGCAAAAAGTTTTCACATTATGCCCTAGTTGTTTGCAACCACGGCTACCTAAGGGCCAAGGAACTGCCAGGGAGAGTGGGGTTAAAGTAGGGTGTTTTCACCTTAGCCTTTCCCTGCAGTGCAGTGCATGTGCAGGGATTTTTATTATCAGCTGTCAGAATTACTGCCAGGGACTGTGTATAACAACTGGGATCTCTATCAATGTTAGCGATCCAAATTGTTATACACAGTCCCTGGCAGTGGCAAATTGTTAAAACACAGTCCCTGGCAGTGGACGAGAGTTTACGAGGGATTCGATCAGACATTTGTCCCCTCAGTGCAGGGCATCTAGTAGGACTCTGCAGATAAAAAAGCCAAAGTCCTCACTATTCCCCAGCCATGGGGTAACGACAAGTGAAATATACACCTTTCCTATAAATCGATAAAGTCGCGCACGAGTTATCTACCCAAGTAGACTGTGACGTCATCTATAGGAACATCCCATATAATTCAGTACAACTGCAAGCACACATAACATGCATAAAGCAGAGGTTTTGTAAATGTGAACTGCAAAAAATACACTGAAAGACCAAATTATAGTATAATTGCCCTGTTGTCATGTGACATTTTTTTTTATATAATTTTTTTTATTTTAATATCATATCGAGAATCCCGACAAGTCGCTCATGATTTTCATGACCCCTTTCATCGACGCCATGTTTTAACACCCCGGCAATACATTTACGTTTGTTCAAGATAAAAGAGCTACATGTCGTATAAATAAGTTTCGTAAATCTGAAAAGTTCTTTCCATTTTTTCCGACAGGTAAAACGTCAGCATTCAGGTAGTAACTACGCATTATTACCGGACAGATTATAGCGCTGATATTTATGTTTTTTTGTGCGATACACCGATCTAAAAGCATTAGCATCCAGACAGTTTTCCGTAAGTTTGAACCCTAGGTTGAATTTATATTATTTTTTCCATCTCTTACTTATCTTCGGTATTATTTATTTGATCGTTTCCATTTCACGGTAGGGAACATGTGTCTAGGTAATACACAATCATAGGTGTTTGTTTATTGCGGCAATGCCGCGCGATTCGGTGATTACACAAACGAATTCCATGTCAGCACACTTTGTTGTCATTTTTAGCGTGTGTCTGCTTTATAATCAGCTAATCGTTCGTTTTGTATCTTTTGTAATAACGGTCTGAACATCTTCCGCGATTTTCTTTCTTTTCCTTATGTTCTGGAAGCTGTACTGGGGATACATACTCTTGATTACGGTAATTTTGGCCCGAAATTTTAGTCGGAAATCTTTTAATTTTATGTCAAATTCCTATATGCAATAAGTTATAAAGCTTATCTTCAGACAAAGAAAGAGCTAAATATAGTTGGAGCAAAATAGTTGTCTTAATCTTAACCGTTGAATGTTAGTTTTGAATATACGGAAAACCGGCATTTATTTGGTTACACAATGAAAAACAATAGCCTATCCTATAGATGACGTCATAGGCGCTGCAAGGGACAAAACTCGAACAGACTCTGAATTATAGGAAAGGTGGATACTGGTGCATTATCCTTCTTCAGAATACACAGATTGTTTGTTCAAGTATTTATGTAAAACTCTGATCTGATAGATTGGATGCACAGACCGATCTGAGTTTTTGCAGTTACACATACAGTATGATACCCTTTCCTGCTAAGTCTCTTAAGTGCTGGTTCAGTTAATTTTCAGGCAGGTGACTCCACATGAAGGTCAGCAGATCTACCTGATTTTCATTTTAAGGGAAGACAATGATGAAAAAACAATACAGAGGATGTTTGTTTTCAAAAATTTTAATTTCCGTTGCCATAGCAATGGTAACTAATTTTAGCCAAAATTGGTCAAATATTGCACTGAATTTGCTCAAATTTAACAAGTAATTTCTAATAAATAGCAATCAGCATGGAGAAACAAACACCAGTGTCAGAGACATCTGAATTAACTTGTAACATTCAAAAGAGAAATCATGCCTATGGACTGCAGACACTGTTGCCATGACAACAAAAGCCATACCACTAACACTAAAAAGCCAAATCTGCCATTTTCATGTGATTCAAGGCCAATTTATCTCAACTTCTGAAGACAGATATAGCTAAATAGTATTATGACAGAATTAGAACAACTACCCATCAACTTGAATAAAGAATAAAACTTTTGGAAAATTCATAAACCTGGTTGCCATGACAACATAAATCAAAGTGGGGTTTCAAAATTTTGAAAAACTGCTTCACTTACGTTTAAAGTCAACCAGTTTTTCAGGTTTGGATGATGTACAGATAGTTGGAATGAATAAGCTTTTTATAACTGACCCTTAATGAAAAGATTACAATGAATGATTATTCTGAAAAGGATAAAACACTGTTGTCATAGCAACGGTAGTACAATGCCTGTCACTGAATTTCCAAATTTGCATTTTTCACCATCTTTCAATACATTTTCCTCTAATTACATAAACGTAGATGTAATGGTAATAACTTTTATTTTGTATGATAAGCTAAAGTTGACAAATATATAATAGTAAAACTTGAAAAAACACATAGCATTTAGTTGTCATAGCAACAGAAGAACTATGGCTGTGAAAAAACATCTAAATTTTGCATTTTTCAACGTAATTCAAGTCATTTTTCTAATATTCTGAAAACATGGATGTAATTATAACACCTTTTACTTATATTGTGAACTTAAGTTGACAAATATATAACAGTTAAATCTGAAGAAAAAACATAAGGTACAGTTGCCATAGCAACAAAAGTACTATGCCTGTCAACGAATTTCTAAATTTTGTCATTTTTGCCAAAGTTCAAGACTGTTTCTTGAGACAATGTTAATATTTTATTAAAATTGTAATAACTTATATTCTATATTTTAAACCTTAGTTGACAAATATAAGGTATTAAAATCTGAAGAGAACATACCATACAGTCGCCATAGCAACAAAAGTTATGAAATTATAAATTTTGCCATTTAAACCCTCTTTCAATACAATTTCTTTGAATTCTTTAAACATGGAAGTATTGGCCGTAACATTTATTTAATACAGTTGACTACATATGAGAAACATACAGTCCAACCTGCTCATGTGGTCACTTCTATTAAGGGATCACCTGTCTTAAGCAGCCACATTTTCTGGGTCCCTTAAACCAAAATACAGTGCAAATGAACCTGTATAAAGGGGTCACATGTCATAAGCAACCAAATTTTGTGCTTCCCTTGGCTGACCCCTTAAGACAGGTTTAACTGTATAGTAGTTACCCATCCCCCTCCCCCCCAAAAAAAACAACAACAAAAAAACACATAAACAATATGGTTGCCATGGCAACAAAAGTATGATGCCTGTTAAATGTTTCTCTATTTGCCATTTTTACTATCTTTCTAGAAATCTTCTTCAGATTCTGTATATGTATATGTAACATTTGTTACACATATTTTACACAGATGACTAGAGATGAGTAAATATGAACACTTGAAATGATAAATAAAAACAAAATGTGGCTGTCATAGCAACAAATGTAAAGGGCCTGTCATAAAATTTCTAAATTTGCCATATCCACCAGCTTTCTGATTTTTTTTTTAGAATTTATAAAATGTGGATGCAACGGTTGTATCAGTTATACAGCTAGATAAAACTGACAAACAAGTAATTAAAATGACAAATATGTAATAGTGAAACTGAAAGAAAACATAATATGTGGTTGGCATAGCAACCAAAGAACAAATAAACAAAACCTCTGTTATATTGAAAGTCTTTGTATTACAGCAAGGTCATCTGACAGCAAGGTCATTTGCAAGGCAGCATATGCTCTCTATTTTCTCAGAAAGTTAAAGTTTTACAACAAAATATCACAGCAGTGGAAATAGTGTACCACTGCATCAGGTGGTGTGGCAAAGTGTCTGCAAAGCAAACAGGAGTAAGCCCTAAAAAGGTGTACTATAACATTTCTGCAGAATATTTATTCTGTTTTATACTTAAATGAATGCTCTGATGAAAACAGACTTATTCTGAATAGGCACTGAATTCTTTATCCTTGATGCAAAGTGACACTGTTCATTGTAGGTTAATGGGTACACCTCCCTGTTTTTCTGCCATTTCTTTAAAGGGAGACAACTTTAGTGACATCATGTTTGCTTCCCTAAATGAAGAAATCTTTCCAAAAAGGAATTTTCTCTTAAAGATTTATACCCATTCAGCTTAACACATGGCAACTGTTCACTTGATGCTGACATCATCTGTTCATCTCCAGTAAGCTGCATATCTGAAGTATCAGGTGTGCACTGTTTTTGTCTGAGGATACCTGAGATGTCCAGCTACAGCCTCATTTCTTGAGAAGATATTACCTCAAGACGGTTTGCATTCTCCAAAATCAACACTGCCCAAGCCTGAATTAAAAAGACAGAAAATTATGAGACTGATTATCTTTGGAATGAAAAGTCTTCGGAGAAGCAGACAATAAGAGAATTTGAAGAAGTTTTCCTACAACCCCCTCCTCCCCCCACCCCCCCCCCCCCCCATCCCTCAAAAAAGAGAAAATAATGAAAATTAAATAAACTATAAACATGGTAACTAATGAGGCCCTGCCTGTATGACACTGCTGATGGCATTTAAGTCATATGTGCTCAACCAGAAATATCATGTTGCTCCTTCATTTTTAATATGTTGTTTGTACTTAAGCCTCTGGTAGAGTCATTAAGATATGGGCAAAATACAAAATCATGACTGATTAAAACAAGGGCATCAACTCTGTGAAGCAGGAAACTGGAGTTACCACTCTTGCGCTCTGCCCATTTTCAGCTCTTCTGATGATGCTTTATATTTGTACAAAGTTTTGTGAAAATATCTTCAATGGATGGATGATGGATGACTTGTGATTTTACGTCCTTTTCAACAGTATTTCAGTTATATCAGGATGATGGAAGGATGATAATGAAAGGCTGTGTGCAATGGATCCCCGTTTATGGTAGGAAAGATTCTCAAGCGGGGTTCGAACCCGGTCTGCTAGATCAGTAGGCCAGCACTTAACCCACTTAGCTACCGGAGCTCCTGAAAATATCTTCAAAGGCTTTAAAGTTATAGAATGGGCAAGATCTCCATACCTAAAATAAAAAAGAGACATAATTTTGGTAGAAATGATGGTGTAGTTATGGTTCTTGTACTCTGCACATTGTCTGATAAAGCTTTTTATTTGTACGAAGTTTTGTAAAATATCTTCAACAGTTTACAGAAATAACTCTATAAAAATGTAGATTGGAGTTATGATCCTTACTCTTTGCATATCATCTGAGCTTCACATTTGTACAAAGTTTCATAAAAATATCTTCTATAGTTTTAGAGTTATGGAGCGGACACGATTTCCATATAAAAAAATTCAAAGGGGCATAATTCCGTAAAAATGAAGGTGGAGTTATGCTTTTTGCTCTCAGCACATCATCCCATGAAGCTTTATATTTGTACGAAGTTTCATGAAAATATCTCCAATAGTTTAAGCGTTATGGTGCGGACACGACTTCCACACTAAAATTTTCAAAGGGACATAATTACATAAAAATATAGGTGGAGTTAAAGTTTTTGCTCTCTGCACATCATCCCAGGATGCTTTATATTTGTACAAACTTTCAAGAAAATATCTCATATAGTTTTAGAGTTAAGGAGTGGACATGCCTTTCATACTAAAATTTACAAAGGGGCATAATTCCCTAAAACAATGTAGGTGGAGTTACAGTTCTTGCTCTCTGCACATTATCTGATCAGATGATGCTTTATCTTGTACAAAGTTTCATAAAAATATCTCATATAGTTTTAGAGTTATAGAATGGACATGAATCCTGTACTAAAATTTACAAAGGGGCATAATTCCGTCAAAATGTAGGTGGTTACAGTTCTTGTTCTCTGCATGTCGGTTGATGATGCTATATATTTGTACCAAGTGTCGCAAAAATATCCCATATGATTTCAGATTTATGCAGCAGACAGAATTCCCGTACTAAAATTTTCAAAGGAGCATAATTCCGTAAAAAGTGTATGTGGGGTTACGGTTCTTTAATTCTGTGCTTGTCTGATAATGCTTTAAATTTGTACCATGTTCCTAGAAAATATCTCAATGGGATGCTGAGATATGGACCAGACAGGAAATGCTGGTGGACAGACGGACAAGGTGATTACTATAGGGCCTCCACCGACTCGACTTCGTCTGGTGGGGCCCTCATAAGTCAAAAATAAAAATCATAATAGTAAAAAATTGTTGGCGTTTGTTCAAATGTGTACCATGTTTATTCCACTATAAGATGGCATTTCTCCATCTCCAGAATAGCCCCATATATCTGCATCACTCTTATGAAATTTTGCTTTGAGATGGGATTGCCCCTAGTAAAACAATCCAACAAATCTAGATCCATTTTATAAGCTGGATCTAGATTTTTTGGGACTGTTTTAGCTGGGAAAAACTCCTCTCCTATAACCAAAGAAATATGTATAAACAACCTATATCTTTTTCTTGGGTGAGGTGGGCAGGGATGTCCCTTAGTAAAACAATCCAACAAATCTAGATCTGTCTTATAAGATGGATCTATATTTTTTGGGATTGTTTTAGATGGGAAAAACTCCCCTCTTATAACCGAAGAAATATAGTATAAACAACCTTTATCTTTTTTTTAATATATATGGCACTTCACAAGAGCAGGTATAACACAAAAAATCTACCCTCTTTAGTTTCTGTCTTATGTTGCTTGATGGAGGTACAGAAGATCAGAAGGTCATAGCCATAGGCATCTGGGGCTTCTCTGTTAAAGGAGCATCCTCATAACCTCTCTGGTTAGTACTATATGTACCTGAAAAATATCAACAATCAGTTTCAACAACATAGTCATTACATTTCTACCTTGTTAAATGAATGCATTACTGACATGGAAAAAGCCAGAAACACAATATTTTTCAATTGACAAAGGTTAGGATTACAAAAGCAACATTCTGTGTCAAAAAAAGAAAGAAAAAAAAAGTGAATATTGAATGAGATAATACTCTTACATGGAGTATTTACTTCATACTATTTACTGCATTTCAAGATAATGAGGCTGCTGCTGTTGATAATGAAATAAGTATGAATTTTAAGTACAATAGGTGCTTTATCAGCTGTTCGAAAAATAGACCTTATATTATGAAAGTTCATTAAGTGCCTTTCTTTTGAAGATCCACATGTTAAAAGGCCCTTTTCTGTTTGAGAAAATATACCATGCTCTTTTTCATTTCTGGGGTAAATACTAACTATAGATTTACAGATAGAAAATGGATTAATTCTAAAGTAAATCATATAGCTAGCACACCAAGTAGGTGGCAATCGAAAACGCTCTTAACAATCGATTAACGCGTCGATTCGTCGATTGCACGTGCCTTTTCGATTGCGGCCTACCCGGTGTGGTTAGGGCTAAACAGTAATGTTTATTTCTCTCTTATTTAGTATTTTTTGTTTATTTTGGAGAGAAAAAAATCTCACTCTTTAGAATTTTCTGGAGATTTTTCGACACATTAGAGTGCAAAAAAATATATGCAAAAATCAAGGGCGCGCACGCAGTCTTACTCTTTGAATTTCCGAAAACATGGCAGGTATGCTATGGAAGTTGCTCGCATCCAATGAAATGGCACGATGGGAAATTTGATTTGCAAATGGGCTGTCAGCAAGGGTATGTGGGGAGCAAGGTGGACTTGGTACCCTTGGCTTGCGAAGATGATCAGGATGACAGCAGAAACTGCTAGGACACCATGCCAGCACTTAACCTACTGAGCTTCCTGGGCTCAGTCACTTGTAACCACTGCCCCTGGCCTCAAGTGCCATATTTTGATTTCAGCATTGTCCGAGAAAAGCCGTGGAACAGCAGGGCATTTTGATTTAGGGTCAAACTAGCATGGGTATTTCCCATCATTATTTCATCATTATTTCCCGGCCCTATAAAATAACTGCTGGCCCCTTCCCTATGTTCTTTACATCTGTTCGATACTTCATTGGGATATGGAGGAATTTCCAAAAATACAAGTCTGACAGTTTAAAACATTTGAAATTTCAGATACGAAATTGTAGTTGCTTCCTCATGACGACGTAAAACGATGGATATGCCTTAATTGTCTAGAAGTTATAGTTAATCGCATGCAAAACATACAAAACAGCATTACCAAATTCAATCACTTCCTTCTGCAAATTCTACTTTCGTTTTAGAAAGTGACTATTAGCACAACTACTATTATGCTAGTATAGCACAACTACTATTATGCTAGTAATCCGTGTGACTATCAGTTCAGTCACACTGAAGAAAGGGTCACCAACAGTCCGAACGGACTACACTACTCAGATAAGTAAGGAAACTCACTCATTTCTCTCATTTTCGACAGCCGATTCGGTCAGATACACTTCTGTATGCCCTATGCAAATCAAACTGTTATAGCTCCTTTACACTGGCGAAGTGTGACGGCATCCGTCTAATCGTAAACTAAAAATAAAGCCCGCAATTTCCAGTTTTAACCACTGACATGTGTCATCGCGCAGTCGCCATTTTTGTTATGTCACATGATTTAGTCACATGCCCGTTTCTCGTAGTTACAGGTAAATAGACTGGTGCCCAGCTTTCCAATATTCGTGTTGAATGAAAACGAATACCAAAATCTCGGTGGGACCGTAGACGTAAAGAAATGCAAATAATTAATCGAAAATTAAGTTTTCCAAGAGTTTTATTTTTGAAATACGAAAATCAGTAACTCTGCTTCATATCCATATGTATTTCGCTTGCGAACTCGTCTTCAGAAGTTACGAATATCGTCAACGATTTTGACCATATTTTCCCATAGACTTCAGTGCAAATGTGCGAAACACGTCTAAAATTTCAAACTTGATTTTCTCAACAACGCATGAAAATCATTCCGAAAGAATTAAGGGATGAATAATGCATCATATTTAGTGTGTAAGTTTCATAAAATTCTGTTGACCCCCATGTGGAATGATTTTTTCATTTTGCCTGAAAATTAACTGAACCAGCACTTAACTCTTTTGCAGTAAGGCTTTTTATCATATGAAGTCGCATCTGAGAGAGTATTAAAGCCATGCATTAAAAACCATAATCCACTAGTGGATTAAATATGCAAATTACATCGTAACGTTATACGTTGACGTCCATTAAAACGTCGCGTTTTCTAATGGTGAAATCGTCGCTTTTTCGTGCAGATTTTGCTAATAAAATGCGATTTTAGTGTCATGTGATAAATAGAATCTTCCATTCGTGCTCCTGTATTACTGAATTTATTAAACTCGGGGAAAACTGATAAGATGCTCAGCAAAGCCTTGCATCTTATCTTTTTCCCCAACTCGTTTAATAAATTGAATAATACATGAGCACTCATGTAAGATCCTCTACTAAGTACATGTACCATATTTATTCCGCTATAAGACGGGGCTCTCCAAAAGTACCCAACAATGTAAACCAATCTTGCGTAAGTTGGCTTTTAAATAGGGTTTTCTCTTCCAAAACAATTCTGAAATCTAGATCTGTCTTGTAGGACGGATCTAAGTTTTTGAGATTGTTTTGGAAGAGAAAACCCTTCATCTCTAAATAACTGAATTTATAGTTATTTGAACTGACTGGTTTGTATTATGAGAAAAGTCATATTGATGACTGGCATATAAATTAAGACTGTCTGAACATAAAAGAATGTCAATAAAAGTAGAAGTATTATTAAAATGTATTATGCGTTTAAATCAGATTTAAAGTCTTTGGTATAAAATCAAATAAACACCAGGGCCCAACTGTTCGAAGCATCGTGAGCTAAAGTCATTAGTAAAGGATTCAATCGGTCTTATAGTACACACAAAAATCAAGTGTGCTGATATTTTTATCTATAAAACTGTGGAGCTTTTGCAGTGCAGAGTTCAAAAGCTCACATTTTTTTCAGCCAAAAAAATGGCAGTTTTGTGCATACAGTACTTAAAAAATGTACCATCTCATTAGCTACGTCATCAGTTTTGAACAAGCCGACCCTGATATATTTGTGGACAGGAAGCAACACAACAAAATCAAGTCATTTCTTTTTTGTTGGCTTTGTGCTTTTTCCTCCATAAACATGTCATGAAATTCTTTTAAAACTGGCTCCTAGTTTTGACTCTACTCCAACACAACCATTCATGTAAGGAAGCAAAACGAAAAAAAGAAGTCATGGAAGAATGGAAGGTGGTGTCTGGTCTATCGCCACATGGCCACAGAGCACAGCTAAACCACAAAACCACAGGGTATAAGCGATTCCGCTAATTTTCGATTCCTGCAGAGACTGTACATCATATTTGGCTTCCGCCGAGACTGTCTGCGATCTTTTGCTTCCTGCCGAGACTTCTGTACATGATAAATGGCTTCCTGCCGAGACTGTCCTCGTGATTCTGCTTCCTGCCGAGGCTCTCGGCAAGAAGCAGATTCATGCGGACAGTCTCAGCAGGAAGCCATTTTACGAGGACAGTAGTCTCTGCAGGAAGCAAGAGTTCGCGGACAGTCTCGGCAGAAGCCAATATGACGGACAGTCTCTGCAGGAAGCGAAAATTGGCGGAATCGATTACACCCTGTGAAAACAGTTACTCCGCCACTGAAGACACTGCACAAAAAGTAATATCGAAGTCTTGCTTCTGCTAGTCACAGAGGTCAAGTCATCTAAAGTCGGACAGCAGGTAAATTCGGACAGTGACATTGTTTCCTTTATATGTCAGTTGTTTGGAATTAAAACAACAAGAGGGCCATGGTGGCCCTGAATCGCTCACCTGAGCATTAATCAGTTCACTGGCTCTGGTGAAGATTTATAAGAGTTTTTACCATACTAACATTTGACCTAGTTTTTGACCCGGCATGACCCAGTTTCAAACTTGGCCTGGATATTGTAAGAATAAACATTCTGACACAGTTTCATTGAGATTGGATCAAAACTGTGCCCTCCGGAGCGTATACAAGGTCGTTCTTATATTTGACCTAGTGACCAAGTTTTTGACCCGACACAACCCAGTTACAAACTTTACCTAGATTTCATTAAGATAAACATTCTGACAGAGTTTCATGAAGATTGGATCAAAACTGTGCCCTCTAGGGTGTACACAAAGTTTTTCTAAGATTTGACCTTGAGCCGACGTGACTCAGTTTCATAGGGGGCTTAGATATACGGACAATAAACATTTTGACATAGTTTCAAGAAGATTGGATCAAAACTATGCCTCCTAGTGCTTACACAACGTTTTTCTAAGATTTGACCTAGTGACCTAGTTTTTTTACCCGACATGACCTACTTTCAAACTTGGCCGAGAGTTTATGAAGATAAACATTCTGACAAAGTTTCATAAAGATTAGATCAAAACTGTGTCCTCTAGAGCGTACACAAGGTTTTTCCATGATTTGACCTAGTGACCTAGTTTTTGACCCGACATGACCCAGTTTCAAATTTGTCCTACATATTATGAGGATAAACATTCTGAAAAAGTTTCATGAACTTTGGATCAAAACTGTGCCTTCTAGAGCCCACACAAGGTTTTTCTAAGATTTGACCTAGTGACCTAGTTTTTGACCCGACATGACCCAGTTTCGAACTTGGCCTAGATTTTATGGAGATAAACATTCTGACAAAGTTTCATAAAGATTGGATCAAAACTGTGTCCTCTAGAGCGTACACAAGGTTTTTCTATGATTTGACCTAGTGACCTAGTTTTAGCCCGACGTGACCCAGTTTCGAACTTGTTCTAGATATTATGAGGATAAACATTCTGACAAAGTTTCATGAACTTTGGATGAAAACTGTGCCTTCTAGAGCGTACACAAGGTTTTCTAAGATTTGAGCTAGTGACCAAGTTTTTGACCCGACATGACCCAGTTTCAAACTTATCCTACATATTATGAGGATAAACATTCTGACAAAGTTTCATGAACTTTGGATCAAAACTGTGTCCTCTAGAGCGTACACAAGGTTTTTCTATGATTTGACCTAGTGACCTTGTTTTTGACCCGACATGACCTACTTTCAAACTTGGCCGAGAGTTGATATAGATAAACATTCTGACAATGTTTCATAAAGATTGGATCAAAACTGTGTCTTCTAGAGCATACACAAGGTTTTTTCTATGATTTGACCTAGTGACCTAGTTTTTGACCCGACATCACCCAGTTTCAAACTTATCCTAGAAATTATAAGGTAAACTTTCTGATTAAGTTTCATGAACTTTGGATCAAAAGTGTGCCTTCTAGAGCATACACAAGGTTTTTCTAAGATTTGACCTAGTGACCTAGTTTTTGACCCGACATGACCCAGTTTCAAACTTGGCCTAGAGTTTATGCAGATAAACATTCTGACAAAGTTTCATAAAGATTGGATCAAAACTGTGTCCTCTAGAGCGTACACAAGGTTTTTCTATGATTTGACCTAGTGACCTAGTTTTAGACCAGACGTTACCCAGTTTCAAACTTGTCCTAGATACTATGAGGATAAACATTCTGACAAAGTTTCATGAACTTTGGATCAAAACTGTGCCCTCTAGAGCATACACAAGGTTTTTCTAAGATTTGACCTAGTGACCTAGTTTTTGACCCGACATGACCCAGTTTCGAACTTGGCCTAGATTTTATGGAGATAAACATTCTGACAAAGTTTCATAAAGATTGGATCAAAACTGTGTCCTCTAGAGCATACACAAGGTTTTTTCTATGATTTGACCTATTGACCTAGTTTTTGACCCAACGTGGCCCAGTTTCAAACTTATCCTAGATATTATAAGGATAAACTTTCTGATTAAGTTTCGTGAACTTTGGATCAAAACTGTGTCCTCTAGAGCGTACACAAGGTTTTTCTATGATTTGACCTAGTGACATAGTTTTTGACCCGACTTGACCCAGTTTCAAACTTGTCCTACATATTATGAGGATAAACATTCTGACAAAGTTTCATGAACTTTGGATCAAAACTGTGCCTTCTAGAGCGTACACAAGGCTTTTCTAAGATTTGACCTAGTGACCTAGTTTTTGACCCAACATGACCCAGTTTCAAACTTGGCCTAGAGTTTATGCAGATAAACATTCTGACAAAGTTTCATAAAGATTGGATCAAAACTGTGTCCTCTAGAGCGTACACAAGGTTTTTCTATGATTTGACCTAGTGACCTAGTTTTAGACCCGACGTGACCCAGTTTCGAACTTGTCCTAGATACTATGAGGATAAACATTCTGACAAAGTTTCATGAACTTTGGATCAAAACTGTGCCCTCTAGAGCGTACACAAGGTTTTTCTAAGATTTGACCTAGTGACCTAGTTTTTGACCCGACATGACCCAGTTTCGAACTTGGCCTAGATTTTATGGAGATAAACATTCTGACAAAGTTTCATAAAGATTGGATCAAAACTGTGTCCTCTAGAGCGTACACAAGGTTTTTCTATGATTTGACCTAGTGACCTAGTTTTAGACCAGACGTGACCCAGTTTCAAACTTGTCCTAGATACTATGAGGATAAACATTCTGACAAAGTTTCATGAACTTTGGATGAAAACTGTGCCCTCTAGAGCGTACACAAGGTTTTTCTAAGATTTGACCTAGTGACCTAGTTTTTGACCCGACATGACCCAGTTTCGAACTTGGCCTAGATTTTATAAAGACTAACATTCTGACAAAGTTTCATAAAGATTGGATCAAAACTGTGGCCGCTAGAGTGTACACAAGCAAAAGTTGACGGACGTCCGGACGGACGGACGTCCGGACGTCCGGACGGACGTACGACGGACGACGGACATCAGGGTATCCCAAAAGCTCACCCTGAGCACTTCGTGCTCAGGCGAGCTAAAAATAACTGGGCAAACATTGAAAATCCTGATGAGACAGCTCATTATGAGCCATCTCATCTGGATTTTCACTGTTTGCGATGGTATGTCCAAATTTACCTGCTGTCCGAATTTACCTGACTTGACCCTAAATGAATAAAGTGTAGGCTGATTTGGTTCTCCTGCAGTTTTTTTAATCTAAATCTCAAGATAACCTTGAAGGTGAAATAATACACTTACTGCGGAGGTAGCACCCTACTACCCTTTCCAATGGGTGTCAACTTTTACAAGAAAGAATATGCTCCCTTAGAGGCAATTCTGTTCTCTAAAAGTGAACCTTTTCGATTAGTTTTTTTTTTGCCAGGGAAACGAAGAGGAAGTCATAAATATTATTTTTCTATGTAAAAATTGAGGAAAAACAATAAGGTGTGCCCATTAACTGTAAATCTTTGGATATATTTAACAATTTCTGTACCTACCCAACACTTTTAAGTATTGGCAGAATTTACAACCAAGGCCCAGTTGTTTAAAGCATAGTTAGCCTAACGAACTTGTTAAGAGGTCAGCTCATTAAGTGTTTTACCATTTTATAGCCCAATACACTAATTTTTTTTTGAAAATATATGAGAAGCTTTTGCAATGCAAAAGCTTCTCACAGTTTTTCAATCAAAAAATATTGGCATATTTGAGATATTATCTTTTGAAATTTTAACATGTCGTTAACTAACGATGTCGTTAGATTTGAACAGCTGGGCCCTGGTGATCCGTCTAAAACTGCTGACAGAATGGTTCATATTGTAATCAGCCTATTCTAGTCTGACGCAGTGCCACCATAAAAATTCTCAGAATCACTTAAAATAATATAGACCACTTTTAAAAGTTCTTCAACAGAGTAATGCATCCAAAAGATACAGATGGAATGGCAAACAGAATACCCGAATGTGCTTAGATATTGGGACACCTAAAACCATTAATTTTCCATTTGGGACAAATGCAAATTAATGGTTTTTAGGTGTCCCAATATTTATGCATGCTACGGTAGACCCAGACCAGGCTGCTCCAATAGAAGTCTGACCTGGGTCTGCAGTGTTTGTTTGGACCTATCTGTTCAAAAAACTTAGAATATTTACAGTAAGCTGACACTGATTAGACATTTAGAGCCACTATGATGGTGCATTCTGATGACAAATATATATCAACAAAAGTCATGATTTGCATTGTCTAAAATTCATATCAATTTGCATTGTCTAAAATTCATATCATTTACTATGTACATGAATTTCTATAAAAATGAAAATATTTTCAACAAATAATCAAATAACACAGGAAAATATTGTCAACAAACTATCAATAAAACAAACTAGCAACAAGGCATCGCAGGCGATACAAATCCCCTCACACAAGACTACTTGCTCGAGATATTGTCATACCCTACATTTGTGTGAAATTATGTCAAAATCCACTGAGAAATGTAGGCCCTAGAGCGATGACAAAGTTTTTCTAAAAATAGCCACAGTGACCTTGACCTTGGGCACAGCACCTTGAAAGTCGAACTTGCTCGAGATATTGTCATGCCCTACATTTGTGTGAAGTTATTTCAAAATCCGTTGAGAAATATAGGCACTAGAGCCCTGACAAAGTTTTTCTTAAAATAGCCACAGTGACCTTGACCTTGGGCGCAGCACCCTGAAAGTCGAACTTGCTCGAGATATTGTCATGCCCTACACTTGTGTGAAGTAATTTCAAAATCCATTGAGAAATGTAGGCGCTAGAGGGCTGACAAAGTTTTTCTTAAAATAGCCACAGTGACCTTGACCTTGGGCGCAGCATCTTGAAAGTCGAACTTGCTCGAGATATTGTCATGCCCTACACTTGTGTGAAGTAATTTCAAAATCCGTTGAGAAATGTAGGCCCTAGAGGGCTGACGTTTTTCTAAAAATAGCTACAGTGACCTTGACCTTGGGCGCAGCACCCTGAAAGTCGAACTTGCTTGAGATATTGTCATGCCCTACATTTGTGTGAAGTTATTTCAAAATCCGTTCAGAAATGTAGGCGCTAGAGCGCTGACAAAGTTTTTCTAAAAATAGCCACAGTGACCTTGACCTTGGGCGCAGCACCCTGAAAGTCAAACTTCATCGAGATATTGTCATGCCCTACATTTGTGTGAAGTTATTTCAAAATCCATTGAGAAATGAAGGCGCTAGAGCGATGACAAAGTTTTTCTAAAAATAGCCACAGTGACCTTGACCTTGGGCGCAGCACCCTGAAAGTCGAACTTGCTCGAGATATTGTCATGCCCTACACTTGTGTGAAGTTATTTCAAAATCCATTGAGAAATGAAGGCGCTAGAGCGCTGACAAAGTTTTTCTAAAAATAGCCACAGTGACCTTGACCTTGGGCGCAGCACCCTGAAAGTCGAACTTGCTCGAGATATTGTCATGCCCTACACTTGTGTGAAGTTATTTCAAAATCCATTGAGAAATGAAGGCGCTAGAGCGCTGACAAAGTTTTTCTAAAAATAGCCACAGTGACCTTGACCTTGGGCGCAGCATCCTGAAAGTCGAACTTGCTCGAGATATTGTCATGCCCTACACTTGTGTGAAGTAATTTCAAAATCCATTGAGAAATGTAGGCGCTAGAGGGCTGACAAAGTTTTTCTTAAAATAGCCACAGTGACCTTGACCTTGGGCGCAGCATCTTGAAAGTCGAACTTGCTTGAGATATTGTCATGCCCTACATTTGTGTGAAGTTATTTCAAAATCCGTTCAGAAATGTAGGCGCTAGAGCGCTGACAAAGTTTTTCTAAAAATAGCCACAGTGACCTTGACCTTGGGCGCAGCACCCTGAAAGTCAAACTTCATCGAGATATTGTCATGCCCTACATTTGTGTGAAGTTATTTCAAAATCCATTGAGAAATGAAGGCGCTAGAGCGCTGACAAAGTTTTTCTAAAAATAGCCACAGTGACCTTGACCTTGGGCGCAGCACCCTGAAAGTCGAACTTGCTCGAGATATTGTCATGCCCTACACTTGTGTGAAGTTATTTCAAAATCCATTGAGAAATGAAGGCGCTAGAGCGCTGACAAAGTTTTTCTAAAAATAGCCACAGTGACCTTGACCTTGGGCGCAGCACCCTGAAAGTCGAACTTGCTCGAGATATTGTCATGCCCTACACTTGTGTGAAGTTATTTCAAAATCCGTTGAGAAATGAAGGTGCCAGAGCGCCGACAAAAGGTGAACATACGTACGTACGTACACGTACTTACGTACGGGACAAAACCTATATCCCCTCACCACTTCGTGGTGTGAGGGGATAATTAGCCATGAAAAACGGGATCACAGGACCTGTGTAAAAGCAATGACTATGAGTGGACTGACCAATTTAGGACTTATCCCTGTATGACTTGGTAAAATTCAAGGAATTTTCAAGGTCCCATTACAAATTTTCAAGGCCTATTCATATAATACTTAGACTCTTAAGTTGTATAAAATGAAATTTTAATTTTATCAAAAGGAGTGTCTGCTGATAAGCTGGACTTGAAAAGTGAATTTTGCCCAAATACATACCAAATACACTGCCCTGTCCATATTTATATCTGAACTTTTTTTCTTCTGTTCTATAGGCACCCAGATGTTACCTTACATATGAAATGGTGTATTTTTGAAGTACATTTCAAAGCCATCATCCTTTCCAAACCCTTATTTTCAAGACTTTTCAAGAAACCTTTGTTTTCCAGTACTTTTTAAGTCCATAGTTCCTAACTCTGGGATCTAAGTCTTCAATTTTGGAACAAAGTTCCTCATTGTCCATATAGTGTTGATGCATTTAGAGAAGACACAGTTTTCCTAAATGATGCCCTATGACCCCTTTTCTAATGGCATAGCTTAAATTAATGACAATGTGTCACTGTAAATCTACTGTATTGTATAAATGTGTTGCAACCGGACAAAACCAACAAAGTGGAATGTGCGCCACACAAAGACTCAAATTAGTTTGGCCATCTGCCCAGTCTAATCAGAGTCTTTGCTGTCAGCATACAGGTAGCTTAGACCCTAAGCTACCCTTTAAGCACATAGCAAAAACTCTGATCAGACTGGGCAGATGCCCAGGTTGATCTTAGTCTTCCATTGGGGCTCATGCCACTTGCTGGTTGTCGTGTCACGGCTCAAATGATCATAGCATATCTATTTTTGGACAATGCCATCTTTGCTCAAACTTGTTCTCTAGCCTCCTGTTACACCACAATGAAACACATTCAATCATATCAACCCATGAATGCCTAGTGTCCCCATATAAAGTGCATTGCCAACACTGTAGACCAAGATCAGACACTACAAAACTAAGCATCTGATCAGAGCCTAAAATAATATATTTCTTCCCTTGTAAGACTGAAATTCTTCCCTTCCAAACAATCCCAAAAATCTAGATGTCTTGTAAGACAGATCTAGATTTTTGGGCTTGTTTTGGAAGGGAAAAATTAACTTCATAGCTGAATTTATCTTTCTGAAGCCTACTTTAAATAGGTATGCATCACTTCATTAACTGTAAGATTAATCAAGGGCTTCTTGTGGGACATTGAACACATGTGATTTTGTTTGTGGGACTACATCACATGCCTAGTTAGAGCTGTAACGATACACTCACCTCATGATATGATACGTATCATGATACTTGTCTCACGATACGATATGTATCACAATACACTTTAATTGTTTTTTTCCTTCATTGGAATATCGGATGATGGAGTGAGAAACACAATACTCAAAGAAAGTAGGCACTCTCGCAAGAAAAATAAAGTCCTACAAGAAGACAGCAATTCTACAATTTCTTTTATCAGAAGTTAATAAAGATAAATGAACATTCCAGGTGTCTTTTTTTCTGTGGATTTTGAGTCAGAAACAGAAAAAAAAAAATCAACACTCACTATTTTGTTACATGGACACCCTTTCATACAGAGGTACACCCATGCAGGAGGGAAATTCAATCAACAAGAGCAAGAACAGACACATTTTAGAAATTTATATTTAAGAGCAATTAATCAAAAATAACTATCAAATAAATTAATTTGTAAGTAGAAAAATATAGAGAGCTTTTAAAATACACTCCAGACATGTATTCCTGCAATAAATTTCTGATTACTAGTGCCATGCTGATTACTAGTGCAACAGAAATATTCCAGCACTCGATGAAGGCATTTTGGAAGAGAAAAACTTGACACAAAATCACAAAATGGGGAGATTTATAACATGCCATGATTGTTGACTATATTTTTTCTGTATTTCATTTTGTTTTCCTTTGAAATTTCTCAAAAGTTCATGCCAGAAAGTGAACCAAAACCTAACCAAAATTGGGGCAAGACTGACCGTGAATCGAACCAAGACAAAAGTACAGCTGTGCACCGAAATTTCAGTGAATCGTTACACCCCAATGCTAAGTTGTCACTGTACGGGACAGTTATACACTATCAGCTGACTTTTGAGTGACATTCTAGGTGTGGCTTGGAAAGGTCTATTATACAAGACTGATCTACATATCTGCGTTAATTTTGAAGAAAAATCTCCTGTCTTATTACCAAATCAATAGAGTTCTTGCATTAATAAAATAAAGAAATTCCTGATTGATCAAACCATGCACCCCTTCTATCAGAAATGGGTACACCCTAAGTATGAGGCAGAAGAGTCCACCAGGCATTAATGGGTTAACTTGATAGTACAACAGGGTTCGGTTGTTCAAAACTAAAGATCTCGTTAGCTAACGACAATTAAATTTTATAAAGTATTATACATACAACCTCTGCCTTTTATTTTTTTGCAGAAAAATTATGAGGAGCTTTTGCAGTGCAAAAGGTCCTAACAATTTTTCAGTAAAAAATATTTCCGCAATTGAATTTTTGATTACTGTAAGACTTAAGTCCTTGACTAACAACTTTGTTAGGCTTTCATTGCTTTGAACAACAGGGCCCTGAAGGCATGCAAACTTCTGTACCCACAATCATAAACAAGACTTATGCTTCTTTGGTATATATATAAATTCTTTAACAACAAAAATAAAGTTTGTTCACACTTTAAAAGTTATCAAACCACATGTACAAAGAAAATCAAATGGTGTAGAAAATGACATTATGCACTGAAAAATGACATTGTACAATGAAATATGACATTATGCAATGAAAAATGACATTATGCACCACTGAAAAGCACACTTATTAACAGTGAAAAACAGTGATAAGTACATTGCCATACAAATTCTGAAAACTGGGACACCTAAAATATGGATCATAATTGTCCAAAATATGGAACAGAATGGTTTTGCAATGTATTAATGCATCCAAAAGATGCAGATGGAACAAAACCAGTGTAGGTCCTAATCAGACTGCTCCTCTAATTTGGGTCTACACTATTTGCTCAGACCTACCTGTCCCAATAATTAGATTTTTTAGGGTAAACTAAGTGTGAAGCTCTAGATAAAGGAGGATTTTACTGAAAAATGTCAAGATACAGTAGACCCTCTTTACAACAATAGCATTTATCTCCAAAAATTTTGAGGTTTAACAGAAGTGCTGTTAAAACATACAGAGAAATCTCTTTACAACAACGACTTTTGTTCCCAAACATTTTGACGTTAAACTGAGTTGGCTGTTATAATGATTTAAAATACATATTTAGAACAATAAGGCCATTCCATACAAATAAAAATGAAGTTATAAAGAATTTTGCTGTTGTAATTAGTGCTGTTATAAAGAGGGTTGACTGTACATATTTTGACAATCAAAGCCATTCCCTGCTTATCAAAATGATGTTATAAAGAAACTTCTGTTGAATGCCGCTATAAAGAGAGCTGACTGTAATTTAAACTCTCTCTTGAACAGGAAAAAAACAAAAATTCCGCTACAAAGAGGGTTGACTGTAATCTAAACTCACTCTCTCTTGAACAAGAAAAACAAAAAATTTCCACAAATTGTTGCTTAGGTGTATGGATAAACATTCTGGGGAAGCAACTCACCTTTTTGAGCAAATTGATGATACAGGGCCCTAGATAAGAGGGAGTATTTGGGGATAATTAAGGATAATTTTTGTTAATTCTGCATAAAAACATATGTTGTGACCCCTCATCTGAACCGTCTCGTTGAGACAGTTCAGATGAGGGGTCACAACATATGGTTTCAATGAGAAATAAAGAAAACTAGAATTCGAGGGTTATTTGCCAAAAGGTCGTAAGTGCAGTTTTGGTGAAAACTGACTTTTCGTCAGAAATGCGTAGGACAAATGACTCTTAAAATTCTCCCAAAGTTTGAAGCAGATATTTAAATTAACTAATTAGATATGCAATTTAGATCAAATATCGTAAGTGCAAATTAGTACATACTTCAGACATATAATGTCACAAGTGCGCCTAATTCATTTTTGTCTTGATAAAATATCCGATTTTTGTTGTGGCACTAAGTCATAAGAGCACTTACGCCTAAATGTCAGAACAATGGTTGCATGTTCCTGAACAAAAAAACTGAGCATTTAAGTAGTAAGAGCACTTAAGATCTTTTGTCTTTTCTATTTGCCCATTTAATATTGGTATGATGAGAGAAATTAAATCTTAAGTGCATTTACTACGAAATGGCTTTACGAATCATTATAACATTTTAATGAAAAATTGGTAGTAAGTACACTTAAGATGTAAAACACATGTCAGTGTATCTTAATACTCTAAGACTTAACCTCGTTAGCACCAATTTGAGGGAAAATTGTACAGAATTAGCATTCAGTTCCCTTTATCAGCAGATTTGTATTAGTTTACTAGATGTAGTTCAGTTTCTAGGTGGGTTAGAGCTTGGATGAAACATTTAATTTCCATGGAATGAAATATTAAATCAGGTAACCCTTGCGTTATATCTTTTGCATAATGTATGAAAGCAAATGTGTGATAAATGTGTGTGTGTGTGTGTGTGTGTGTGTGTGTGTGTGTGTGTGTGTGTGTGTGTGAGAGAGAGAGAGAGAGTCACTATATAGTTCATTCGTCACAATTACAATATGTCTATTGAATATAATGGAATATTTATGACTGTGAAAATGACATTTTTAGATAAACATTTTCTTATGTGTGCTCTATGAGTCGTGTTCAAATGAATACTCAAGTCTCTGTTTTAATGCAGAAATAAAAGGGGAGTTTGAGGGGGGCTCAAAATCATATAGCCTTATCATGATGTATTTCCAGAGAAAATAATGTCACAGGCGATATAACTATAGTACTAACACCCTTCATGCATATTAATGCGACATACGATATTTTAAGTCTGTAACATGGATGTGAACTCCTTAACTATTAAGGTGCTTCAAGTTGTATGTTCAGTGTTCACGATTAATGTACACGTACAGTCAAACCTCGATAATTCGAACTGACAGGGACCTCACTATTTCTTTCGAATTATCCGTAGTTCGAATTTTCGAATTCGGCCTTTCCCGTTCATTTCCGGAATTCGTAATTACGGCGGTTTTCAGACAGTCTGATATTTTATTTCTCTGTGCTTACTGAGGTTCATGGATTTACAAATCTATGAAAACAAAGTCAGAACGTAGAAAAATCAACATCACATACCGGGAACATCCAAAACATCTACGATCATGTAATATCACGAGACCGCCCCTCGTGTATGGCACATGTGTATTGTCCGAAAGCAGCACAGCTGTTTTCCCACCTCTGCAAATCAACTGTTTATGACAATGCAGCGCCGGCTAAGATCGAAGCATCACTGAACGCAAACAGACTTGCCACTTAACGCTGACATTTTTTTATATCGGACTTTACTGTACTTTCACTTTCCGTTTATGTTTCCGAGAACTGGGCTACTTTCATTTTCTGAAAAACGATTCAACCGGTCATCTGGGCGGTGTCACGGAAAAGTTAATCAGTCAATCGGAGTCGATGTATATGAGAACAATGGATACGCAAACCAGCCTGTCAGTCTGCGCAGTGTTGCTAGAGACTCAGTTTAGTGCCGTGTGCAAACAGTATGATCCGTGCGCAAACCAAACGTAGCCAAAATTCGGATGTGCATGCTGGTTACAAAAGCCATCACATTTAGCCTTTAAATTTACAAACTTCAAACAAGATAACCCCCGTTAATTATGCATTTTGCTGATCAGAAATTAATGATTTAATAATCAAAATGTTAGTGGTCGTGAAGCGATAATTACCTGTACAGGTGGCTGTGATGACCTGAGGCTGTAAACATTTATCTCATCGATGACAATAGGTGTTATTTTCCGACATGAAATTGGAGCATGAACTTTGATTTTCGAATAATAGAGGGATATTTATAGTGATTTTACTCCATCGGGACCAAATTTTTCTTTCGAAAAATCCGATTTTTCGAATAATCGAAATTCGAATTTGCGGAAGTGTTTTTGCATAGAATTAATGGGCTTTCGATCGGGACCGAGTTTCAATTTCGAAAAATCCGGTAGTTTCGAAAAATCGGCGTTCGAACTACCGAGATTCGACTGTACATGCATATAATTACTCAAGAACATACTGTATCATTTACAAAATGTGCTATGTAAATGCATACTTATTATGATCGCAGTCATTCTGTTCCAGATTACAAATGGCTGCATACGACGAACTTGTTGACTTGGAAGGTTTATTCGATAATGACTTTGATCTGAATGAAAATGCAAACATGAATAACAAGGATGTGGAACAAAAAAGTGACACTGAAAGCTCAGCTATGAACTAGATGGCTTGGAAGATTTATTTAATGATGATTTCGATCTGGATGACAGTATAAACACAAATTATAATATTGATCTACATAAACGTGGAACTGACAATAATAAGGCCAGAGAACAAACCACAAGTGAACTACCAGATAACACAAATGAAAACGGCGGAACATTGTTAAATGGGATCGTTGATAAAACTGTTGAGAGTGAATATTCACAAAATAAAACTACAAATGGCAAACAATCTACAAAGGGAGAAGATGATAAATCTGTGGAAGACACAATGTTCATAAATACAAATAAAAATGCAAATGACAAACAGCAAATTAGTGAAATTGATGACAAAATTATTGGAAGTGGACAGCCACATGATACAAATGAGTGTAAAAACAGACAATATTCTAGCAATGCTGGCGATATAGCAATTGAAACAAGGCAGCAGGAAAAAGTAAATAATAGTCAAGATTTAAGCACAGATGACGTGACTGACACAGCCATAAAAAGTGGCCAGTCAGAACATAAAAACAGAAATGAAACAAAATACACAGACTTGGGTGATAAGCAAACTGAGAATGCAAATCAATCGTTAAGAAATGAAAACCAATGCACAACTGAAAGCATTAACCAAACTGTGGAAAAGGACCACCAGAACATTTAAATGAAATTTCACAAGGCAATGATGAAAAAACTGCAAGTGAGTTGTTGGACAAAAGGGTTGGTGGTGGCCTGTCAGAAAATGTAAAACCATTGAGAATGATGGTTCAAATCAAATATTGAGACAATGGGGCTGAACTTTACTCTGACCAGCAAACAACAAGCACACACGTTAATGTAGGACCTGAAAAGAAACAGTGCAGTCAAAAGGTCCCTGCTAAAACAACTGTAAGGAGAAGGAAGGTAAAAAATAAAGCATCAACAAATATTTCGGAGCAACAATCCTCTTCAGAAGATGATCAAACACTAGCAGAAATAGCAAGACAAAGCAGGAAAAAACAACATCAGTTTGACCTAGCAGAGCACGAGGACCTTGATGACCCTGCAAAAGATCCAGACTTTAAAGTAATGAAAAATGACTTGCTAGTATCTGAATCTGATAGTGATTCAGATATAGAAAAACCCAGACGTAAGAAGGAAAATAAGAAGAAGAATCAACAAAATCGTCCAAAGAAACTTGAAAGATGACAAAGACCAGTAATCTTTCAGAGAATTAGAGATAAGGGCTGGAAAAAGAAGCCTTCTCAGCTTAGTAAGCACAAGCGTAAAACTCCTGGTAGACTCAATAATGCTAGAAAACAGACTGGAAGCAAAAACATCAAAAGGAAATTGTTTTTAAAGCCGACACAAAGAAAACCGAACAAAACAGTAAGCTGTGGCGCGAAACAGAGTGGCATAAGAAAAACAGAAATGAACAATTGGACTAAATCATCCACAAACATTGATGAAATTAATGCAGATCTACAGAGGGCTAAATCTGAGAGTTTAAATACTTACCGGGTGAAACAAGTACTTTTGAAATTCCATGAGCGAAGTGTAGATACGCTCTTAAATAGCAACGGACTGAAACGTAAAACTGTTAAGGGAGATGGAAACTGTTTTTTTAGTGCAGTAAAAGAAGCTACATCGAATTTTGAAAGCCCACATGAAGTGCGAAAAGCTGTAGTAAATCACCTTCAAATCAATAAGGAAGAATACATAAGCTTTCTCACAAATGTAAGTAAAGAATCTCACCGCGATCTGCAAGACATATACGACAATCAAGTTGACTTTCTTAAAGAAGATGGACATTGGTCTAGAGAGCTTTGTGACTTGTTCCCCCTTGCAATAGCAAACATGATAGGAAGGGAAGTAATTATTTACTCAAGTAATAGGAATAATCAACTAATTGAAATTCACCCAACATTGACTGAAGTGAGATCTGAAGAAGTTTTAACATTGGCTTACATAGCCTTAAAAGGATCAGAGCATTATGATATTTGTATTTCCAATAACGAGAATTCAGAGGACATACAATGCACTGAGAAGTTTGATAAAGCACGTACACCTGAAAAGGAAATGACTAGAACAACTCAACAAGCCACTCCAGATAAAACAGAGAATGTGGGATCATGTGAGGTAAATGCAGATGCTACAGTAAGCAAGAAAAAAAGGACAGTGTCATCACCTACAGGGATAACACCAAGGAAAAGAGCAAAATATGTCTCTCCTGAAAAGAAGAAAAGGTGCAGAAAACGAAAAGCACATCCTGAAAACTGGAAAAATAATGTTAGGAAACAGTTACGGCTATCCGGAAAGGAATATGTCAATGCGAAGGGTCATATGGTAGAAGCACGGTCATTAAAACCCCACAATTGTCAAAAATGTCGGTATAAGTGTGGGGAGAAAGTCAGTGAAAACAGAAAGGGAAAACATCTTCAAAACATTTTGGAGTCTAGGAAATAATGACAGACAAAGGGATTTTATATGTAAAAGCATAATGGAAAATGAACTTCAACGGATTAAACTACAAGCAAAAACACGACGAACAAAAACTAGGATTTTCTCTCTTGTGGTTGGACAGCAACAGATGCGAGTTTGTAAAGCATTTTTTATGAAAACATTAGATTTGGGAGAAAAAGCGATAGAATATGCCGTCAGACGCTCAAGCGCAGGGGTAATCACAACAAAGGATAAGAGAGGACAACATACGCCCCATAATAAAACACCAGAGGTGAAAGTAGAGGATATTAAAAGACACATAGAATCATTTCCAGTGGTGAAAGGACACTATACAAGGAAAGATTAAAAAATGCAGTATTTGGGAAGTGATCTCAATATACGGAAAATGTACAGTCTCTATCGGCAGGAATGTAAATCAAATAAAAAGAAAGCTTCGAGCGAACAGACATACCGAGATATTTTCTGTAACGATTACAATTACTCGTTTCATGTGCCCAAAAAGGACCAATGCAGTACTTGTAATATGTATAATCAGTCCAAGGATAAAAGTCCAGAACTGACAGAGAAATATCAAAAGCACATTGAAAGAAAAGTTCGAGCAAGGCAAGAAAAAGACAATGACAAAAAGTATTCAAAGGAAAACCGGTCATACCATACAGCTGCTTTCGATCTTGAAGCAGTTCTGCCAGTTCCATGTTCATTAGTTAATCAGGCTTACTATAAAAGGAAGCTAAGCTGTTATAATTTTTCAGTTTATTCTTTGGGTGATGCAAAAGGCAAATGCTATCTTTGGAATGAAACAAAAGGCAAACGTGGAAGCTGTGAAATAGCAACTTGTCTTCTCATGTATATCAAGTCTTTACCTCTGTCCATTACATGTTTGCTTGTATTCAGACACGTGTACGGGACAGAACCGAAATCGGTTTGTGTGTATGGCCATGCTTCATGCTGTATCTTGTATTCCAAATGTTCATACCATTAACCAAAAGTTCCTAGAATCTGGGCACTCCCAAAACGAGTGTGACTCCATCCATGCTGCCATAGAACATGCAAAAAAGCATACCTCGATATACTATCCTCACCAGTGGGAAACTATCATCCAAGTAGCAAGGCGAAATAAACCGTATACAGTAGTGCCATTAAAACACATGGATTTTCTCAATTTTAAACCACTAACAAGTCAGGTACTTCCACCCAATCAGACTGACACTCGAGGCAAAAGGGTTGAATGGATGAAAGTAAAATGGTTTCACTACCAAAAACTTGAACCCGACTGCATTTATTTTAAATACAACTTTGATGATGAAGAATTCAACTGTTTGAAATTAAGATCAACCACAAGACGGGGAAAGAATGCTGGAACCAATATACCCCAATGTTACAAAGACAAGATTCCTATCTCAGATGCAAAGAAATCTGATTTGTTGTCCTTGTGTGAGACTGCAGTTATTCCGACTGAGTTTCATTGGTATTATAAGGGCTTACCATATAACAAGTCAGTGCGCGATGCCCTTGCAGAACCAGACAACATGGAGGACATGGTTGATTCTGAGGAAGAGTGAAACATTTCTTTAAGTTGTTAGAACCGAGCTTCTATGTTTAATTTTGCATTACACGATTAGTGTTTGGAATCGCTGTTTCCACATATGCGACAAAGAAACTGGAGCAGTTATATATGACATGCGTTGGAATTGTTACATTTTGTCTGACTGTGCATCTCAGATCTGCGGCCCCAGACTGATTAAACAACGAAGCAGTTGTTTTCATAAAATAAACAATAAAACAAGGGAAATATCATCTCCAATACGTTTATACTATTACAAAGTGTTTTACTTTTGATGTGTCAAATAATCATTTCATATGCCAGTGACATATTACTGCAAAGGGTGTTTCTCATGCTAACTCGGCGTAAATTTATATAGTTTAACCAGACAATCTTTCATTTGGTACTTTGCTAAATTAAGGGCATGTTAAATACTATGAGCCAGGACACAGGAATTACCACAAAATCACATATGCACAAATCAAACTAACAGGTTAATCTGCAGGTCCACTCTGCCTGAGCTGAGCCCTTATAACAGCATGAAGAACCCAATGATTTGGCATCCTCAGCTATCCACAGAGTACACAGAAGACTTTGAGCAGACAGATGGACCGGCTGATAGGAGTCTTTTGATGATAGCAAATGTGATTTTGTAGGATTGCTCAAATGATATGTCAAACTGTTGACTGGATTGAACACTAAATTCCATAAAATTGTCAGATTTGTGTTTTTCTGGCGGTGTAATGGCCGTAAGTGCATTTCAAACATTATAGACCAATACTAGTCTTTTGAGCCTTGTAGAAGTAAGTGACCTTAAGAAACTTCTACACCTTATTTCATGTCATAAAACACTATGAAATTGAAAGACATTTAATCGTAAGTTCACTTGAGTCCTTTTCACATCAACCATTGAGTCATAAAACAGAATGAAACTGAAAGACATTTCATCGTAAGTTCACTTGAGTCTTTTTCGCACTAACCATTGTGTAATAAAACTGAACGAAATGAAAAGACATTTTATCGTAAGTTCACCTGCCTCTTTATTGCATCGACCGTTGTCCTATAAATCTCACAGTCCTTAAGGTCGTAAGTGATACAAGGGCAGATAAACCTCTAACAGAGGATTAATTCTAAATACAGACATGTACGTTGGATTCGCCTGACAAAATGCCTAAACATATGTTATGGCCATTTTGGTATAAATAAAGATTTAAAAACTAGAAAGTAACAAAACATTAAAATCAAGTTTTCTCAGGTTTGTGAAAAATGCACTTATGACCTTTTGGCAAATAACCCTCGAATTGTTTTCCTACGAAAAAACAGATGTCTCCCCCCTTTTTGATGTCAAAAGGATCAGTCATTCAGACGCCAAGGGAAAAACAATATGTTTCCCTACCCTGAAGCAGGGATTCATAATAAGTAAAAAGTATAAATGCAAGAGTTATAGTTGTTATGCTCTGCATGTCATGTAATGTTGACTGATATTCATATTTAGTTTTTGTCAAAAAATATAAATGCAAGAGTTACAGTGCTCTGCACGTTGTCTATTTATATGTTGACTGATATTTGTATGAAGTTTCATGAATATAGCTTAAACGGTTTTCAAGTTATAGAGCTTAGACGATTGAGACACGATTTTGTGAATGACAAAGTTCCAAGGGAAATAACTCAAATAGTATAAATGCTGTGCTCTGCAAGTTGTCTAGTGTTGACTGACATTTGTATGAAGTTTCGTGAATATAGCTTGTCCGGTTTCTAAGTAATAAAGCGATTGAGACACGATTTTGTGACTGACAAAGGTCCAAGGGAAATAACTCAAGAAGTATAAATGCAAGAGTTATGGTTCTTGCACTATGCAATTCTTCTAATGTTGATTGATATTTGTATGAAGTTTCGTGAATATCTAAGGGAAATAACTCAAATAGTATAAATGCTAAAGTTATGGTTCTTGCATTCTGCACGTCATCTGATGTTGATTGATATTTGTATGAACTTTCATGAATATAGCTTGAATGGTTTTAAAGTTATAGACGGACTCGACTGAGACACAATTTTGTGATGGACAAAGTTCCAAGGGAAATAACTCAAAAAGTATAAACGCCAGAGTGCATTCTGCACGTCTTCTGATGTTGACTGATATTTGTATGAACTTTCATGAATATAGCTTGAATGGTTTTAAAGCTATAGACGGACTCGACTGAGACGCAATTTTGTGATGGACAAAGTTCCAAGGGAACTAACTCAAAAAGTATAAATGCCAGAGTTACCATTCTTGCACACTGCACGTCGCCTCATGTTGATTGATATTTGTATGAAGTTTCGTGAATAAAGCTTGAGCAGTTTTCAAGTTACAGAGCGGACACAATTGAAACACAATTTTGTGATGGACTAAGTTCCAAGGGAAATAACTCAAAAAGTATAAATGCCAGAGTTCCTATTCTTGCACTCTGCACGTCGCCTCATGTTGATTGATATTTATATGAAGTTTCGCGAATATAGATTGAGCGGTTTTCAAGTTATAGAACGGACACAATCGAAACACAATTTTGTGATGGACTAGGTTCCAAGGGAAATAACTCAAAAAGTATAAATGCCAGAGTTACCATTCTTGCACTCTGCACGTCGTCTCATGTTGATTGATATTTATATGAAGTTTCGCGAATATAGCTAGAGCGGTTTTCAAGTTATAGAACGGACACGATTTGTGACAGACAGACGGACAGACGCCCGGGGAAAAACAATATGTCTCCCGACTCTGAAGGGGGGAGACATAATTATCCCTCAATTATCATCAAATACCCCTGTTATCTAGTGCTCTGGACAATGATCTTTTAAGAGTACATTCCTTTTGGGAAGGCTGTGTTGTCCAGAGAAGCACACAGGAGTTATTTAAAAACAAGAGGGCCATGGTGGCCCTGAATCGCTCACCTGAGCATTAATCAGTTCACTGGCTCTGGTGAAGATTTATAAGAGTTTTTACCATACTAACATTTGACCTAGTTTTTGACCCGACATGACCCAGTTTCAAACTTGGCCTGGATATTGTAAGAATAAACAATCTGACACAGTTTCATTGAGATTGGATCAAAACTGTGCCCTCTGGAGCGTATACAAGGTCGTTCTTATATTTGACCTAGTGACCAAGTTTTTGACCCGACACAACCCAGTTTCAAACTTTACCTAGATTTCATTAAGATAAACATTCTGACAGAGTTTCATGAAGATTGGATCAAAACTGTGCCCTCTAGGGTGTACACAAAGTTTTTCTAAGATTTGACCTTGAGCCGACATGACTCAGTTTCATAGGGGGCTTAGATATATGGACAATAAACATTTTGACATAGTTTCATGAAGATTGGATCAAAACTATGCCTTCTAGTGCTTACACAACGTTTTTCTAAGATTTGACCTAGTGACCTAGTTTTTTACCCGACATGACCTACTTTCAAACTTGGCCGAGAATTTATGGAGATAAACATTCTGACAAAGTTTCATAAAGATTAGATCAAAACTGTGTCCTCTAGAGCGTTCACAAGGTTTTTCTATGATTTGACCTAGTGACCTAGTTTTCGACCCGACATGACCCAGTTTCAAACTTGTCCTACATATTATGAGGATAAACATTCTGACTAAGTTTCATGAACTTTGAATCAAAACTGTGCCTTCTAGAGCGCACATAAGGTTTTTCTAAGATTTGACCTAGTGACCTAGTTTATGACTCGACATGACCCACACTCGACATGACCCAGTTTCGAACTTGGCCTAGAGTTTATGGAGATAAACATTCTGACAATGTTTCATAAAGATTGGATCAAAACTGTGTCATCTAGAGCGTACACAAGGTATTTCTATGATTTGACCTAGTTTTTGACCCGACGTGACCCAGTTTCAAACTTGTTCTAGATATTATGAGGATAAACATTCTGACAAAGTTTCATGAACTTTGGATGAAAACTGTGCCTTCTAGAGCGCACACAAGGTTTTTCTAAGATTTGACCTAGTGACCTAGTTTATGACTCGACATGACCCAGTTTCGAACTTGGCCTAGAGTTTATGGAGATAAACATTCTGACAAAGTTTCATAAAGATTGGATCAAAACTGTGTCCTCTAGAGCGTACACAAGGTTTTTCTATGATTTGACCTAGTGACCTAGTTTATGACCCGACGTGACCCAGTTTCAAACTCGTTTTAGATATCATGAGGATAAACATTCTGACAAAGTTTCATGAACTTTGGATGAAAACTGTGCCTTCTAGAGCGTACACAAGGTTTTTCTAAGATTTGACCTAGTGACCAAGTTTTTGACCCGACATGACCCAGTTTCAAATTTATCCTACATATTATGAGGATAAACATTCTGACAAAGTTTCATGAATTTTGGATCAAAACTGTGTCCACTAGAGCGTACACAAGGTTTTTCTATGATTTGACTTAGTGACCTTGTTTTTGACCCAACATGGCCTACTTTCAAACTTGGCCAAGAGTTTATGGAAGTAAACATTCTGACAAAGTTTCATAAAGATTAGATCAAAACTGTGTCCTCTAGAGCGTACACAAGGTTTTTCTATGATTTGACCTAGTGACCTAGTTTTAAACCCAACATGACCCAGTTTCAAACTTGTCCTACATATTGTGAGGATAAACATTCTGACAAAGTTTCATGAACTTTGGATCAAAACTGTGCCTTCTACAGCGTACACAAGGCTTTTCTAAGATTTGACCTAGTGACCTAGTTTTTGACCCAACAAGACCCAGTTTCGAACTTGGCCTAGAGTTTATAGAGATAAACATTCTGACAAAGTTTCATAAAGATTGGATCAAAACTGTGTCCTCTAGAGCATACACAAGGTTTTTTCTATGATTTGACCTAGTGACCCAGTTTCGAACTTGGCCTAGATTTTATGGAGATAAACATTCTGACAAAGTTTCATAAAGATTGGATCAAAACTGTGTCCTCTAGAGTGTATACAATGTTTTTCTATTATTTGACCTAGTGACCTAGTTTTAGACCTGACGTGACCCAGTTTCGAACTTGTCCTAGATACTATGAGGATAAACATTCTGACAAAGTTTCATGAACTTTGGATGAAAACTGTGCCCTCTAGAGCGTACACAAGGTTTTTCTAAGATTTGACCTAGTGACCTAGTTTTTGACCCGACATGACCCAGTTTCCAACTTGGCCTAGATTTTATAAAGACTAACATTCTGACAAAGTTTCATAAAGATTGGATCGAAACTGTGCCCGCTAGACTGTACACAAGCAAAAGTTGACGGACGTCCGGACGGACGTCCGTCGACACGTACGACGGACGACGGACATCACGGTATCCCAAAAGCTCACCCTGAGCACTTCGTGCTCAGGTGAGCTAAAAATTACAATTAGCAATATAATGGCAGAAAGACATACCTACACCCCTTACATTTCTTTACCTGAAGCCAACATGAAAAGCACCAAAAGAAATGTCACACTTTTAAGTAAAGCATTTATGACAAATGACAGCATTAACTATAAATGAGCCGCGACACGAGAAACCAACAAAGTGGTTGTGGGCTTCCCCCAAGTCTGAGTCTTTGCTGTCCGCATGAAGGTAGATTAGACCCTTAGCTACCCTTGAAGCGCTTAGGGAAGAGGGGTGGATGCCCAGGCTGACCTGAGTCTGCTCTTTGCACACAACCACTTTGTTTCTATGTTGTGGCTCAAATGCAGTGTTGTAAAGGTCTTTACCCTTTACCATGACATGACTTGGAAATTGACAAATTTACATTGCTTAGCTTAGCTCCTAGTTTATCTAAATACTATTTCATTGTTCAGAGCTCCAGATAAGAAGGGGTAACAGGGATAATTCTACCATAATTTTCTTTTTTCTTCATAAAAACATATCTTGTGACCCCTCATTAGAGCCGTCTCACCAAGATGGTTCTAATGAGGGGTCACAACATATGTTTTCGTTGGCAGACAAAAAAAAATATCCTTGAAGTATCCCTGTTACCCCTTCTTATCTGGAGCTCTGACTGTCACTCAATTTTTCACTGGCATCTCCATCAATTTATACCATAATCATCCAAAATACTGAAACAATTCAATCATGTGTTGTAGATCCTGATCAGACTTCTCCTGGCGGTCTGATTGGAGTCTACTCTGTTCAAGCACCACTATCCCAATATTTAGGGTAATCAAGGTATTTAAAGGGTATTATATAGAGTTCCAGATAAGTTTTGAGGATAACTTTGAGATAACTTTCTTATTTCACAATGAAAACATACGTTATGACCCACATTAGAACCGTCTTGCGAGGGGTTACAATGTATGTTTAATGGAGAAATAGGGAAAGTTAACCCTAAATTAATTCTGTTACCCCTTCTCATCTGGAGCACCAAAATTTTTAAATGTATTTTAAAATGTATTATGCTGAATGGCAATGTTATTTATGATTCATCACAATATCAAACTAGAGTCTAGTAATATATGATCTCTAGATAAGGTGAATATTCTAAGATAATTCTATTTCTCCTGTAGGTAAACGGGTATACTTTCAAGGGAAGCTACTCTACTGTTTCATTTTTGACTCCTTTCTCTATAGGTTTTAACTCTTAAAGGAAATAATTTTTTCCTCTTGCAGCAAATTCTTTCTTTTAAGAGAATTCCCATTCTGGAATGGTTCTGCTGCCCAGGAAAGCAAACCGGAAGTCACGATAGTTGTTCCCCTTTGCAAAAATGGTGAAAACGTTGATGTGTATCCATTTACCTTAATACATATGTTGTTGCATTTCATTTGAATTCTCTCCCAGAGTCAATTCCAATGAAATGACACAAAAACATAGGTTTTGTGGAGAAATAAGAATATTAATCTGGAATTATCCTCTTATAAAGAGCTCTGGTTTATCTATGAGACATTTGGCTAGATTCTGGTACTTGTGGTTATTCCTATTAACCTCTGCTTGATTGTATCAGCCATGGTGTATGATTGTAAATCATCGCTGTTTTGATACTCTTCTCTACATTTGGCAACTCTCGGACCCCAGTCTGCAGAAGGCTGGATCAAAAACCTTATCCTCTGTAACATTTGTAAAACATAATGTTTTAAATACATGTATATGAAATTAAACCATGTATAGAATAAAGAAGTCAGCTCAAAATCACATCTTGGTATCAAAATGTCCATATCATGCATTTTAATTTTTTTTTTCTAAACCTTCAATAAAGTTCTTAACTGTGATAAAGAAAAAAGTTTTCCATAGCCTAGCTGTCATAGGGGCAGTCGGGGTTAGAGACCAACCGTATCTTGGGCACAGTATATGAAAAGTAGAGCCCATTCCTTTCCGTTTGCTGCCTTTTCCTTCCCTGGTTCCAAACAAGTAGCCCAAAGGGCAACAATTGCTCACCTGAGAGACATTGTAAACCTATAGGGATATTTAAGATGCTCAAGGGCAGCTAACTCCACAGTCAGTGGTCCAATCAGGCTGAAAATTAAACTCATCCAAAACATTATGTATGCCCTCATTTAATATATGCAAGTTTAAAAAGTATCCGATCAACAGCACAATAGACAGAGCTGTCAAGGGCAGCTAACTTCGTAGTGGTTGGCCTGATCTGGCCAAAATTTGAACTTGTTTAAGATATTATGCATTTCCTCATTACCTGCAATTTTGAAAAGGATCGGCTCTGTAGAAACCAAGAAAAAGTGGTGACATTGATTTTTTGGATGCTCAGGGCAGGTACACCATAGTCAGTGGTGGGATCTAGCCGAAATGCTAACTAATCCAAGCTTTTATGCATATCCTCATTACCTGCAAGTATGAAGATGCTCCAATGAAAAATGAAAATGTGATGACGTTGTTTTCTCCAGTATAACACTATGGGATTTTTTTCAAACGCTCAAGGGCAGCTAACTCCGTAGTCTGTGCTCGAATCCGGCCAAATTTCGAACTCATCCAAGCTGGATGTCATTTTTACCTGCAAGTATGATAAGGATCTAATCAAAAACCTTGATTGCAGCACCCTAAAAGTCAAACTTGCTCGAGATATTGTCATGCCCTACATTTGTGTGAATTTATTTTAAAATCGGTTGAGATATGTAGGTGCTAGAGCGATGACAAAGTTTTTCTAACAAGAGGGCCATGGTGGCCCTGAATCGCTCACCTGAGCATTAATCAGTTCACTGGCTCTGGTGAAGATTTATAAGAGTTTTTACCATACTAACATTTGACCTAGTTTTTGACCCGGCATGACCCAGTTTCAAACTTGGCCCGGATATTGTAAGAATAAACATTCTGACATAGTTTCATTGAGATTGGATCAAAACTGTGCCCTCTGGAGCGTATACAAGGTCGTTCTTATATTTGACCTAGTGACCAAGTTTTTGACCCGACACGACCCAGTTTCAAACTTTACCTAGATTTCATTAAGACATTCTGACAGAGTTTCATGAAGATTGGATCAAAACTGTGCCCTCTAGGGTGTACACAAAGTTTTTCTAAGATTTGACCTTGAGACGACGTCAGTTTTTGATTTGACCTAGTGACCTAGTTTTTTTACCCGACATGACCTACTTTCAAACTTGGCCGAGAGTTTATGAAGATAAACATTCTGACAAAGTTTCATAAAGATTAGATCAAAACTGTGTCCTCTAGAGCATACACAAGGTTTTTCTATGATTTGACCTAGTGACCTAGTTTTTGACCGGACATGACCCAGTTTCAAACTTGTGCTACGTATTATGAGGATAAACATTCTGACAAAGTTTCATGAACTTTGGATCAAAACTGTGCCTTCTAGACCGCAACAAGGTTTTTCTAAGATTTGACCTAGAGACCTAGTTTATACCTCGACATGACCCAGTTTCAAACTTGGCCTAGAGTTTATGGAGATAAACATTCTGACAATGTTTCATAAAGATTGGATCAAAACTGTGTCCTCTAGAGCGTACACAAGGTTTTTCTATGATTTGACCTAGTGACCTAGTTTATGACCCGACGTGACCCAGTTTTAAACTCGTTTTAGATATCATGAGGATAAACATTCTGACAAAGTTTCATGAACTTTGGATGAAAACTGTGCCTTCTAGAGCGTACACAAGGTTTTTCTAAGATTTGACCTAGTGACCAAGTTTTTGGCCCGACATGACCCAGTTTCAAACTTATCCTACATATTATGAGGATAAACATTCTGACAAAGTTTCATGAACTTTGGATCAAAACTGTGCCCTCTAGAGCGTACACAAGGTTTTTCTATGATTTGACCTAGTGACCTTGTTTTTGACCCGACATGACCTACTTTCAATCTTGGCCGAGAGTTTATAGAAGTAAACATTCTGACAAAGTTTCATAAAGATTAGATCAAAACTGTGTCCTCTAGAGCGTACACAAGGTTTTTCTATGATTTGACCTAGTGACCTAGTTCTTGACCCGACATGACCCAGTTTCAAACTTGTCCTACATATTATGAGGATAAACTTTCTGATTAAGTTTCATGAACTTTGGATCAAAACTGTGCCTTCTAGAGCGTACACAAGGTTTTTCTAAGATTTGACCTAGTGACCTAATTTTTGACCCGACATGACCCAGTTTCAAATTTGTCCTAGAGTTTATGGAGATAAACATTCTGACAAAGTTTCATAAAGATTGGATCAAAACTGTGTCCTCTAGAGCGTACACAAGGTTTTTCTATGATTTGACCTAGTGACCTAGTTTTAGACCCGACGTGACCCAGTTTCAACTTGTCCTAGATACTATAAGGATGAACATTCTGACAAAGTTTCATGAACTTTGGATCAAAACTGTGCCCTCTAGAGCGTACACAAGGTTTTTCTAAGATTTGACCTAGTGACCTAGTTTTTGACCCGACATGACCCAGTTTCAAACTTGGCCTAGATCTTATAAAGATAAACATTCTGACAAAGTTTCATAAAGATTGGATCAAAACTGTGTCCTCTAGAGCGTACACAAGGTTTTTCTATGATTTGACCTAGTGACCTTGTTTTAGACCCCACGTGACCCAGTTTCGAACTTGTCCTAGATATTATGAGGATAAACATTCTGACAAAGTTTCATGAACTTTGGATGAAAACTGTGCCCTCTAGAGCGTACACAAGGTTTTTCTAAGATTTGACCTAGTGACCTAGTTTTTGACCCGACATGACCCAGTTTCGAACTTGGCCTAGATTTTATAAAGATTAACATTCTGACAAAGTTTCATAAAGATTAGATCGAAACTGTGCCCGCTAGAGTGTACACAAGAAAAAGTTGACGGACACGTCCGGACGGACGTCCGGACGGACGGACGTCCACACGTACGACGGACGACGGACATCACGGTATCCTAAAAGCTCAGGCGAGCTAAAAATAGCCACAGTGACCTTGACCTTGGGTGCAGCACCCTGGAAGTCAAACTTGTTTGAGATATTGTCATGCCCTACATTTGTGTGAAGTTGATTTAAAATCCGTTGAGAAATGTAGGCCCTAGAGGGATGACCAAGTTTTTCTAAAAATAGCCACAGTGACCTTGACCTTGGGTGCAGCACCCTGAAAGTCAAACTTATTTGAGATATTGTCATGCCCTACATTTGTGTGAATTTATTTTAAAATCCATTGAGAAATGTAGGTGCTAGAGCGCTGACAAAGTTTTTCTAACAAGAGGGCCATGGTGGCCCTGAATCGCTCACCTGAGCATTAATCAGTTCACTGGCTCTGGTGAAGATTTATAAGATTTTTACCATACATGGGAATGGCGGCCACCTTGGTCAAGTGACCAAGATCATTTGAAGAACTTTCAATCCTTTGACCCATGTGCAGGCTCCATATGAAATTTGATCTGCCCAGTGGTTTCAGAGATGTTTGAAAATGTTTATGGATGGATGAAAGAGGCGGCTAACACCAATACTGTAAGGCTCGATCAGGTGAGCTGAAAATGGCAGAGTCGCTTCTCCGAAAAGTTCCCGTTCATGTTGAGTTCCTTTGTGGATTTCAACTAGACTTAACTAGGCAAACACAGATGATAGAATGGTAGCATCATTATCTCACTGTGGTGAAACTAATGTATTCCAAGGAGTTTGTGGCTGGCATCATTGCAATGTTAGTTCTGATTCTTGCAACATAACTTAATTTAAATTTGACCTAGTGACCTAGCTTTTGACCCGACATGACCCAGTTTCAAACCGGATATTGTAAGAAAAAACATTCTGACAAAGTTTCATTGAGATTGGATCAAAACTGTGCCCTCTGGAGCGTATACAAGGTCGTTCTTATATTTGACCTAGTGACCTAGTTTTTGATCCGACACAAACCAGTTTCAAACTTACCTAGATTTCATAAAGGTAAACATTCTGACAGAGTTTCATGAAGATTGGATCAAAACTGTGCCCTCTAGGGTGTACACAAAGTTTTTCTTAGATTTGACCTAGTGACCTAGTTTCTGATCTGACGTGACTCAGTTTCATAAGGGGCATATATATATGAACAATAAACATTTTGACATAGTTTCATGAAGATTGGATCAAAACTGTTCCTTCTAGTGCGTACACGAGGTTTTTCTAAGATTTGACCTAGTGACCTAGTTTTTGACCTGACATGACCTACTTTCAAACTTGGCCTAGAGTTTATGGAGATAAACATTCTGACAAAGTTTCATAAAGATTAGATCCAAACTGTGCCTTCTAGAGCATACAAACGGTTTTTCTATGATTTGACCAAGTGACCTAGTTTTTTACCCTACATGACCCAGTTTCAAATTTGTCCTTCATATTATGAGGATAAACATTCTGATAAAGTTTCATGAACTTTGGATCGAAACTGTGCCTTCTACAGCGTACACAAGGTTTTTCTAAGATTTGACCTAATGACCTAGTTTTTGACCCGACATGACCCAATTTCGATCTTGTCCTAGAGTTTATGGAGATAAACATTCTGACAATGTTTTATAAAGATTGGATCAAAACTGTGTCCTCTAGAGCGTACACAATGTTTTTCTATGATTTGACCTAGTGACCTAGTTTTTGACCCAACATGACCCAGTTTCGTACTTGTCCTAGATATTATAAAGATAAACATTCTGACAAAGTTTCATGAACTTTGGATGAAAACTGTGCCTTCTAGAGTGTACACAAGGTTTTTCTAAGATTTGACCTAGTGACCTAGTTTTTGACCCTACATGACCCAGTTTCAAACTTGGCCTAGAGTTTATGGAGATATATATTCTGACAATGTTTCATATAGATTGGATCAAAACTGTGTCCTGTAGAGCATACACAAGGTTTTTCTATGATTTGACCTAGTGACCTAGTTTTTGACCCGACGTGACCCAGTTTCAAACTTGTCCTAGATATTATGAGGATAAACATTCTGACAAAGTTTCATGAACTTTGGTTGAAAACTGTACCTTCTAGAGCGTACACAAGGTTTTTCAAAGATTTGACCTAGTGACCTAGTTTTTAACTGGACGTGACCCAGTTTTGAACTTGTCTTAGATATTATAAAGATAAACATTCTGACAAAGTTTCATGAACTTTGGATGAAAACTGTGCCTTCTAGAGTGTACACAAGGTTTTTCTAAGATTTGACCTAGTGACCTAGTTTTTGACCCGACGTGACCCAGTTTCAAACTTGTCCTAGATATTATTAAGATAAACATTCTGACAACGTTTCATATAGATTGGATCAAAACTGTGTCCTCTAGAGCGTACACAAGGTTTTTCTATGATTTGACCTAGTGACCTAGTTTTTGACCTGACGTGACCCAGTTTCAAACTTGTCCTAGATATTATGAGGATAAACATTCTGACTAAGTTTCATGAACTTTGGATGAAAACTGTGCCTTCTAGAGCGTACACAAGGTTTTTCTAAGATTTGACCTAGTGACCTAGTTTTTGACCCGACGTGACCCAGTTTCAAACTTGTCCTAGATATTATTAAGATAAACATTCTGACAAAGGTTCATGAACTTTGGATGAAAACTGTGCCTTCTAGAGTGTACACAAGGTTTTTCTAAGATTTGACCTAGTGACCTAGTTTTTGACCCGACATGACCAAGTTTCGAACTTGGCCTAGATTTAATGGAGATAAACATTCTGACAAAGTTTCAGAAACATTTGATCAAAACTGTGCCCGCTAGAGTGTACAAAAGCAAAAGTTGACGGACGTCCGGACGGACGGACATACGACGGACATCAGGGTATCCCAAAAGCTCACCCTGAGCACTTCTTGCTCAGGCGAGCTTAAAATAGCCACAGTGACCTTGACCTTGGGCGCAGCACCCTGGAAGTCAAACTTGTTTGAGATATTGTCATGCCCTACATTTGTGTGAAGATGATTTAAAATCCGTTGAGAAATGTAGGCCCTAGAGCGATGACCAAGTTTTTCTAAAAATAGCCACAGTGACCTTGACCTTGGGTGCAGCACCCTGAAAGTCAAACTTGTTTGAGATATTGTCATGCCCTGCATTTGTGTGAATTTATTTTAAAATCCATTGAGAAATGTAGGTGCTAGAGCGCTGACAAAGTTTTTCTAAAAATAGCCACAGTGACCTTGACCTTGGGCGCAGCACCCTGGAAGTCAAACTTGCTCGAGATATTGTCATGCCCTACATTTGTGTGAAGTTATTTTAAAATCTGTTGAGAAATGTAGGCAATAGAGCGATGACAAAGTTTTTTCTAAAAATATGTGATGACGTTGTTTTCTCCATTATAACACTGGGATTTTTTTCAAACGCTCAAGGGCAGCTAACTCCGTCTGTGCTCGAATCCGGCCAAATTTCAAACTCATCCAAGCTCTTATGTATGTCATCATTTCCTGCAAGTATGATAAGGATCTAAGCAAAAACAGTTGAGAAAACGTGATGACGCCATTTTCCCCATTATAACCCTATGGGGGCTATCTGTTGCCATGGAAACCAGAGTTCTGAGCTGATCGGCACCAAAACCTAATGCAGCCTTTCCCCCACCCAAATGATGCTTCAGATAAAATTTGATTGCGATCAGCCCACTGGTCTCTGAGATATTTATGTTTGAAAGTGTTGACGCACCCACCCACCCACGCACCCACGCACGGACGACGGCTCGACTCCCATCCTATAAGCTCACCTCTGAGCCCTCGGCTCAGGTGAGCTAAAAAGTACTCATTTACTGCTGGGTTGAAACACAGAGTTTTCCAGTCATCAGATGGCGAAGCCCAGGCTTGAGCTCACGACCTTCCGGTGACCTTCTGCACCATAACCACTTGACTACTACACCTCTAATTTATTGTGATATACCCAAACAAACTGTGGGCATTTGTATTCCTTATACTGGCCACACCAAGTGATGATGTGCTTGAAATTCCTGAGATTCCTGTCATCACAACATCACAAGTGATGAGATCTATAATTCTGTCTTCAAAAAATACCATTAAATCACAAACCAAAATTCATAAAAACTCTCTTGTTCTGACATAAGGTTAATACAATTTTCCAGAAATTAAGTTCATTTTTACATAGGCATTTCTCTTTCAACACTAGAGTGATTATGCTACAAACAGTACCTGCAATAAAGTTCCTTCTGCTCTCCAGATCTCATAAATCATGGACACTGGTAATGGTAGAAGCGGTATCATGGCAAGTATATTACCAAACACTTTGGCTGTTGAGGGATATGTGTAGTTGTCATAGGTAGGGGGCTCATACTGGGAACACATCACAATAAACACTATCTGAAATAACATTATCAAAATTGTATAGTTGTCATAGTTAGGCAACTCACATTGGAAACACACAAGCTAATATCTTCAGTTTGGTTTTGACACTGTCAAGGGGAAAACAGGTACACTTTCACGGACAGCAACTATGCCATTTTTATTTTTACATCCCTCCTCAATAGAACTCGACTCCAAATCGAATTTCTTTCCTGTTAGAGTAGATCCTTCTTTGGAAGGGTTTTGTAGTCCAGGAAAGCAAACAGGAAGTCATGAAAGTTGCTCTCCATTACAAGACCTGTCTGCATACAGAATAGCTCCCCTGACAGCGCCTTGCCTCTCACATAAAACTTTAACGTAAAACTTAATCATTTTGCTAACACTAAACTTGCTGCCAACACCAACGCTGACACCATGGGTAGTGCAACATCTCTACCTGCACATTCAAACAGACAAGCTCAAAAATGGTGGGAAAACATGGAGGTGTACCTATACACCTTAATGGCTACAAATTATATAAGGACTGGCCTGGGCATGTCCAGCCATCCCTTTTTCACCATGCAAATTAAAATCTTATATAGAGTTCCTTCAAGAGCAGAGAACACATTCACAAGAAGATACATGGGCCATATTGCGAAGTTTCGGCTATTTGAGCCTAATCAGTGACCCTGACAGTATCAGGCAACGAAAGCCAGAAGAAAAGCATTATGCAATTTCATAACAAGCAAATTAAAAGAATTTATGTCCCCGCCATTGTTGTTAATTTCAATTAAAGGACATGTCAATGAAAAAAAGAAAACACCTGAAAAAAGACTAAGTTCAACTAGCAGAAAAAGTGACAAAAAATAATTTTAGGATTATCTAAACCAGATGCATATAGTAACACCATGACCAAAACACCTGTAAAGTTTGTAAGGAATCAGCATAAAACTGTAGGAGGAGTTGCACACACAATGTACCCACTATCTATTCACTTTAATAGTAAAAATGTATGAAAAAAGGCAGTTCAACTTGGGGAAAAAGTAATAAAAAATAATGTGAGGATTATATCCAAACCACATGCATATCTTAAGACCATGACCAAAATACCTATGAAGTTTCAAAGGAATCGGCATAAAACTGTAGGAGGAGTTGCGCACACAAGGTATACCCACTATCTAGTCACTTTGATAGTAAAAATGCCTAAAAAATGACTAAGTTCAACTTGTGGAAAAAGTGACAAAAAATAATGTGAGGATTATATCCAAACCACATGCATATCTTAAGACCATGACTGAAACACCTGTGAAGTTTCAAAGGCATCGGCATAAAACTGTTGGAGGAGTTGCGCACACAAGGTACCCACTATCTAGTCACTTTGATAGTAAAAACGCCTAAAAAATGACTAAGTTCAACTTGTGGAAAAAGTGACAAAAAATAATCTCAGGACTATATCCATATAACATGCATATCTTCAGACCATGACAAAACCAGCTGTAAAGTTTCGAAAGAATTGGCATAAAACTGTAGGAGAAGTTGCGCACACAAGGTACCTACTACTTTAGGGGGACGGAAGGATGGAAATAAGGACGGAAGAATGGAATGCCGAAAACTATGTCCCTCCCCTTTTCTTCGAAAAGGCGGGGGACAATTAACGACTCTTTTTTTTATTATAACAACCCAAAGAAATTCTCACTATGCACCCATAAAACATGTATATCCCAACCTGACCAACAAGGTTACCATATTTCTTTTAATAAGCACCCTAGGCTCTGAAAATCAAATTTATCTGGTTATAAGACTGGGGTTTTCCATCAAAGAATAACTCCAGATACCTTCACAAAACAGTTGTGCAATTCTGCTTTAAAATGGAAAATTTCCTTTCAAAACAATCCCAAAATCTGTAGAGATCTTGTACTACTGTTGGATCTAGATTTTTGGTGTTGTAATGGAAGGCGAAAATCCCAGCATTATAACCAATTAAATGAGCTGCGACACGAGAAAACCAACAAAGTGGTTGCACACTTAGCGCAGACACAGGTCAGCCTGGGCATCTGCCCAGTCTGATAGTCTGATCAGAGTCTTCGCTGTCTGCATGGAGATAGCTTAGACCCTTAGCTACCCTTTAACGCACAACGAAGTCTGATCAGACTGCTCAAATAAGGTATATTCTAAAGTTGTTGCCAAAGCCAAACTCTAAGTGAAGAAACACTGTTTATTATAGGAGGTCACTGTTACTCAGTGGATAATGGCGTGTCATAGAAATTGTATGACCACACCTGTGGCTAGAAACACTTTGGCTCGTACATGTAACGTCACTGACAAAGTTGGTGTCAACAATGCGTTTTCTTACTGAAATAATGTTAATTTTAAAGGCGTTTTGCATTTTAAAGAGTCATCTGATCAACAAAATCTTACAATCGTGGTCATTTCATATGAAATTTATGAATCAAGCTTTCAGTGAGTTTATGAAACACGCTGAAAGCTTGATTCATAAATTTCATATGAAATGACCACTCAATAAACTTGCCGAAAGCTGGATTCATAAATTTCATATGAAATGACTACCAGTGTAAGATCCTCTATATGTAAACTTACAAACATAACAAGAGGTGTAATACAACTCCAACAGAATCTAATCAACAACGGAGGAGGGTGGCCCAACATCAGCTCAATATCTCTGCTGAACCGAACTGTGCCTGGAATATAGTTACAACAAGCTGCAATAAAGCTGGGATCAACCCGTTTCTTTTTTTTTTCTTTGGAATTGTAAGATGTATGTTTTGTTAGACTACTTCCAAAAGGAAATTATAAAGACTCTCAACAAAAAATTTTATGCATAAGTCTCAAAACACAATATTCCTTTTATACATGTGTTTGTTCCTTTCAAAAAAAAGAGGGCCATGAGGCCCTGAATCGCTCACCTGCGCAATTGGCAAAGTGGCTTTTTCTTATGTCTGAAATTGCCAAAATATGAGTTTTGGGTCAAAAGTCAAAGAATGACCATGACTTCTTGTACTCATAAATCTTCATGTACACATTAAGATAACCACACATAGCATTTTTAGGCCAAAATCTTCAAACCTATCCATGAAATCTTATGTTCTAGCATTTTCCCATATTTGACCATGCCACTAAAAAGGTCAAGGTAAACCGAAGGTCATCATTTGAACAGTCTTGGTAGGACTCTAGTACTTCATGCTACTTAACCAAGTTTACAGGCCATTGGTGTATTGGTTCTGGAGAAGAAAAATAATCAAGGTTTATACCATAAATGGGTATGGCGGCCATGTTGGTCATGTGACCTGGACCGTTTGAACAAATTTTTGTTCAATCAAGCTCTGGAGGCTCTATATGAAATGTGTTTACAATTGGCTCTTTGCCTTTTGAGGAAATGTTTGAAAATGTCAAAATATGAGAGATCTGGGTTAAACATCAAAGAATGACCTTGACCTCTTGTACTCATAATTCTTCATGACCTCATTAAGGCGACTGTATATACCAATTTTTAGGCCTAAATCTTAAAATTTCCCATGAAATCTTATGTTCTAGCATTTTCCCATATTTGGCCTTGCCATAAAAAAAGGTCAGAGTCAACCCAAGGTCATAATTTCAATAATCTTGATAGTACTGGAGTACCCAATGCTACATACCAAGTTTCAAGGCCATCGGTCAATTGGTTCTGGAGAAGATTTTTAAAGGTTTTTTACCATATATGGGCATGGCCGCCATGTTGGTCATGTGACCCAGACTATTTGAAGAAATTTTCCTTCCCTCAACCCCTGAAGGCTGTTTATGGAATGTGTTTACAATTTGCTCAGTGGCTTTTAAGAAGAAGTTTGAAATTGTCAAACCATGAGAATTCAGGGTCAAAGGTCAAAGAACAACTTTGACTTCTTGTACTCACAAATCTTCATGTACTCAATAAGATGACTGCATACTCCAATTTTTAGGCCTTAATCTTCAAAATTTTCCAAGAAATCTTATGTTCTAGCATTTTCCCATATTTGACCTTGCCGTAAATAAGGTCAAGGTGAACCCAAAGTCATCATTTGAACAATCTTGATAGTACTTGAGTACCCGGTGCTACATACCAGGTTTCAAGGCCATCAGTCAACTGGTTCTGGAGAAGAAGATTTTTAAAGGTACGTCATATATGGGTGTGGCGGCCATGGTGGTCATGTGACCTGGACCGTTTGAATTAATTTTTGTTCCCTCTAACCCTGGAGGCTCTATATGAAATTTGGTTACAATTCGCCAAGTTTTTTTGAGGAGATTGTCTGAAATTGTCAAAATATGAGAGTTCTGGGTCACAGGTCAAAGAATGACCTTGACCTTTTGTACTTATGAACCTTCGTGTACTCATTAAGATGACTGCATACTCCAATTTTTAGGCCTTAATCTTCAAAACTTTCCAAGAAATCTTATGTTCTAGCATTTTCCCATATTTGACCTTGCCGTAAATAAGGTCAAGGTCAACCCAAGGTCATCATTTGAACAATCTTGATAGTACTTGAGTACCCAATGCTACATACCAGTTTCAAGGCCATCGGTCAACTGGTTCTGGAGAAGAAGAATTTTAAAGGTTTTGGCCATATATGGGCGTGGCAGCCATGTTGGTCATGTGACCTGGACCGTATGAATAAATTTTTGTTCCCTCAACCCCTGGAGACTCTATATGAAATTTGGTTTCAATTGGCCCAGTGGCTTTTGAGAAGAATGTTTGAAATTGTCAAAATATCAGAGTTCTGGGTCAAAGGTCAAAACATGACCTTGACCTCTTGCACTCCTAAATCTTCATGTACTCATTAAGATGATTGCAGATACCAATTTTTAGCCCAAAATCTTCAACAGTTTCCAAGATATCTTATGTTCTAGCATTTTGCCATATAAACGCACAAGGAAGCAAATTTGACCTTACCGTAAACCAGAGGACCATTGGTCCTGTAGCTCACCTGAGTCCATTCATCCTTAGCACTCAAGAGTAAGAAACACTGAAGTAAGTTGTACAATTCGGCCTAATTTAAACTTTGACTGAGTTGTTATGCTTGTCCTAGTAAATATTAGCAAGTTTGATGAAGTTACAATAAAAAAAAAACACATTTGTAAAACTTTTTGCCTAAATATTGCAGTAACACAGAAATAAATGCCAATTTGCACTTTTCCCAATACAAGTCTATGGAAACTTTAAAATGCCATAGTAATGAAACCATGTGGGCAACAATAATAAAAAAACAATATTTACGTAGCGGCTAATGTCATGAACATGTATGCAAAGAATCAGCTTCATCCCCCTATAAGGTTTTTAAATATTTTTTTCAAAAATATTTCCTTAATGTTGCCATGGCAACAAATCAAATTCTGCAATTTGGACAAAATTAATAGGAATCATAGAGGGCTACTCAAGCAACATTTCTGTAGATAAAAAATCCCAAAATAACTGCAGGGAGATAGCAAAAACTGCAGCTTTCCATTTTTATCCATTATATTTCAATGGAAACTATAAGTTGCCATACCAACATAACCGCTGAAGCAATTGCCATAAAAAATAAAAGCATCTTAAACGACTGCGTAATACCCCGCCACTGCAAACCAATACCCCTTCTTTTATCTTTCTTACATTTTTTTATCATGACGTGAAGTTCATATTACCTAGATAATGTGTTGCAAGTTTCAGGAAAATTCTGTTCATCTTTGATTTTATACAGAATTTTTTCATAATTTAATACATGTATATAGCTCTGGGGCAGGGGCAGGTAACCTAAGTGGACGTAATACTACTTGTAATGGAAAGCTTATTTTATTTCAATCATTTCTATGAAATTTCATCAAGATATACCGAAAATCAGATTTTATATAGATTTTTTTCATGATTTCATACATGTATACAGTTTGTGTCAGGGGCAGATAACCACTGGGGGACAAAATTTTGATCAAGACATGAAGCTTATATCAATATGATAATTTGTTACAAGTTTCAGGAAAATCCCTTTTGACTCTAATTTTATACATTTTTTTCATCATTTCATGCATGTGTATATAGCCCCAGGGCAGGGGCAGATAACCCAGGTGGACAAAAATCTGCTTATAACAGAAAGCTTATGTTACTTCGATCATTTCTGTGAAATTTCATCAAGATATTTCAAAGTGTAAAGGAACTACAGGCCAAAAACTATTTTTAAGACCATGCAAAGGGCAATAACTCCATCAGAAGAAATCGAAATTTGCCCACTAACAATCCCAACCGAGATATTCCCAAGATCAATGCATATGCCAAGTTTGAAGAAAATCCGTTAATAAATACTCAAGTTATCGAACGGAAACGAAGTGCTCACGGACGGACGGATGGACGGACGTACGTACGACGGACGGATGGACAGACACACGGACAGCCAGCGGGAAAACATAATACCCCGCCACTAACGTGCGGCGGGGTATAAAAACTGTAATTATATAGAAGCTTGTACAAAGATCTGTTCTGTAAAGTTTGAGCTTTATCGGCCACATAGTTTCTGCAAAAATGATATTTTAATATTTTTTCTATTTTTAACCATTCGGTTGCAATGGCAATCAGCCAAATTGTGCAATTATATAAATTTCATGTGGTTGATAGAGGACTACTCAAGGAACATTTCTGTAAAAGTTTTGTCAAAATATCTGCAGTCACATAGCAATAAATGCAAATTTTCAATTTTCCCATTATAAGTCAATGGCAACTTTATGTTGCCATAGCAACCAAACTGCCGGAGCAATTGCCAAGAAAAACAGTATTTTTATAGACGGTAGTACCTAGATCCTTTCTGTGAAGTTTGGCTTTATTAGTTGTATAGTTTCTGAGGAGATGATTTTTGAAAATCTTTTCTATTTTTAACCATTCGGTTGCCATGGCAACCAGCCTAATTGTGCAATTTACATAAATTTCATGTGGTTGATAGAGGACTACTCAAGGAACATTTCTGTAAAAGTTTTGTCAAAATATCTGCAGTCACATAGCAATAAATGCAAATTTTCAATTTGTCCATTATAAGTCAATGGCAACTTTAAGTTGCCATAGCAACCAAACTGCTGGAGCAATTGCCAAGAAAAACAGTATTTTTATAGATGGTAGTACCTAGATCCTTTCTGTGAAGTTTGAGCTTTATTGGTTGTATAGTTTCTGAGGAGATGATTTTTGAATATCTTTTCTATTTTTAACCTTTCGGTTGCCATGGCAACCAGCCTAATTGTGCAATTTACATAAATTTCATGTGGTTGATAGAGGACTACTCAAGGAACATTTCTGTAAAAGTTTTGTCAAAATATCTGCAGTCACATAGCAATAAATGCAAATTTTCAATTTTTCCCATACAAGTCAATGGCAACTTTAAGTTGCCATAGCAACCAAACTGCTGACGCGATTTGGATAAAAAACAGTATTATTGGTTCCCCCTGCCTATAGATGCTGTATATGAAATTTGGTAACAATGGGCCTTGTAGTTTCAGAGGAGATGTCGTTTGAAAACATTGACAGACGGACGACGGACGACGGATGCCTGCCTATACTATAAGCTCACCTGTGAGCCTTCGGCTCAGGTGAGCTAAAAAGGTCAAGGTCAACCCAAGGTCATAATTTGAACAACCTTGGTAGTACTTGCACACCCGATGCTACATACCAAGTTTCAAGGCCATCGGCCTTTCGGTTCTGGAGAAGAAGATTTTTTTAGGTTTTTACAATATATGGGCATGGCGGCCATATTGGTCATGTGACCAGGATCGTTTGAACAACTTTTCGTTCGCCCTTCCTCTGGAGGCCACACATGAAGTTTGGTTACAATTGGCCCAGTGGTTTCAGAGGAGAAGTCATTTGAAATTGTGGACGGACGGACGGACAACGGAGCCTTACCATCCTATAAGCTCCCCGGAGCCTCTGGCTCAGGTGAGCTAAAAAAGGAAAGGAGCATCCATTAGAGCAGGGGCATTTAGAATAAGAATAAATCAGTAATTTTGCTGACTGCAACAGGAAAGCAATTCATCTTGTCTCAGAGGTAAATGTTAACTCCACTTATTCTTGTTTTTATTGTAAGATCAGAATCTATCAAGGTCAGTATGTATAACATGAAACTGTGTAAAAACAAATGTAGTAAACTAACACATTTCCACCTTTACAGTACTTTAAATAAGTTTTTCCTCAAAGTCTTGTACTTAAATACCATCTCAACCAATTAATTTAATTAATCTTAAAACACCAATAAGTCTGATCTTCTTATTGGCCCTGTGCCAAACTATTGCTGAGGGATGGCAAACAGTGTAGACCCTGATATGACTGCTCCTCTTAAAGGAGCAGTCTGATCTGGGTCTGCACTGTTTGCTCATGAACTTCAGTCCCAATATTTGCGTACATTACATACCATAGACCCAGGAGATCAAGAAACACTCTAGGAATGAAATGACTACCACACAGAATGCTGCAAAATACCAGTCCACCAATTGGTACAGGTAAATACCACCCTGGAAGAGAGAAACATAATTTACTAGGGTGAACCTCGTAAAAAGATTAACAGAAGACACACAAATTACTATGGTTAACCCCATAAAAAGATAAATCATCTTTATCAATGTCGCATAAAGAACAAGAATTCTGTGCAAGGCACATTGTTACAAAACAAGGCTTAACATAAGGCCCAATTTCACATCACTGTAACTCATATGAACAAGTCCATAGTTTATTTTACCGTAAGGCCAAAAGTAAAATTTTGGTGTTCTGAGTGCTAATCCCTATACTAAGTTCAATGTAGAGTCAGCCTCATTGTTAGTTTATGCTGCCGACACTGCCGCAAATGTTATACCCATGTCTTGCTTCTGCTACTCCCAGATGAGACAAAAACTGAAAAATATCACTCTAATGGTGCCTAGTGTATGAATGAGTTATATATTCCAAAGTGAGAGCTAATGAGATCTTCTCCATTTTAGTAACTTGTCGCATTTCTGAGATTTGGATGTTTGTTTTATCACCAATTTTTTAGTTTAAACATATTTTATTGCCAAACAATTCAGACAAATGGGATGGACCACAAGTGCGAGAAACTTTAATCATGGCCAATTTCTTAGGTACTCTCAATTTGTATGTTTGCGCTAAGGCTGGTTCCCACAAGGTCTAAGTGATTTTTTCAGCTTTCAAACATTCCTTGTCAATACTGCATCAGTGTAGCTTTGCTAATATGTCATTTTGTGACTGTAGGTAAATGATGTGTGCAAATGGCAGAAAGCTCTAACCAGATTTAATATAAAACACATTATTCCTAATAAAATGTTTCCTGCTTCTGGATGTGGTAGCTCTATGAAATGTAGTCTATTCTTAAAGGAAAAGAATTTGCTCCTCTAATTCTGCCTTTAAGAGTTGACCCCCCTCCACCCCCTCCCTCACTGAGAAGGGAGGCAAGCAAAACAATAGTACAGCTGCATACCCATTTACCTTAGAACTATTTATTAGTGTTTATTTGGCAGTGACTGAATTACTACACTTTAGGCTCTAATTAAAGCTGCGTTTATACAGGCAAACATCCAGTACAAAGACGGTTTGACACAGAAAAATGTGCTTGTGTAAATGCCAAAATATGACGATGTTTCTCTGACAAATATGTATGGTAAAGTTACTTCAATAAATTAAATTTGTCCGCGTAAACGGAGAACTTTGCTAAAAATTATGTAACAAAGAACTTTGCTATAAGTGTGGAAAATGTGACAAAGATTTTGTTTCATTGCTGAAGGTAACTTTGACGAATAATATTTGGTCGTGTGAACACTGCAGCAAATATTTCAATGCCAAAGTTTTTGCCAAAATTTATTTGACAAAGATTCTATGTCACATTTTCTTTAATAAATGATTTGCTCCGTGTAAACGCAAAATGTTTGGCATACTTTCTTTGTTAAAGTTTCTATGACACAGAAACTTTAATCGTGTAAATGCGGCCTAATGGTCCCCTTTTGTAACAGGATCAATAAGGTAAATGTGCAGCCCAGTCTAAGTCTTAGCTGTGAACTGTGCAGCTCCCACAGATATACTCACATTAGCTGTATATGGCAAATCCAGCAGCAGGAGTAAACAACACATACACGCTGTGACTAGAATTTTCCTCTTTCTCAGCTTAGGAAACATGTCTGTTAAACCACTGGATAAGGTTTCAAACACACCAAACTACAACAGGGTTTGAGGTTATAAAACTTGAGAATAATCTCAAACTCAAAATAAAGCACACTGATTGGCTGCTTCCGAGCACATGCTCGGAAGCAGCCAATCAGTGTGCTTTATTTTGAGTTTGAGATTATTCTCAAGTTTTATAACCTCAGGGCCATATTAAGTACTATCACTGTTAACACACTATTTGAAATTTTGTCAATCAGATGATGTCGCTTTTATTCAGGGGATAACTTCGTGTCATAAATATTGTAAGACCACATGCATAATAACAGTTTGGCGCGTACATGTAACGACGTTGACAAAGACTGTGTCCACAATGCATTTTCTAACTGAAATATTGCTCATTTTGAAAGCAATAAAATCCTATTCTAAAGAGTCATATGATAAACAGAATCTTACAATCATGGTCATTTTATATGACATTTATGAAACTCGCCGAAGGCTTGTTTTATAAAAGTCATATGAAATGACCATGATTGTAAGATTCAAAATGTATGCAATACAAACCATAAATGAAATACTGTGACAAAGAATATATAGGAGAAAGAAATTCTGAATAAAAACTTACGGGAAATTGTTTTTGAGAAAATGCAGTTTGTGAATGAAACATGCTGTATGACAAATACATTAAGCTAAATAATGCAGAAATATTTAAGGCATCCACAAGCATTGTCTGCTGGGTAAAACACAAAAAATGCTATAATGGCCCTAAATCATTCGTCTGAGCCTTAGTTTAACTTAATCACAACTTGTTGTCATAAATTATCAAAATCAGCATCACCACTCAAAGGGTTTTGGAGTTCGAACCATATACATCATTTTTCTCAAAACTATCCCCGCTCCACACAAAGTAGTTATGATTCAACTGAAACAAATTTAGTTAGTTAGCAGAACTGCAGTGTCCTCAGGCAAGCTGATAAAGAATATAAAGGACATAATTGCAGAGTCTTGTGATATGAAGTGTCTGTTATATCTGTTCACTATGTAACTGGCAATAATCTGGTAAATAAGTCCAGTCTGGCAGATCTTTAGGAGCAGTCTGATCAGGATCTCAACTGCTTGCTCAGACCTATCTGTCCCATCATTCAAAAATTTAAAGTATAGCCCAAAATACTACTAGCAAAATATAACAAGGTCCTAGAAACATACGTTACCTGACTATCTATTCCAAGAGTGAGAAGCATGAGGAAGAATAAAGCTGACCAGAGTTGAGGTATTGGAAGCTTAGTTATTGCCTCTGGGTAAACTACCAGGGCCAGACCAGGGCCTGAAATAAAACACGATTTATTATCATTCTAAAGATTTAGTTAAAATGTGTGTTCATGTACTGTAACTGTACATGTAAGCAGTGTATTACTGTTTGCAGCTTTCAGTTTTGACAAGTTTGCAATAACTTAACTATAAACCGTTATCGCAAAGATTTTTGGTCCCACAAAAATAAATACAAATTTCAATTTTTAGGCTTAAATCACCAGCTTCATCTGTTTTAATTTCATAAAGTTCAAAATTAACTAGAACTGTCGGAGAATCCGACTATACCCCCGCTTAAGTGCTTTAATCAACTAGTGTTATTTTAATTACACTAAGTATAGAGAGAGAGAACTCATTGTCAACATGTATACCTAATATCAATAAATCCCTTTCTATGTATACGTAATACGAAATAAAATGATTTCACATAGACAGATAGAAAAATTAATAAATACATGTAAGACATACCTAAGTCTTTATCAATCTGTATGCCAAATATGAAGATTCAAACTTGAAAGGATGCTGTGAAATGTTACGAAAAATTGCATTATTCTAAGTAAGGAGAGAAAGAAAATCTGGAAAAATATCGGGAAGAATAAGCAGGAGAAGGCTGGTTCTTCATCTCACAATAAAACAGTTATCATCAACCTGCAAACAAAATATTCCTCCTCTAACTTGCAATGGCTGCTTTAAGAAACCTTTGACAAAAAAGTCATTCTTCAAATTATGGAGAGAAAGAAAATCAGACAAATACAGGGAGGAATGTGCATGCCAGATATGGCTGGCTTGCAATCCCATGATACAATAAGTCGTGATCAATCTGTATACCAAATATGAACATTCTACCTTGAAGGGTTACTGTGAAATCTTTTACGAAAAATTGCATGATTCAATGTAAAGAGAGAAAGAATATATAACAAATACATGGAAGAATATGCCAGATACAGCTGGGTTGAATCCCACTATACAATAAGTTGTTTACAATCTGTACACCAAATATGAACATTCTACCTTGAAGGGTTGCTGTGAAATATTTTACAAAAAATTGCATTATTCAATGTAAAGAGAGAAAGAAAATCTGAAAAATAAAGGGATGCATATGCGGGAGATGACTGGTTCTCAATCCCACACTACAATAAGTTGTCATTAACCTGCATAACAAATATGACTACTCTAGCTTGCATGGTTGCACAAAAATCTTTGACGAAAAACTGCATTATTCAAAGTATGGAAAGAAAGAAAGTCCGACAAATACAGGGAAGAATTAGCAGGAAAAGGCTGGTTTGCAATCCAAGGACACAACACATCATCATCAACCTGCAAACCAAATGTGACTACTCTAGCTTACACAGTTGTGGAAAAATCTTTGACGAAAAATTTCATAATTCAAAGTATGGAAAGTAAGAAAATTGGACAAATACACGGAAGAATAGGCAGGAGGAAGCTGGTTTGCAATCCCACGATACAACACACCATCATCAACCTGTATGCCAAATATGACCATTCTAGCTTGAATGGTTGTTGAGAAATCTTTGACGAAAAATTTCATTATTCAAAGTATGGAAAGTAAGAAAATTGGACAAATACACGGAAGAATAGGCAGGAGAAAGCTGGTTTGCAATCCCACGATACAACACACCATCATCAACCTGTATGCCAAATATGACCATTCTAGCTTGAATGGTTGTTGAGAAATCTTTGACAAAAAATTTCATTCCTCAAAGTATGGAAATAAAAAACAAGTAGCCCAAAGGGCAACAATTGCTCACCTGAGAGACATTGTAAACCTATAGGGATATTTAAGATGCTCAAGGGCAGCTAACTCCACAGTCAGTGGTCCAATCAGGCTGAAAATTAAACTCATCCAAAACATTATGTATAACCTCATTTAATATATGCAAGTTTAAAAAGTATCCGATCAAGAGCACAATAGACAGAGCTGTCAAGGGCAGCTAACTTCGTAGCGGTTGGCCTGATCTGGCGAAAATTTGAACTTGTTTAAGATATTATGCATTTCCTCATTACCTGCAAGTTTGAAAAGGATCGGATAAGTAGAAACCAAGAAAAAGTGGCGACATTGATTTTTTGGATGCTCAGGGCAGGTACTACATAGTCAGTGGTGGGATCTAGCCGAAGTGCTAACTAATCCAAGCTTTTATGCATATCCTCATTACCTGCAAGTATGAAGAGGATCCGATGAAAAATGAAAATGTGATGACGTTGTTTTCTCCATTATAAGGCTATGGGATTTTTTTCAAACGCTCAAGGGCAGCTAACTCCGTAGTCTGTGCTCGAATCCGGCCAAATTTCAAACTCATCCAAGTTCTTATGTATCATTTTTGTATGTCATCATTACCTGCAAAATAATCCGTTGAGAAATGTAGGTGCTAGAGCAATGACAAAGTTTTTCTAAAAATAGCCACAGTGACCTTGACCTTGGGCGAAGCATCCTGAAAGTCGAACTTGCTCGAGATATTGTCATACCCTACATTTGTGTCAAGTTATTTCAAAATCCATGGAGAAATGAAGGTGCTAGGGCGATGACAAAGTTTTTCTAAAAATAGCCACAGTGACCTTGACCTTGGTCACAGCTACCTGAAAGTCGAACTTGCTCGAGATATTGTCATGCCCTACATTTGTGTGAATTTATTTTAAAATCCATTGAAAAATGTAGGTGCTAGAGCGCTGACAAAGTTTTTCTAAAAATAGCCACAGTGACCTTGACCTTGGGCGCAGCACCCTGGAAGTCAAACTTGTTCGAGATATTGTCATGCCCTACATTTGTGTGATTGGTTGATTTGATGCTTAACGTCCACGGTAAACAACTAAGGTCATGTCGGGACGGTCAGTTAACCTAACCACACTATTCCTGGGCAGGCTTAGACCTCCTAAGCGGTTAACCAGTACTAAGTGCACATACTTTCGCCAGTAACTGACAACTACCCTTCTTGAATCAGCGGAAGGAGAAACGAAAGTATGTGGCCAGACCGGGATTCGAACCCAGGACCTCTGACTTACGAGTCAGGTGCCCTATACATTTGTGTGAAGTTGATTTAAAATCCGTTGAGAAATGTAGGCGCTAGAGCGATGACCAAGTTTTTCTAAAACTAGCCACAGTGACCTTGACCTTGGGTGCAGCACCCTGAAAGTCAAACTTGCTCGAGATATTGTCATGCCCTACATTTGTGTGAAGTTATTTTAAAATCTGCTGAGAAATGTAGGTGCTAGAGCGCTGACAAAGTTTTTCTAAAAATAGCCACAGTGACCTTGACCTTGGGCGCAGCATCCTAGAAGTCAAACTTGCTCGAGATATTGTCATGCCCTACATTTGAGTGAAGCTATTTTAAAATCCATTGAGAAATGTAGGTGCTAGAGCGCTGACAAAGTTTTTCTAAAAATAGCCACAGTGACCGTGACCTTGGGCGCAGCATCCTGAAAGTCGAACTTGCTCCTATGGGGGCTATCTGTTGCCATGGAAACCAGAGTTCTGAGCTGATCGGCACCAAAACCTAATGCAGCCTTTCCCCCACCCAAATGATGCTTCAGATAAAATTTGATTGCGATCGGCCCACTGGTCTCTGAGATATTTATGTTTGAAAGTGTTGACGCACCCACCCACGCACCCACTAACCCACGGACGGACGGACGACGGCTCAACTCCCATCCTATAAGCTCACCTCTGAGCCTTCGGCTCAGGTGAGCTAAAAATGGACAAATAAAGGGAAGAATAAGCAGGAGAAGCCTGGTTCTCAATCCCACAATACAACACACCATCATCAGCCTGTATGCCAAATATGACCATTCTAGCTTGAATGGTGGTTGAGAAATCTTTGACGAAAAATTTCATTATTCAAAATATGGAAATAAAGAAAAATGGACAAATAAAGGGAAGAATAAGCAGGAGAACTGTGGTTCTCAATCCCAACATACAACACATCGTCATCAGCCTGTATGCCAAATATGACCATTCTAGCTTGTATGGTTGTGGAGAAATCTTTGACGAAAAATTTTATTAAAAGGGGACGGACGGAAGGACGGACGGAAGGACGGACGGAGGGACGGAAGGACGGACAGACAGATGCAAACCAGTATACCCCCCACTTTTTCAAAGCGGGGGTATAATAAAGAAATGTGGCACAAAATTTTGCAGTTTACACTTTTCGGTACTCTTAAAATACAAATAAATGCATATGTTCATTCATTGTACTATGATACATATATGTATATAGTGAAGGTACCATATTATTTGTATTATTTGGACACAGATGACCCAAATCAGACTGTTCTAAACAAGCAGTACGAACAGGACCTGCACTGTTATAGTGGAGCAAATATGATTGCATAAGTGGCCTGGAAAAGGGTGATAGTGGTCTACGGAGTGTAACATTTGTTTTCATACATCAAAATGATCACCTTGGTCTGTAGTTTGAAAATTCAGCGTTTGCCACCTTGGCAAACCTTGCATAACTCTGTAGTGGCCAGTTGTTTACTTACGTTACCTCATTAGATTTTGAATATCAAAAATATTTATTGAAGTCAATAGGAAGTATGCTTAACCATTACAATGTAGCAAATGTCCATATTGTTTAAAGGAATGATTAATTAACTATGAGTTAAGCTACTTTGAAACAATTTTAAACTTTTATACTGTTATTTTCGTGACAATATATAATGTACCCCTTGAAAATTTAAAATACTAACTTTAATCGTTGCATTTTACGAAAACTCTGGGACAAAATAGCCCAAACTGTTCAATTTTTCCTACTGTCTAACTTGCAAATTTTAATACCTTTCTAGCAAAACAAATTCGAGACCTCCAGCTTTTATACTTTGTCAACACTGTACTGTAGAACGTGGTAACACCTATTCCCTAATGGCGGCTGAAAAGTCATTTTCACACCATTATTCGTGCAAAAGATGGCTACTAAGCTATTTAAAATTATTTAAAACTGACGAATTGGGGCTGTTAAAATATGATCATGTTAAACATGATATAAAGCAAATGTTTAAAAATTATGTTTGACCTTACAACACATATTTTAACCAAAGTAACATACTTAACAGATTGTTAATGTTTGCATAAGGTGTCTATCATTCCGGCCAGGAAAACACTGTTTTGAAATTTTGACTTTTAAAGAGCCAAATTGTGAAAACTATGTTTCATTTATCGTTAAATAAAAATTTTGCATGGTGAAGTTGGCTACTTGGGCAGCAAACAGATGAGTGTTATTTACATGACATGCAAAGGTGAGATTGTCCTACAATTAGAAATAAGCCTTTGTAAATTAACCTGTACATGGAACACTATTATTTTTTTCCATTAATATCCTAAACACATTTGAAACATCACCTACAGCAAAATAACTGATTATAACATAGAGTTTTGTATTCAAAAAGGTAACGTTTGTAACAATTATCTCAAAACTATCTCTGAGATTAACTGTTGCTAAAGCCAAATGAGCCTAAGCCTGATCAATTTGAGTTAAATATTTTCAAAACGGCATGTTCAACTGATTTAGACCCACCCCATGTAATTTATCAGTGGCGTTTCCACGGCGGTGCATCCATTTTGGTCTGTTGATGTTACAGTTTGTGTTGTCCACTTACCATTCGCCTTTAAAAAATTTATTTGTTTTGTCTGTTTATTGGCCGTCAGTCTGATGTTTATAGAAACAAGTAGAAAATCGGTGAAAATAGACAGTTTGTGTTCCTGGGTATGTTTGGTTGAGGCTAGCTTTGTGGTCATCTACATAAAATGGACTGGATGTTTATTTAGCTACACGACAGATTCGTTTGAGTACATGTCTGAATTACTTTAGGTTACTATTATAAGTTTGGTGTTGTGGAATAATTGGGACACTAGTTTAATTAATTCCTGATCGAAACTCTTTTACATTATTTATCTGTTTTGACCGTTTACTATATAAAAGCAATATACAAAACCGTAGTTAAAATATTTTTGCCCTACAGCATATATTTAAACCAAAGTAACGTATATAACAGGTTATAAAGTAAGAGGTATTTTACTCAATTGCACCAAGTGTAAATTGTGTACTTCATTTAAATGGAAATTAAGTATTGTTTATTTTTGTGATCCATTTCTTGTTTGCAGGAAATCTTTCTTTTTTAATTTAAATAATCAGTTCAAGAGTTTAAGGTGCTTCGATACACTATTATGAGAAATAATTCTGCAAATTTTACTTTAGCCCTTCTTCTTAATAGAAGTAAACTCCATAATGGAAGAATTGGCTACTGTAGGAGAAAAATGTTTCCTTTAAGAGTAGACAATTTTTGGAGCGTTACATCATCCACAGAGGTAAATAGGAAGGTTCTACAGAAGCATATCAAATTGGGGTGTGTCCATTCAAAATTATACAGTATTGTTTCAAAAATATACTGAAAGATCGTGTGGAAGCAAGGAACACACATGAGAAGGAAAATATCAGACTCGGTTACTTGAGTTCTTTCAAGATCTGGCACGGATAATCTGATTAGGACATATTGTTATTATTTCAAAATCATTATCAAAATGACCTTTTAATTGAGTCAGTGATAATTTAAAAGGTAACGTATACAACATTCGAATGTAAATGATTTGTCAGATTCTTTACGATATCGTCTTTTTGATGTGATGCAGTAAGATGAAGCATTAAAAGTTCCCCAATTTTTAGGACGGACCCTTTTACTGTGAACAAGTTTCATATTTAATTTAATGCTTCCGTGACCGGTTGCAGAAAATAACCGCGTTTAAGTAAACATCTTAAACAGGCATTATACAAATACAAACTATGCATTATATAGAAAAATTCTTATGGGTAATTATGTTACTGTCTTAGCGCTTTGTTTGGGACTATACAATTTTAAAAAAAATGTATCAAATATCTTATTCCCTTCAGAGATGTATGGCGATACTGCTGTTAGGTTAACCTTCGGCACCTAAATGTTGCTCTCAACATATGCGTTATAGTTGAGGGCGGTTACTTTCTGCACCTTGTTACTCTACCATTAATATGAAAACTTCTTAACAGTAAAAGAGTAATCTGACAACTTATTACTGTTGAATGCTGTATACGTTACCTTTTTGACCGCCTAATCAATGAGTCGAAATTAGTGAATTATCATTGGCTTGAATTAAATGTCATTTTGATGATGATTTCAAAGTAATAAGGTTACCCGCATTAGACAGGGAGGCCAAGATAGTCATAGTAATTTCATTTCACACAATATCCATTCACTTTAAAGTCTGCTGGAATGATAAAAGCTTAACGAAATTCTGAAGGAAGATTCTCTGGAAGCCAGGAATGCATATGGGAAAAATAGCACCCTTGGTTAAGCTGAGTGTGTGCCCAACAATGTAACGTTGCAACAATGCCAATGCCCCCTAGCACCAGCTTCAGCTCAACTCCGTTTTTCAAACTGACCCAGAATGAGCCTAGATTTTCTCAAACATAATTTTCAATAAGATGAGGTACGACGGAACTTTTCATGGCAAGTACACGGAACTTAACACTTGCTGCAGTAGAATAAAATAACTCATACTTTTAACCTGTTATATACGTTACTTTGATAAAACTGTATGCTTTAAGGCAAAAAAAAATTAGATAAAATAAAATAGAAATAAATGTTGGTTTTATATATGTAATTGTTTTTTACAGGAAAAGGTCAAAACAGTGAAAGTAGTATAAAAAATGCAGAAATCAGGATACTAGCCAAGTAAACATTCAGCTCGAGCAAATGATCACAAAGATAGCCTTAACTAAACATGATAAATCACACGAACGCCTATTTGCACCCATTGCTGTCCTTTTCTATATACGGCTATATATGGCAGAATGATGGCAAATATGCCGATAAAATAAACTGAATTTTGAAGATTACAGATAAGAGGACAACACAAACAATATCATCGATACACCATAACTGATGCTCCACCGTGAAGCTGTCAATAATGAGTTATATTGGGTAGCCTTAAACCGGTCTAATGTGCCTTTATAAAAGTTTTTATTTTAGCTCAAAGTAATAAAGCTCACACATATTTGGCAGAAGTAATATTAAATCTCGGGGACTGTTTAAAAATAAAGGTTATTAAAGTTACCTTTCTGAGTACAAAACTGTAAGTTATGATTAGCTAGTTTGACACTTTTGGTTTCGTTTAATAGTCATTTTAGGCTGTTGATAAAAATATATAGATATTCCAGGTACAGATTAATTCACAAATGCTTCATTTGAACATCAGGACAATCACAGTTTTGCAAGTCATGTAAATAACACTGTTTTCTGTCTAAGTAGACAATGAAACTCTCATTTTACAAAAAATAATAACTACATGTATTGTCATCACAACTGTTTTGTTTAAAAAAAAAAAAGGTCAGAATTTCAAAAAGGTATATTCCTGGTGGGAATGATCTATCCTTTACTCAAACAGTTTTAATCGTTTAAGTGTGTTACTCTGGTTAAAATATGTGTTGTAAGGGCTAAACAAAAATGTTAACTGTAGTTTTATATCATATACTACATGATCTTATTGCAACAGGGCCAATTTGTCAGTTTAAAAAAAAAAACTTATCAACCATTTTTTGTACGAACAATTTGGGAAAATGACTTCGCAGCCACCAACAGGGAATAGATATAATCATGTTCAACAGTACATATTTGACAAAGTATAGAAGCTAGAGGTCTCAAATTTGTTTTGTTAGAAAGATATTAAATGAGACAATTAGAAAATTGAAGAATTTTGGGACTTTGTATCACAAATTGGTTGTAAATACAATAACCTAAGTTACCTTTTAAATTTTCGCGGGGTACATAATATATTGTAACGAAAATAACAATATTGAAGTTCTGAACTGTTTTCTAAGCAGCCTAATTTATAGCATATAAATCATTCTTGCAGAAAATATTAATAATTGATACATTTATATTGTTAAAACACATTTCTTATTGACCTCAATAGATACGTTTGATATTTAAAATCTTACAGGGTAACGTAAATAACTAGCCACTGCAGAGTTATGCAAGGTTTGCCAAGGTGGCAAACGCTGAATTTGATATTTATAGACCCAGGCGATCATTTTGATATACAAAAACAAATGTTACACTCCATAGACCACCCCCTTGAAAGATAGCCCAACATATTTGCTCCACTATTAGTTACTTTTCAGAAACAAGCCATGATACAGTTCCTATTTATGGTGACTGAGGGGTTTGATTTTCTGTTCTCATAACCCACTGGCTATGGGTTAAAGTTAAGCTTAAATCTTAAGTTGAGAGAAAATTGTTTCCTTTTTAGAGTATAATACATTTACACGTGTTACTGAATACCATAAATACCTGATGTAGCAACATCTGTAATGTTCATATTGGCACCATGGGCAATGTATCCTATCACAGAAAATATTACAAAGCCTCCGTACAGGCTCGTGAACCCATCAGCTGCACAACATATAATGGCATCTCTGCAAAATATCAAGTTTCTGAATAACAATGTATCATTACTTCTATATACCCAGGTTCTCCGTATACAGGGGGTGGTTGTGATTGGGCGATAGTGCTGAGTAACTTCCAGTGCAGGGGCATCCTACTAATTTGATAATAGTAGGGCAAGGGCCTCCTGTGTTTACAGAAGGTGCGGAAGGGGGTTGTTTGGGAATTTTTCTCTCCTCTATCATTTCTCTTTTCTTTCTCCCTCTCTCTGGGAGATGACTCGATATAGACTGATATACTGTTTTCAAACAATCAACCAGTCTTGGTATAAGTGCATCATTCTCCTATATATCCAGATTCTGAATAAAAAGCACATCCTTTTATCTATATATTCGGATTCTGAATATAAAGTGTATTTTCACTTCTATTCTGATTCTGCATATACATTGTATCACTACTGCTTTATACAAAGATTCTGAATACTCAATGTATTGTTACTGAGCACTGTGAATCAAAATTCTGAACATGAAGTGTATAAAAAGTACATGTTTAAATACAGAAAACTTCAGAAACTGGCCATAAGTTGAAGTGTAAAGCCGGTTCTCTACTCTTGTTGTGCACTTTTTTGTTTTGTTATCATGATGTGTATTGAGTCTGTAATCAAATACTGTTTAACCTGGTGTTAATAGACAGATGATCACATGGACAGTCTGACAGATGAATATATAAATGAAAACAAAATATCCTTAAATCTATTCATATGCCATAATTACGGTACATTTTGATTTAAGATGAAGAAAAAAACCTAAACCCTACACACAGCCATGCTGTTTGAAAGTTTGGAAAATGGTGTTTGGGTGGTTGGGGTTGGGGGGAGGGGGGTTATATGAGTATTAAACTACATTGTTTTGCATCTTTGCAGAACTTAAGAATGTGCACTAGGGTCAAATCAGCTAATTTCGAATAGCAGGTAAATTCGGGCGGTGACATTGTTTCCTTTATCTGTCAGTTGTTTGAAATTAAAACAAAAATAACTGGGCAAACAGTGAAAATCCTCATGAGATGGCCTTTAAGAGCCGTCTCATCTGGATTTTCACTGTTTGCAATGGTATGTTCGAATTTACCTGCTGTCCGATACCTGACTTGACCCTACTAATCTTTTTTGCATGTTGGTGCTATATGAATGACAGACACTCCAAAATTGTAGAGCCTAGTTGTTAAAAATGTTTTTCTTAAAAAAGTTATCAGGCATCATCTATTTATTTTCAAACATATCATGCACAAAATCACTGCCCAGAAATAAGAGAAGCTTTTGCAGTGCTAAAGCTTTCCTAATTTTTTGGCAAAACATGTTGTTGTTGTTCTAATTCTCCTACAGATGTTCTCCAGTAGGCTCACTGGAACATATCCATAGCAGTGATTTTTTTACCTCTGCATCCTGCATTCTAGATGCATATAATTTGCTGAGGATGCAACATTTTGAAAGATGTGCATCCACAGGATGCAAAGATTTGAAGCCAAAATTTGCCTGTAACAGCTAGTCCATTGCTATCATTTTATGATCCTGAATGACTTTGGCTGTACGGTTGTTTGAAGGGTTGCAGAAACCTGAGAGTGGGGTAAAAAGATTTCTGACCTTGTGGGTCCTGGGACACGTTGAAGTAAATTTGTAAAAAAACTCTGGGTATTTAAACTTAGTGCCTGTGGTTTTGTTTACAAATTCACTTCTTTGAATGGGTCTCGAAAATGCAAGATTTGGGATGCACAATTTTTATAATCAACAAGTCTATGAAGGGATGCACAACTTTGAGCTTGGGATGCAAAGATTTCTGGCCTAGTGGGTCCCGGGATGCAAAGAAGCAAATTTGTAAAATAATCACTGCATAGTGGCACCTCCTGGCACCAAGTCTGTCCATGTTTAGGCAAAAAATATTAGAATACTTGATTTTCTGTGTACGATACATGTAAGATTTAACAAATCCTTGCCTTACAAGATAGTTAACCCTTAATGCGTCAAAAAGCAGACGACAAAATTTATGTCTGCAGAATTTCAAAAAATATTTCGTCCAAGCGATATCATATTGAGAATTCGAACACTAGAGGGCAAATAGTGTAGATTCAGATGAGGTGGCTCATGATGAGCCACCTCATCTGGATCTACACTGTTTGCCAATTCAACAATTTTAATTTTTGGTGCTTTAAGGGTTAAGCTAGTGAAAGGTGCCTTGAACAACAAGGACTGAATCTTTTCTATTTCAACTTACCTGAGACAATTATTGTTAAATTTATTATAACTGGCCATTGTTATAAGGCCTCCCCAGGCTGGACCAAGGGAGTAGAACACCTGCACTGCAGCCTGCATCCATACCTAAACAACAGAGTTAATCTTTTAGTTGTAAACAAAACAATTCATATATCAGTCATCCTCAGAGCTCCAATATGGTGTGTTTTTGGGAATAATTTTGAGATAACTTTTTCTAACTTTTCATGGAAAGAATATGTCGTGACCCCTCATTAGAACTGGCAAGACAGTTCTAATGAAAGGTTACAATATATGTTTTTTTTTTCTAAAAGTATCAAATATTATCCATAAATCCCTCTTACCACTAGGGCTGGGATGGGTAGAGATTTTGTAACCCTGTACCCGAGTCCCTATTACCTGCGGGTACCCAGGTTCCTGTTACCACAGGATTTTGAGCGTTTCCTCAATTAGTATGTATAAGTGTAGATGAAATAATAAGTAAAGTATCTGTCATTTGGACACGAAAAGAGTACAAAAATTTAATTATCTCCCTCTTATGATATACAAAAAAATGTTTTATTAATATATGATTGCAATTTATACAACAGTCTCACCAAATTTTGCTTTATTTGCTTGGAATTCTATTAAAAAAGAATATTTATGCATAACATAGTTATAAGCATTCGGGTATTGGGTAGTAAATTTGTACCACGGTAATCTAATCTGATAGTTCCTCTTCTACGGTTACATCAGTATAGCAAGTACTGTAACAGGCTGCAAATTTCAACTATAGTCACACGTGGCAGTAAAAGTGTTAAAGTATTTGCTCTCTCTATTCAGCAAACTCTGTTCTCTCAGGGTAACCTACAGGAAGGGAGGCAAACAAATGGAAGTCTGAGTAATCTCCCTTGCAGGTGTGGCCATACAGCTTAGTTTTATACCTAAGTTATACACAACTGATTTACAGATATAAGGTAATTAGGGAAGGGTAAACTCCTGTTTTATAAATGAGCCGCGACACGACAAAACCAACAATGTGGTTGTGCACCCGATGCAGACTCAGATCAGCCTGGGCATCCACCCAGTTTGATCAGACTCTTTATTTAGTGCTCAAAGGGTAGTCAAGGGTCTAGGCTACCTCCATGCGGACAGCGAAGACTATGATCAGACTGGGCGTAGGCCCAGGCTGATCTGAGTCTGTGCTGGGCTCACAACCACATTGTTGGTTTTCTCGTGTTGCGGCTCTAATACTATAAGCGCTGAATTAGAACTTACCTGCCCATTAAGCAATCTTGTAAAATCAGGTTTGATATAAAACAAGATTCCATCAACAGCACCAGGCAATGTCAACCCCTTTACAAGAAAGACTGTCAGCAGAACATATGGCAGAAGGGCCGTTACATAAACAACCTTGCCCACTGATTTAATGCCCTTCATCAGACAGAGGAAGATCAGTATCCAGGCAACCACAAGAGCCACCGCCAGGTGCCACTGGACGGTACCAAATTCTTCAAGACCTGAGGACTTCTCAAGAACATAATTGCTGAAAAAGATAAATTTGAAATGTAAACCAAATACAGTCAAATCTCGATATCTCGAAGTCAAGCTTCAACCCAAACTACTGATATCTCAAAGTAAATTTTCTGGTACCAAAATATTACTATGAGATATCAGTAGTTTGAGATAACAGGAGTTGAAATGTACATAAAAATAGGAAATATATTCTTTGATATAAGAAGATACTTTGAGATATCAGTGTTCGAGATATCGGGAGTTGACTGTAGTGAATGGATGGCCAAGCAGAAATGGCACTGTAATTTCAAAGCAGCATTTTAAGAGATACATATATAGTGTTTGATGTTAGTATGCACAACTATGAATTTTCTAACATTTTTTTTTTTGATTGTCTCAGTCTGAGTCTTCCCAAACAAATCATGGCGTCCATTCTGGATAGCTATATCAACTTGATAATTTTATGGGTGATGTACCAGTAATATTTTGAAATCTACCATGATTATACAGATACATCTCTTTTCTTGCATTTTTTAACTGCACGTATGGGCATATTTCTTTGGTTGGAAGACCAGTTATTTTTGTTTTCTCTATTCTTATTTATTTATCTATTTTTGTTGTTGTTTTTTTCTTCTTTTTTTTTTTTTTTTTTTTTTTTTTTTTGTTTTGCAAAAACCAAAGCAATAAAACTCCTAAACCTCCCATTAGCAGAGTTAGGCTTTCTAAGGTGGCTCAAACGTTAGTTATGAGTCAGAACTCTTGACTACCATATCTGGTCCATGGGACCCATGGTAAGAAAGAAAATTTGAAATTTAATTTCAAACAATTTTGACTTAAAAGTTTGAAAAAGGCAAAGTTACTAAAACAAGTAACTTACTGCCAAAATTCTTTGGTTGCTGTGTAACTAAGGTCTCTGGTTGTGTTAATAGTATTAGCAACAACACCAGCTGTAATGTTCTCAAGACAACCCACTGTCCCATTACACGCATCAACAGTCTCACTCTTGTCTAAGAAGCCAGTGATACAATGCTCTGAATTCCAGGACTGGCCACACTTTCCCCAGGGCAGTTCCGCAAGGAAAGAATTAACAAAGTACACAAGCACCCAGACTAGCACCATGATATAATACCAACAATACACAAAGGATACGGCCATCATCATGTACCCAACTCCTGCAAAAATAAACAAACATATAAAACTCTATAAAGGTACCCTATTTATTCAACTATAAGATGGGGTTTTCCCTTCTCTAGAATGACCTAAAATATCTTAAAGACAGAACTTCTCTGCCCGAGGGGGGTCTGGTTCCCAACACATAACAATATTACCTGTCTAGGTAAAGGTGTGAAAATTTAGTCAACCAATCAGTGGACCAGAATTAACAGCTATGATGATTTTATTGGCTGACTGGAGGTGTTGACACTATGAGATCAAGAGACAGAATGACACTGTCCTGTTCAGTTCAGTTCAATTCTCATATCGACGTTACCCAAGTGGCTCAACGGTACGTAACCATAGTTGCACTCACTTGGCGCCGTGTGTCCGTCCAAGAATGACACTGTGGAAGTTAGTCTTTCTTATATAGTCCCATTCCTGTTTTAATGAAACTCTGCTTCAATATGAGTTTTTCGCTTCCAAAACAACCCAAAGAGTCTAGATCTGTCTTATATATCAATACCAAATATCTAGATCTGTCTTATAAGTCAGATCTAGATTTTTGGGATTGTTTTGGAGGCAAAAAATCTTTAACTTATAACCAAAGAAATATGGTATGCAGAATTTTTGCAGAATTAGCTGAGGTGCCCCAATGACCTTGTAAGGTTATGGGATAGAATAGATGCAGAATTTTAAGCAGTCTGGAAGACTTTATGTATTTAATATGACTGTTTTAGTTAGGCTGAAAGTGTTTATTTGATGCTTAATTCCAGTGTAAATTTCTGCCTTACTGTAACTTTTAGCATTGAAAGGCAATAAACAAAACTTTGTGATAAAACCATATATAATAAATGATTTATGACATCATGTTACTAACTAATAAAATCAATTTCATATTACTACGTACATATATATGATTTTAAACTGCTGGAGTTAAAGATATAGAATCAAATAAATTGCTTACTTGTCAACAAAGACATTTGAAAAATTTAAGGACATTAAGTACACTAAACATTGGGAAACTGGTTTATTAGCACTAGGTTTCAGTTAAAGGGACCTAAAAAAGGGTGGCTGCAAAAAATGTAATCCAGGGTGTGCATTGCAGGCAAAGTTGGGCGATAACTTCGCCTTGGGGCTCAAAACTTCGCCCTGGGTTTCCCGAAAAGGGAAGTTCGAGTCGCCCTGTTTTTCTGGGTCGTAAGATCAATATTTCGTCAAAATGACTGACGCCAGTACATCAAATTTCAACGCCAATTAACAAAGCCCCCTTTCATTTATCAGCGTTAATCGCATCACCGACCCTGATTGAGCTTTGATCTTGATAGGTGTTGCCGACATCAAGTCGGTAAAATTAACACCACGGCAAAGCCAACGGTAGTACAGTCAATCCACTAAGTGACGAGCGAAAGAGCTTTGATCCCGTTACATTTTGCCGACTTAATCTATCCATCTGCTTTAGCGGCAGGTGTAAAGCGCATTCTGATCATGGTCTTTATTGATTTCTTACGTTATGATTTAGATTTTCTTATCTTTCAACGGGGGGGGGGGGGGGATAACTAGCAGGGTAGATATGACAAGACAGTACTCACTTAGGCAGGCTTATAATGATCGTCACATTCTTCTAAGTTCAGAATGTTAATGCTGGTCGTGTAGACAAGTGCAGGACAGCGCATCAGGTTATGATCTACATCGTTTATCATAGAATTTTATGATTGCGAAAGTTCTGCGAACAGTGTAACCCCTACGCCGGGCTGCACTTTTCGCCAATGCATTACCCGAGACTTACTCATTCTCGTCGAATCGTAGTCTACGTTGTTGTCACATATTCAGTTTCGTGTTGGGGATGAACCGGCAAATGAACAATCTTATGTTTAAAAAAAAAAACTGGAAAAATTGGCTACCAGTGCGAGTTACGCATTTACATCAATGCAAACGGGATTACCGAGCGTAAAACCGGTAGTGCAACCGTTAAAGACGGTAACCACTGCACGTTAATAGGTCAGACACATGTCTAATCCCACTTGTTGATTTCAGTTTCAGATCAAAGGACACCGCCTCTGACACGTGCAACTCAATGTGTCAGATTGAACCGAGAGACGGGAGAAGGTATCTTAACCCAGACATACGCTGATAGCAAAGACTCGTATCAGCCTGCGCAATATTGTAATGCGATTGGTGTTTTCTGACCGCCAATAAGGTCTTTGATAAATGAGCGTCACCGTTACCCTTTGAAAAGCGAATACTTCCGAAGAAGCTTATCAGTCTGCACTCTTCGCATGTTCCATAAGATACACTTTATGTGGTGCGGGTCATGAGTTCACCGGACTTCCCATGCAGCGACTGTCCGCTGTGACTTGAAATATTTTCTATAAGTCGGGTAAAATAAGACCTTACACCATCTGAAACTGAAGTTAATCAGAGTCCTCCTTTGATAGATTGTTCATCGAGTTAGCTTTCATCAGACTTTGCAAATGCGCATCAATCTGCGTCATATGCACACGCAATTAAGTACCTTTTAAAAGTAGCCTTCGGAGCGGTGAGATCGCTTCCACGCGTTTGGCATTGTGGGTGTGCAAACGTCCAAACCAGCCTGCTCAGTCTTGTCCTAATGGTCAGATTTTGTTTCAACAAACAAATAGACTGCGCTATGTACGGTGCTGGTGTAGAATTAACTTGAGAAAACTCAGACCGGCATTGAGCCGACGACCGAAATCGCGACTTCTGATCAATGTTTTTCCGTACAAACAAGCTATGGATCGGCGGAAGTTATATAATAGAGGAACAAGACTCGGATCAGCCTGGGCATCCGCGCTATCAGAATCTTGTCTTTTCGCATCAATATGTATGGATGCTGAGAAATATCTAGCCAAGACATACACTCTGAACAGTCTCTGCAGATGCGCAAGCTGTCGGAGACCTCATTGGTACATTCCGTGTCGGAACACACTGATCGTAAGCAAACTTCAAAGACACCGCTATAGACACTGATATCGATCGATGGCACGTGCAGATTTGTACAGGTGTGTCAGGAAGAAAGATACTTGATGCGCATTCAAAGAAAACTGACATAGATCAGCCTGCAAGTCCACGCAGTCTTATCGGAGTCTTCTGTGCTCACATTTTAAACGTACATGAATGAACAACGATCAGTCTGCGCTGATGTGGGAATTTATTACGAATTGGGCCGGGAACAAAGTTACTGACAAGGTCATAACTTGTACTTTCAGTTTTGCGTTTTAACTCCGGTAGGACCTAAAAAAATTACAAACGTCCCACTTCGCCTTGTTTCTTTAGAAGTCGCTCGGCTTCAGCTGGAAAGCGACTTCATGTCGCTCGTTTTCTGGGGCCCAGTGCACACCCTGGTAATCACATAGCTAGCATGAATGACTGTATTCTAAAATTTGCAAAAGTTGATTTTAACCTATAATGATGAGTCAGAAATGTGCTAGAGAAGTGGCAAACAATGCATACCCTAAACAGACTGCTTCTTTAGAAGCAGTCTGATCAGGGTAAAAATTGTTTGCTTTAAATAGGTGCTTTAGATTAAACATATTTTATTGCAAAAAGACAAAGGGATTGGACACAAGTTATACACAACATTATATAGTCCTCTCCCTAAATGTGACAAGTAATCTACAAATGGTACAATGGTAAATATGATACTTTTTTTGAACGGAAATACATTTTTATTACTTTAAAGGAGCTTTCTGTTAGGCCTAATATATACAAACTGAATACATTGCAAACTAATAAGCCAAAGCTATATATCTTGGCCTTCAAATTTCAAGGCATAAAATTTACCTTTAAACAGGGGGCAGAACTTCCATACATAGAGACAGCTGGTTCCCGAGAACTGGCCTAGTGACAGCTCCAGAAAGAAGAGCGGGAAACCACATAATATTAGGAAGAAGAAGAATGGTATCAGAAAAGCACCTGAAAAATTAATAATCAGTTATTACTGAGGTGAATGAGTACAATTTCAGGGGAAGCAACTCTGTCATTCTCATTTTTGCCTTCCTTCTCGATAGGGATCAACTCTCATAGGAAACAATTTGCTCCCCTAAATTGCTTCCTTTAAGAGTTGACCCTATTTTGGAAGGGCTATGTCATCCAGGGAAGCAAACAGGAAGTCGCAGAAGTTATTCCCCTTTCTAACAAGAATTCGGAAGGAAAGGCTATGTCACTACTGCAAAAAGGTCTGTCTCCCTTGATTACTCAAATTGCCCACATTAATTCCTAATTTTCGTCGTTTAGAATGGAGATAAGCACTTTAGATAAACGTGAGTGATTATATCCAAAACAGCATGGAAAGAAGATCATGGTCAGCAAATGATGCTGCTGCTATTGCAGAAACAACCTCATGGAGTAAGCTTTCATCACAGAAGCTCTTTTAGACTCTGAGAAAAGGAGTTAACACAGAGGGAGGTCATAAATTTGGTTATGTTTAGCAGAGCATGAAAATTAGGTCAAGGTCAGCAAACTACACGGGTGTAGCTGAGACAACATCATGAGTTAGCTTAAACTCTATGTCACTTCTGCTTGCCAAAGCAGTTGCAACAAAAATGGCAAAAACACAGTGAGTTACATGTATATCCATGTATAGTCCGTTTGCTCCCATGTGCAAATGGGGTTTTGCTTATTTTCTCGAAAACGATGAAAGTTCCATCAAATGTTCCAATGTCCTAATGATTCCTATAACTATACATAACAGAATACGGAAAGTCCTAATTTTTGGGTGCTTTTGTAAAATATTTTCCATTGACCTTAATGCAACAACTGAGCAGTTTCACTAAAGGGCGTCGTATGCTTGTTAGAACAGCCAAAATATTGTTGATAGGCAATAGCGTAAACTCGTAGTTTACTACAGGTGTGGGCGTATATGAATGAAATAGTAAAAGTATTCATCTGTCCGCACGCGTAACGCATGGTATCACTGGTCAGGTGATACTATGCTGTAAATAAATATTGAACTATTATATTATTTTGCGAGTAAAAAGTGTATGTTTTGAAATTTGATAATATATGGGTGAAACAAAAAGTAGAAAAAATGGATTTAGAATAAAATTTAAATTAATTATGCAAATTTTGTTCTAGGGATAGCGTACATTGGTCACATGCTCTAACACGTAAAACTAAATGGGAATTCCAACAGCCAACTTTTACTCCCTTGTAATTAAGAGGTGAAAATGACATGTTTTAGGTCCTGTTTTTGTATAGAAACTTTTTTATGCAAGACCTCACATTTCTGCAAAATTATGATTTTGTTATGTATAGGATGAAAATAGCCATCAGAGGAGATGGCAAATCCCCCGACCGAAGACCCCCATGGGCCTTGGTAAAAAGGGTGCACTTCAAAACACATATTAGTAATATATTGTCGTTCTTTTATGCTTTTGATTGACATTAACTGTTAACAGATGCATGATTATCTAACACTCAGACTAAAACAGTATGCTTGACTGCTAAAAAGAGGTAATATCTCAAACAGCCACCATATACACAAATGTATAGCATACGATACATTCAACTTTCAAAATGTGTGAATAACTTCTAAAGTACAAGCCCTACAAACCTAATTTTGAGCTCTCTAGTAAGTGGATTTAGACAAAGAATCCAAATCTGGAAAAAAAAAAATTTTTTTTTTTTGGGGGGGGGGGGGGGGGGGGGGGGGGGGGGGGGGGGGTGCAGGAGGGGTCACGGGAATGTGGAGGGGTAAGAGAGAGTTAGGAACACTGATAAGATATCACAGCATGATCATCAATATTCTAAAAGGTACACGGTTATTCAAATTCTGGAGCTGGCCAGGGTTATACAGTTATGGAGCAGAGACTCAAACAGCAGCTCAAACTACCAAAGGGAAATAATTCACTGAGTCTAAAAGCAAGAGTTATCATTCATGTATGAGACAAATTGTCATGACCTGTTCTGCATATCTGTGAAGTATCATGAAAATATTTCAAAAGGTATTCAAGCTATGGAGCGGACACCTAAAATCATCAAAGGGAAATAACTCCAAAAGTAAGAAAGCAAGAGTTGTCATTCTTATTCGCGACACATCATCATGACCTGTTCTACATATCTGTGAAGTATCATGAAAATATTCCAAAAGGTATTTCAAGTTATAGAGCGGACACGAAATCAGACCTAAAACCATCAAGGGGAAATAACTCAAAAAGTAAGAAAGCAGGAGTTGTCATTCTTGTTCGCGACACATCGTCATGACCTGTTCTACATATCTGTGAAGTATCATGAAAATATTCCAAAAGGTATTCAAGTTATAGAGCCGACACAAAATCATACCTAAAATGATCAAGGGGAAATAACTCAAAAAGTAAGAAAGCAAGAGTTGTCATTCTTTTTCGCGACACACCGTCATGACCTGTTCTACATATCTGTGAAGTATCATGAGAATATTCCAAAGGGTATTCTAGTTATAGAGCGGACACGAATATGCCAAAAAATCACACCTAAAACTATCAAGGGGAAATAACTCAAAAAGTAAGAAAGCAAGAGTTGTCATTCTTGTTCGCGACACATCGTCATGACCTGTTCTACATTTCTGTGAAGTATCATGAAAATATTCCAAAGGGTATTCAAGTTACAGAGCGGACACGAATCTGCCAAAAAATCACCAAAGGGGAGATAATTCAAAAAGTACAATAGCAAGAGTTACCATTCTTGTACGCGACACATCGTCATGACCTGTTCTATATAACTGTGAAGTATCATGAAAATATTCCAAAGGGTATTCAAGATACAGAGCGGACAAGAAAGTGTTTACGGATGGACGGACAGACGGATGGACGGACGGACGGACGGACGGACGGACGCCAGGCTCATTGCTATATCCCCCGAACCTTTCGGTAACCTTTCGGTCGGGGGATAAAAATTAAGAATGAGCGATTCGAAAATCTTTTACCTTTCACCAATTTTGAGAAAAAATTGGGGATGCCGTTTGCATTTGGGAGCAAACGGACTATACCTTAAGTTTAAGACTGGTGTCGCACAAGGAGAATATAAACACAATTCTGTATCAGACTGTTTCAGGTTCTAAAAGTATCATCCTAAAGGAGTAGACATTTAAACCTTTGAAATAAAAAAAAAAAATCTTGGGACATTGACTTTACAGTCATGTACCTCAGTCATTAAATGACAACTAAGATCATGGATGGTGTACCAGTAAAGCAGGCTATCTATATTGAATCCGACATTTAAGATGCAAGACCAAGTTTGGACTTCCTTGTACAATCTGCATGAACAGGATTGTACACTACATCATGCTAATATTTCATGCTATTTTCACCACATCGTCACCTTAGCGCAAAAAGTCTATAACTCCAATTAAAATATATAAACACTTATTGACGATATGAGGAAACTGACAAATCAGATTCTATACTGTAAACTGTAATTCATTTTTTTTGTATTTTGACATTTGCTTGTAATGCTTGCTTATTACAGTATGCATAAAATAATGATAAAACATGGGTACCATATATGACATATACTAACATTTAAAGCCCCAAAAATGAAACTAGTTAAATTTGCAAACAATTAAGATCCAGATGAGGGGGCCTATAATAAGCCACCTCATCTGGATCTGCACAGCTTGCCCTCTTGTGTTTGAATTCTCGGAAATATCGGATGATACAGCTTGGACAAAACATTTTTTGGAATTTTGCAGACCTAAATTTTGTTGTCTGCTTTTTAGGCACTTTATATGATAGAAGTCAGAACCTTACCTCCTCCATTTTGCATGACCAGATATGGAAATCGCCATATGTTACCCACACCAACAGAGTAGCCAACTACTGAGAGAATGAACTCAATTTTTCTCGACCAAACACCACGTTCGTAATCATCATGCTCCGCCCCTGACCCAGTTCCTGAGCTAGAGCCATTCGTATCATCCCCTACTGGACATTCTGTACTTGTTAGCTCATATTTTCCCTCTTTGGAGTTCTGTAAAATGAACAAGAAATGTTACAGTGTGTAACAAATGCCCCCGAAGGCCCCTTAAACTGACCTTTGAGTCCTGGTTGTGACCTTGACCTTGAGCGTGGAGCCTGAGTCTTGCACATGACATACATTCTTATTTGTGACTGTGCCCCTGGCCTTGGGCAACAAAACCATAATTTGTGAATCATCTCATTATTTTTTCCCTTTTCATGAAAATTAATGAAGTTTGATTAAGTAGCTTTTAAGTAATTGAGGATAAATGATTTGATCTTTGACCTCTGGCTATGACCTTGACCTTGGGATCATAAATATTGTGTATAGCACACCTTCTCATTATGGTTTACCTTTCTGTGAAGTTTGATGAAAATCCCTTCAGCAGGTTTCAAGTTATGGCAGAGGCAAGATTTGACCTTTGACCCCTGATTGTGACCTTGACCTTGAATGTGGTAACCTAAATCTTATGTGTGACACACCTTCTCATTATGCTTCTTCTTTCTGTGAAGTAATTTGCTTCAGTAGTTTATAAGTTATTGCTGAGACACGATTCTGAGACACAATTTGACCTCTGACCCAACTGTAGCCTTGACCTTGGGCGTAGGGAACTAAGTCTTGTGCGCGACACACCTTTACATTATGCTTTATCTATCTGTAAAGTTTCATCAAATTTGCTTCAGTAGTTTTAAAGTTATTGCTGAGACACGATTTTGAGACATTATTTGACCTCTGACCCAATTGTGGCCTTGACCTTGGGCGTAGGGATCTAAGTCTTGTGCGCGACACACCTTTACATTATGCTTTATCTATATGTGAAGTTTCATCAAATTTGCTTCAGTAGTTTTAAAGTTATAGCTGAGACACGATTTGTAACGGACGGACGGAAAGACGGACGGACGGACGGACAGACGGACTGACGGTGCGATTTTAATATGCCACCCGAAGTTCCTTCGGGGGCATAAAAACATAGAGTGCATGATATTAACCAGTTTTAGACTGGAAACACGTTTTGGGGACATGTGCAAACAATCCAGACCCAGATCAGATGCCGCAAAATGCGGCATCTGATCAGACTCAACATTGTTTGCTTACAGAAATTTCTATGGAAAATACAACCAGAGGACTACTGGTCCTGCAGCTCACCTGAGTCCATTCATCCTCAGCCCTCAAGGGTAAGTAACTCTAAAGGGAATAGTACAATGCAGCCGAATTTTGAATTTATCTGAGATTTTATGCCTGTCCAAGTTACCAGAAAGTTTAATGAAATTTCAATAAAAAAAAGAAAGTCCCTATGCCTGGGACAAGGTCAAATATGGGCTCTTTAAAGCAATCAAAGGCAACTACCTGCAAGACAATATGTACGACATGGCCAATTTGAACTTGTTCCAGAGTTTATGCCTGTCCTGGTTATCAGCAAGTTTGATCAAGTTCCGATAAAAAATAAAGTTGCTATGTCCATAACAACATTTTCCCGCTTGAAAATCTATTGAAAAGTTTTTCAGTCTTTAAGGGCAAGTAACTCTGATATGAAGATTTCTATCTGAACCAAATTCAAACTCATCCAAAATTTTACGCCTATCTTTATTTTCTGAAAGTTTCAAAGAGTTGCAGTTAAAAAAAAAAAAAAAAGCATGTTTATGGAAGGATGTCCATGCTTATTTTGCCACTTACCAGCTCAACAGAACCATCCTGTAACTCTTCTGAATCATTTTCAGCCATTATTCCTTTTTCATTGGTCAGTGAACACTCAATTTTTATTTTGTAATTCCACAGCCATATGCATGAGAAAATTTGGATCAACACTTTTCTTCTTCATATTGCTTCATACTAAACATATTGTAAGTTTTCTAGATCATATTACTCCATCAGAATAAATTGTGCAGTCTAAACAGGATCTATCTTTTCCAGTTTGTGGGAAATCATCTGAATCTTCTTATGGGCATTTCTAATATGGTTTGTAAAGAAAGTAGAAAACCACCAAAATTTTCATTTAGAAATCCAAAAATTGTTGTGGTTCATTTAGAACTGGTTTCATTAAGAATTTACATTAAGGTGAATAGTACACTTTCAGGGGAAGAAACTCTGCCATTTTCATTTTTGCCTCCCTTCTCAATGTAGGCCAACTCTTATAGAGAAGTATTTGCTCCTCTATGACCAAATTCTTTCCTTTAAGAGTAAAACCCATTTTGGAAAGCCTTTGTTATCCATGGAAGCAAACGTTATCCATGGAAGCAAACAGGAAGCCACAAAAATAAATTGCCTCCCTTTGTAAAAATGGTGGCAAACATGGCAGTGTACCCATCCATCATAAGAATTTACAGTAAAATGCAGTTTCCAACACTCAAGCCAGAACAGCAATATTCACTAATATTGTCCAACAAGTGAGCTAAAAACACATCCACAAACACCACCCAAATAAATTCCTAAGAATGTCTTGATATTCCAAATGACATTTACGAGCCAAAAATATAGCAGAAACATAGATGAAGGAAATAGCAGAAAATATCAGAACTGTCTGAATTGAATGAAACATGACATAGGTTAAGTTACCTGACATTACCTGAATTATTACATATATTGAGACACCAAAACATTACCTTACTACCATATTCATCATATTAAGCGCACATACCCTAATATTAGGACACCTAAAACCATTAATTTTCCATTTCTTCCAAATGATTGTTACTGGTTCCCCGTTTCAAAAAAAACTTCTGAAAATCAAGAAACTAATATTTTGTCTCGTTGGTTTTGATTGGCTGTTGATTTTTGTAGGCGGAGCGACCAGACTAGAACCGGAGATGATCGAACTCGCTCAGAGGTATTTTGGCTGTGGCTGAGTTACTACCATTTAGCTTCTCAATAATGCCCCCTTTCGTGAAATGTAACGCCCCTGGGGCGTTAATAGGATTAATACAGTATGACAGTAAGGAAACAGCAAAGGTGTTCCAATACACAGACTTACTGACTTACTTTACCATGACAGTATTTAACCTGACAGTAACCTGTTAACCTTTGGGTGAGTGTTCAGTGCCAAGAACCAGTCAAATTAACTCTGACTTAACCACCTGAGCATTGAACTCACTCAAGAAAATAGAACTGTGTCAGGAACTGCATATGCCCCCAAAAATGCCATAGTAACACATTATGATGACTTAGATTTCACTCAAAAAAGAGAATTATATTATTTGAGGATGAATTATAGGTTTGAGAAAATTACACTTTTCCATTGTAAGAGTTTCAGGTTACCCCTGGTTAACTATGTATATTCAAGGGCTGTTAAAAAATGAAATAGAGTCCTAGTTCCTAAACAATCTGGTAATTGTGGCTAAACAAATTTGTTAAGCCACGATTACCAAGTACTTCTGGAACATGACCCTTTTTCGTTTTGTTAAGCCTCTTTTACATTTTGTAACAACCTTAGAAACATAGTTAACCTGGTGTGAGGTAGCATCTCACTTATAATTCGAGAGTAGCATGGCATACACTGTTTGCATGCTCTGATACCAATGACATCATGGAATTATTACCATAGCAATGATGGAATTACCAACTGTGTTGGCCACTAAAGCAGGTTTTACTGTATGACATCATTGGTATCGAAGCATGGCAAACAGTGTATGCCATTTCCACCAGTTTTTCAATGACATTATAAATTGAAATTTTTTCAACAGGAACTTCAGATTTTCTCAAACAAAATCATTATTTTCAAGTCATTTAATTCCATGTTTCAAACAGGTAGAATGGACTACAGGAGGTCAAGCCCATATCCATTTCCAGCATATTTGGACTTTCACATAGAAAGTTCTACTCTTTGTGAAAATAAGTTGAACTCAACAAATGAGCCAAGACACGACAAAACCAACAAAGTCGCATGTGCACCCATCGAAGACTAAGATCAGCCTCGGCATCCGCCCAGTTTGATCAGATTCTTTGCTGAGCACTTAAAGGCTAGCTAAGGGTCTAAGCAACCTCTATATGGACAGTGAAGACTCTACTCAGACTGAGTGGATGCCCAGGCTGATCTGAGTCTGCGCTGGGTGCAAAACCACTTTGTTGGTTTTGTTGTGTCGCGGCTTGTATAAGTGTTGGACCCAACAAAATGATAGTTAAAGTCTCCATAGTCCTATCAAAGGTAAACAAGAGGGCCATGGTGGCCCTGAATCGCTCACCTGAGCATTAATCAGTTCACTGGCTCTGGTGAAGATTTATAAGAGTTTTTACCATACTAACATTTGACCTAGTTTTTGACCCGACATGACCCAGTTTCAAACTTGGCCTGCATATTGTAAGAATAAACATTCTGACACAGTTTCATTGAGATTGGATCAAAACTGTGCCCTCTGGAGCGTATACAAGGTCGTTCTTATATTTGACCTAGTGACCAAGTTTTTGACCCCACACGACCCAGTTTCAAACTTTACCTAGATTTCTTTAAGATAGACATTCTGACAGAGTTTCATGAAGATTGGATCAAAACTGTGCCCTCTAGGGTGTACACAAAGTTTTTCTAAGATTTGACCTTGAGCCGACGTGACTCAGTTTCATAGGGGGCTTAGATATATGGACAATAAACATTTTGACATAGTTTCATGAAGATTGGATCAAAACTATGCCTTCTAGTGCTTACACAACATTTTCTAAGATTTGACCTAGTGACCTAGTTTTTTACCCGACATGACTTACTTTCAAACTTGGCCGAGAGCTTATGAAGATAAACATTCTGACAAAGTTTCATAAAGATTAGATCAAAACTGCGTCCTCTAGAGGGTACACAAGGTTTTTCTATGATTTGACCTAGTGACCTAGTTTTTGACCCGACATGACCCAGTTTCAAACTTGTCCTACATATTATGAGGATAAACATTCTGACAAAGTTTCATGAACTTTGGATCAAAACTGTGCCTTCTAGAGCGCACACAAGGTTTTTCTAAGATTTGACCTAGTGACCTAGTTTATGACTCGACATGACCCAGTTTCGAACTTGGCCTAGAGTTTATGGAGATAAACATTCTGACAATGTTTCATAAAGATTGGATCAAAACTGTGTCCTCTAGAGCGTACACAAGGTTTTTCTATGATTTGACCTAGTGACCTACTTTTTCACCCGAGGTGACCCAGTTTCGAACTTGTTCTAGATATTATGAGGATAAACAGTCTGACAAAGTTTCATGAATTTTTGGATGAAAACTGTGCCTTCTAGAGCGTACACAAGGTTTTTCTAAGATTTGACCTAGTGACCAAGTTTTTGACCCGACATGACCCAGTTTCAATCTTATCCTACATATTATGAGGATAAACATTCTGACAAAGTTTCATTAACTTTGGATCAAAACTGTGTCCTCTAGAACGTTCACAAGGTTTTTCTATGATTTGACCTAGTGACCTTGTTTTTGACCTGACATGACCTACTTCCAAACTTGGCCGAGAGTTTATGGAAGTAAACATTCTGACAAAGTTTCATAAAGATTAGATCAAAACTGTGTCCTCTAGAGCATACACAAGGTTTTTCTATGATTTGACCTAGTGACCTAGTTTTTGACCCTACATGACCCAGTTTCAAACTTGTCCTACATATTATGAGGATAAACATTCTGACAAAGTTTCATGAACTTTGGATCAAAACTGTGCCTTCTAGAGTGTACACAAGGCTTTTCTAAGATTTGACCTAGTAACCTAGTTTTTGACCCAACAAGACCCAGTTTCGAACTTGGCCTTGAGTTTATAGAGATAAAAATTATGACAATGTTTCATAAAGATTGGATCAAAACTGTGTCCTCTAGAGCAGACACAAGGTTTTTACTATGATTTGACCTAGTGACCTAGTTTTTGACCCGACGTGACCTAGTTTCAAACTTATCCTAGATATTATAAAGATAAATTTTCTGATTAAGTTTCATGAACTTTGGATCAAAACTGTGCCTTCTAGAGCGTACACAATGTTTTTCTAAGATTTGACCTAGTAACCTAGTTTTTGACCCGACATGACCCAGTTTCGAACTTGGCCTTGAGTTTATAGAGATAAAAATTCTGACAATGTTTCATAAAGATTGGATCAAAACTGTGTCCTCTAGAGCGTACACAAGGTCTTTCTATGATTTGACCTAGTGACCTAGTTTTTGACCCGACGTGACCTAGTTTCAAACTTATCCTAGATATTATAAAGATAAATTTTCTGATTAAGTTTCATGAACTTTGGATCAAAACTGTGCCTTCTAGAGCGTACACAATGTTTTTCTAAGATTTGACCTAGTAACCTAGTTTTTGACCCGACATGACCCAGTTTCGAACTTGGCCTTGAGTTTATAGAGATAAAAATTCTGACAATGTTTCATAAAGATTGGATCAAAACTGTGTCCTCTAGAGCGTACACAAGGTTTTTCTATGATTTGACCTAGTGACCTAGTTTTTGACCCGACTTGACCCAGTTTCAAACTTGTCCTAGATACTATGAGGAAAACATTCTGACAAAGTTTCATGAACTTTGGATGAAAACTGTGACTTCTAGAGCGTACACAAGGTTTTTCTAAGATTTGACCTAGTGACCTAGTTTTTGACCCCACATGACCCAGTTTCGAACTTGGCCTTGAGTTTATAGAGATAAAAATTCTGACAATGTTTCATAAAGATTGGATCAAAACTGTGTCCTCTAGAGCGTACACAACGTTTTTCTATGATTTGACCTAGTGACCTAGTTTTTGACCCGACTTGACCCAGTTTCAAACTTGTCCTAGATACTATGAGGATAAACATTCTGACAAAGTTTCATGAACTTTGGATGAAAACTGTGACTTCTAGAGCGTACACAAGGTTTTTCTAAGATTTGACCTAGTGACCTAGTTTTTAACCCGACATGACCCAGTTTCGAACTTGGCCTAGATTTAATAGAGATGAACATTCTGACAATGTTTCATAAAGATTGGATCAAAACTGTGTCCTCTAGAGCGTACACAAGGTTTTTCTATGATTTGACCTAGTGACCTAGTTTTAGACCTGACGTGACCCAGTTTCGAACTTATCCTAGATACTATGAGGATAAACATTCTGACAAAGTTTCATGAACTTTGGATGACAACTGTGCCCTCTAGAGCGTACACAAGGTTTTTCTAAGATTTGACCTAGTGACCTAGTTTTTGACCCGACATGACCCAGTTTCGAACTTGGCCTAGATTTTATAAAGACTAACATTCTGACAAAGTTTCATAAAGATTGGATCGAAACTGTGCCCGCTACAGCGTACACAAGCAAAAGTTGACGGACGTCCGTCCGGACGTACGACGGACGACGGACATCAGGGTATCCCAAAAGCTCACCCTGAGCACTTCGTGCTCAGGTGAGCTAAAAACGTCAAAATACAAATCATTATGAAACCTGTACAGCCTTCAGAATTGATGAAAATGTGTCGGTCGATGTGCTTTTTTGTAGCATATAACTGGCAAAACAGAAGGAACAAGGTATTTTGAAAAAATTATAAGTCTCTCCATAAAAATACGGGTTTTGTCTCTGGTTCCAAGTTAAGCAATGCAATAATGCAACAGCGACACAATCAATGGGATCCTTGCGTAATTTTTTTGTACAATGTATTTTTATCACTTGTTAAACGCCTGTACCTTATATTTTTACCGCCTGTACCTTGTCTTTTTATCATGAAATAAAGCTTGTGAAATCGAAAGTAGGTCATTTTGGTTGGCAACTAAAATGACCTAGTTATTTTTTCAAATCTATTTTATGGTTAACTCAAGGACGTTTTGATTTTTCAAAGCCCGCCAATCACGATAATAATCAATGGCGAAACTGTAGTGAGAAGTTTGCAGCGATACCTCACGATAAAACGATATTTCATGCTGATAGAGCAATGGGGCCTTTAAGGAAATGAAATGTGATAAAACTGAACCATATAAAACATCAAACCACGCTCCAGGTTATTGTGCTCTTTATATTCAATAGCTAATATGGAATTTGATGTAATTCTACATGTATTTTCTCCATAAATAACCATCTTAGAACATCAGATTCTGCTTTAAGGCCCCTGACCCGAGCTCAAAAGCTGTGCCCTATCAACACAGCTACCTCACATACTGTGGCCCATTTAATGAGGAGTAATTCAGAGCTCCAGATAAGAGGGGGTATTGAGGATATTTTGAAGATAATTCTTCTTATTTCTAAAAGAAAACATTATGTTGCGACCCCTCATTAGAACCGTCTCGACAAGACAGTTCTAATGATGGGTCACAAAATATGTTTTTATAGAGAAATGTGGATAATTATTCCTAAATTATCTCTGTTACCCCTTCTTATCTGGAGCAATAGAGCATTTAGAATTAGCGGATACAACACTACATTTCTGACATTTTTTTTCAAAGGGAAACATCATTTGTGACTTTGCGTTTGGTTCCCCAGACAATGAAATCCTTCCAAAGAGATGACTACTCTTATAGGAAAGAATTTGCTCCATAAAGAACAAATTCTTTCCTTTAAGAGTTGACTTTCATTTAGAATGGAGGCAAAAATGAAAATGACAGAGTTGTTTCCCATTCACCATAATTTCAAGCAGAATAAACAGAAATTATCATAATGACCCTAAAACTTTGGACACTTGAAATTCTGACAATTATTGTTCGAAAATTCTTAGAAAGTTGATTTTACACACATTCATGCATCCAAAATTTATGATGCTTAGTGAATGGCAAACATTGTAGACCCTGTTCAAACTGCTCCTTGGTCTGGGTCTACAATGTTTGCTCAGACCTGTCTGTCTGAATACTTAGGGTCATTACGGTATCCCGGAATTATTATCAAATACTTTTCAACATGAAACTGTATCAAAATGAACAAGAACAAATCTATGACCTGGACTGTGGCTTCAATACTTGACTCCAGTATTTTTGTTGAGGAAATGGTCAGCCCTGCAATCAGCCCTATGAAGATGTAACAAAATATTAGATACCATAAAACCTTAAGCATTTTGGATGAGGCATGTCTCAGCATTTGGGAATTTCCTAGGCCAAATTTAGGGCCAAATAATGGCCCCTATCTTTCCAATTTACTATACAAATTTCCCCAAAGGAAGAAATTTTCCCAGATTCTCTTTCAGTTCTATACTATGCAAAATATATTTAGCAAATTTTTATATTTTGCAATTTTTCTCATTACTGAAGTGAAACATTGAGCAAAATTAAATTGAATTGAAAGGAACCATATTTGGGGCTTAAGATACCATGGGATTACAGAAGCCATCTTTAAAAACGATATGGGGGAAAAGCGATAAGCACAGAAGGGGTCATTAGCCGAAATTCGCACCCATTGAAAAGCAACATAAAACTGGTAAGCATGTTATTTTTTGTACAGTATTTCGCAACATTTTCATGCTCAGTTTTCTTGTCAAAGCTATTGATTGTGTAAAAGATATGGTTAAGCTTAACAGCTGACGAATCTTGGCATGTGCCATTGACGTTAAAACGTATTAATTCGGTCCAATGTGCAATGATTCACGGGTGCTGAAGTTCAATACAGAATCAAAACCCGAGAAAAACGATAGCGTAGAATTAAAGGTCACACCATGATTAATTTAACTGTGAAGTTTCTTCATTGAAGTATAATGTAACTGTGAGAAAATGATGACGTTAGTCTAAGACTTTTGACTTATGCTCAGTAACTGGGAAGAATTTTCTTTCTGAATGGTTTACATTATCATATTGGTAGCTACCAACAATCATACACTCAAAAGGGATTGAAGAAATACCGATCAGAAACAAGTTTTTAAGACGATAACGTAAAAACAAGGAAAAACGTCAAATTTTCGAACTTTGTAAACCTCATACTCGTAACATATTCAAATGTTTTAGAGCGTTTTTCTTTATTTTAACAGCAAACCAGCCGCCTCATTATGGTTGTGGCTTTTGTACATGATCATAAATGTCATTCAGATACAATGGTCATAAAAACTGACATCACGATAGTTCAAACGCTACAATTGAGCAATCTTGAATCTGTTACCTGCCAGTCCATCTCGAATGATCGGCCTTTATATCTTTATGCAGTAAACTGACAATAAAATCCTAATATGGTGGATCTAACACATACAAAATAATTGCTATATTTATTGTGCATAGTATACACTACCTACAATGTGTTATTACAGGATTCTGCATGCGCGTGCTAACGTTACGATTTTCTACGGCTTTCGATGAAGATTTCTCATGTTAACGGCCGTTTAGCAGACGATTTTAACAAAATAAACATATACTTTCATATTTTGATGCAAATCGAGCCTTTTATTCTGTGCTGAAGAATTCCAACTCATATTGGCATCCCACTGCACGTAAAAATTTTCGGTTTTCGGCAGGTTTATCGAAATAGGCTTGGCGAGAATCCAAGTCATCATAAGCAGGTTTTACTGGCTAAATTTACTCCTGTATTTGTCCATGCAGAGGAATATTGCACTCAATTGTAAATTTTTACCGATATTCACTGCAGCATGCACGAAAATATGAAAAAATATAAATTTTAGAAAAAAGGTTTTATAGTTTTCTACGGCTAATCCAAACCTTATGCATTGGTTTTCGAATGTTATGCTAACGTATTCTACGGTGAACGTTTATGTTTCCTACGGTGAATATTGTGACATGAAAAGCAAAAATTGTAAAATAGAGATGATAAATCTATTTGTGCAAGGCGATTTTATCAAATGTTTTAAGAACCACCTGTCCTGATCGAAATAAGAACCCAAGATCTCCGAAAATATCATGAGAACCTTAGTGATCATAACTTCAAAGCAAAGTTTTATGACTGTAAAACATCTTAGAAAGACTGGCTGATCTTAGACTTAGCCGGTGCATGTATATAAATTATTAACTTGTTCTTTAACACAGAGGACCCTATTCGGAAACTAAACTCAAACTCAACGGTTGTCTCAAGGTAAGGTCGAGTCGTATTCACAGACATAAGTGCAGCTGGAGTAAACTCCAATTAGTAAGGTTTGGTCGAGGAATAGTGAAGCTCCCACGATGGTGACTGGAGATATTTCAGCGATTTCTTGGCTATGATATAACAATGCGAAGAGCACGACTACCAGAAGTTGTTGTTATAAGCAAGATGGCTTCTATGTTATATACATGTGTGTGTGTGTGTGTGTGTGTGTGTATGTGTGTGTGTGTGTGTGTGTGTGTGTGTGTGTGTGTGTGTGTGTGTGTGTGTGTGTGTGTGTGTGTGTCAAATTCATATTTTAAGGGTGCTGTGTTTAATAGACAAAGTTTTGTCATAATATTTAATTTGTATTTCCTTTCAGCTATAATGTCGTTTGAGAAAATATTAAGTCTAGTCTAGATTCAGACGTTTCAAAGAGAGAGAGAGAGAGAGAGAGCCCGACCCCGCACTCTTACTCACACGTGGTCGGGTCGGGCTATGTTTAGTGTCAACGAATCTTACTAGTGTAAGCTAGAGCATGGTTTGTCCGCTTGTACGGAGACATAATCCACGAGCTTTAGCAAGTGCGTTATCGACCGTACAGGCGGAAGAACCGCGTTCTTTCTCACTTGTAGCATGATACCCATTGTAGGCCTTGCACGTTATTGGGTATGTAATGTTAAAGATTTGGGTATCTGAGGATCGTACTATTAATCTGGATAATAAATGCTGTGCTTGCAGCAGGTGCGGGATGGGGTTCGGATTTCGTTTTACTCTTGTCGTCTGTCCTATCATCATTTCCTTCTTCCTCTCTCTCTGGGAGACCGCTCGATAAAGACTGAAACACTGTCTCAAATAGCCGTTAAACCCCAAACAAACAAACAACAACCCCAAACTTGTCAAAAACCAGTCAAATTTCTAATTTGACTGATATCTTAACAATTTTGAGCTACAATATAACTTTTAAAAAGGAACCTCTGACATTATTTACACATTTTTAGTGGAAACCAGATCTACAAAAAAGCGTAATTCGTTCAAAAACCTCTTCGGGACCCCTTTTTTAGGCTGACTTATCTCCAGTCAACATAAATGTATGTTCAAAATGTCACTGAGATCGAACAAATGCTGTGTAAGTTGAAGCCTAAACTGCGGACAGCAGACTGGCGGACAGATTGAAAACAGTATACCCCTACCCCAAACTCCTTTTGCGATATAGGTGGTAGTGGTGTGATTGTATATTCGAACGAACAAAAATCTTTTAAAGTGCTAAGTTCAATATGCACCTTTTCTTTTTGTTTTTTAATTTTCATTTTTATACAATATTAATAGAGGGTGTTCATCATAAATGTTCTACATTGACCTTAGCTACATAACCCTAGCTGACCTTGAATCAAGTACTGCTACATATCATTAGTTTCAAACACACACAAGAAAATAAATAATAATGATAAAAAAAAACAAAAAAAAAACAACAAACTAGAAAATTGTGTCTGTAAGACACTAATGATGCCCCCGTGCAGCTCCTGTCACAGGACATGTGTACATCCCTAAAGCACCTTTCAAGCAAAAATGCTATTTACAAAGAATCCACTGAAAAGCATTACACAAACTTTATAACCTACAGTGCAAAATGCAGCCCAAAATGACTAAGTTTAAAAGGCCATAATTCCTTCAGAATTATTTTTTTCCTATCAAAACCAACATGCACATCTTCATTATGTCCACAACAAGTTTCCAATAGCTGAAAACAGCCAATAAAAATTGTGGGAGGAGTTGATTACACAAAGTACTTACCCTACAATGCAAACATATAATGCCTAAAATGACTCTGTTCAAAAGGCTATAATTCTGTCAAAATTAATTCTAGCTCCAACAAAAACCCACATGCACATCTCCAATATATCCGTAACATGTATGCAAAGTTTGGAAAAGATCGATTGAAAACTGAGAGGGGAATTTATTACACAAACTCCACACCCTACAAATGTAAAAATTTGCCTAAATGACTAAGTTGAAAAGGCCGTAATTCTGTCAAAATTAATTCTAGCTCCAACAAAAACCCACATGCACATCTTCAATATGTCCACAACATGCATGCAAGGTTTGAAAAAGATCCACTGAAAACTGTGGGAGGAGTTGATTACACAAATTACATACCCTACAATGCAAAAATTTGCCTGAAATGACTAAGTTCAAAAGGCCGTAATTCTGTCAAAATTAATTCTAGCTCCAACAAAAACCCACATGCACATTTAATATGTCCACAACATGTATGCGTAGTTTGAAAAAGATCCACTGAAAACTGTGGGAGGAGTTGATTACACAAACTCTATACCGTAAAGTGTGACGAACGGACAGACAGACGGATGGATAGACAGGAGCAAATCTCAATGCCCCCTGACTATCGTCACGGGGGCATAAAAAACATTTGAATACAAAATATTACTGTCTTAAAATGGCTACTTTCTTCTCTCTTTTTTTAATTTCTAGTCCTCTCAGGATCAAAGTCAAATGTATGCAAGTTTGGTAAACCTAATATTAGAAAAATTCACATATGGTTATTGAAATTTAAGCGATTAAAAAGTATGGAACAAAAGACTTGTCGACAGACAGATGGATGAACGAACAGACGGACGGACCCCAATAGCATACATCGTATATTGGGGTGGGATGGGGTGAGGAGGGGGGGGGGGGGGGGTTGTGGAGGGGTACAATGATATAGAAACAAGCCCATAAGAATTAATTTTAGTATTATCGAAGTTATGCATTGCATGCAACAACGTCATCCCCGTGTCACTATACTAGTATATGCCTAGTCTGGATAAAAACCGTGGTATAAAAGCTGTTCACGAAACAGATAAAGAAAGCACATACGACGTGTGAAGGTAGAAAGGGGGTCGGGTGGTTTAAGGGGGGGACGGGTTCGGCTCGCAGAAACTACATGGTATTACCATGCAGGAGGTATGATTAAACAAAAATAAATACAATTATACGAGAATAGGAAAGTCGATTAAAGTTCCAGCCAACTTGCATACTGGAGGACGGGATCGAATTCATGACCGATGTTTAACAGGCAGGTAGCTCAACCACTACACCAAGAACGCATCTGCAGACACAGCAACGTAAACCGGACGGACTCTCAGACGTCAAGCAGAAAAGCATAGTTCCCGCGATATATTTATAATTTTTACGAATTTTAGTTATTTTGATCTAGTTCTACACTGTTAAGTCAACCCTGTCTCAAAATTTAGAGTCATTACAGTTTATATGTTTTAGGAGGTCTGATCTGGGTCCACAATGTCCTTTGCGTGATGTGAGTCGAACTGGAGTGTAGCTAGAGTCTCCTCCACGCAGTCAAAGTGAATACCAAAACTGTACTTGAACTTCACGCACTCAAGGCTTACTCGAGCGTCACTTCAACCGACCTTACTAAAGTATGAGTCGAGTATGAGTTTGGGTTGTGTTTGTGAATATGGGCCAGAGTGGTTTATTTTTGTGCATAATGATTACAACTTTGTGATTTATGACATCTTCAAAGGTTGATCTGTCTCTGAAACAATGGTAGCAATAAAATGTTCTTCTGAAAATATGAAGAAGCATTTATTTTTTACTTAAAGAGGTGAATTAAATGGATTTAGTCATGACTATTACAATTAAGATAGGAAGGAGAGAGTCATACCAATTTAATCCCCTATCTTAGGCCAGCAAAGAAGTTTGTATGAAGTTTCTTTCATTTATATTGTCATTTCTTGAAATCTGACTCACAAAATTCATAATGCAGAAGGTGAGAATGAATACCTGACTGATTGCTTGCTTTACGTCCACGGTAAACAACTATGGTCCTGTCAGGGCAGTCAGTTAACCTAACCACACTATTCCTGGGCAGGCTTAGACTTCCTAAGCGGTTAACCAGTACTAAGTTCGCCAGACTGCCCTTGTTGAATCTGCGGAAGGAGAAACGAAAGTATGTGGCCAGACCGGGTATCGAACCCAGGACCTCTGACTTATGAGTCAGGTGCCCTACCGATTGCGCTACGCGGCCCAGCGAGAATAAATACCACCGCCAAGAACAGTATAATACTGTATCATAGTTACGAATTTAACCGTAGAATGATATATCTTAGCCGAAAGAAACCATAACATCTACTGACGAAAACTATAACAAGAAATGATGAAAAAGGCAAATTAAGGCACAAAAGTGACTTTCCGGAAAGAGATTTAAGGTTGGCGGACAACATTATTATGTTTAAGAACCCGATTGAGGATTATATTCTACAAATATATGATGAAATGTCTACTTTCACTTTCTTCTCTATAAAAGCTGATTTCAGGAAGAATAAAGAACTAACCAGCCCGGAATATATGTATTGTTATGGTAAAACCTATTACATGCAAATTTTCATGTGAATAAAGACATATATACCTTAATTATCAAATTTTACTCCAGTTTTATAATTTGTTTACACGGTTTCTAATGACGTTTTCCCACAATTCTTTGTAAAACCGGTGAAAACCATAACGTTAACATACGCATACAGAATACCGCAATAACACATTGTAGGTAGTGGTATATATTGTGGTGAAAGTTTCATGATAATCAGACCAGAAATACCAAAGTTACAGATGTTTACATTCACATTTGTTACAGTTACTCATGAATAGTTCTGATAAAGGCAAATGCAAAGTAGTTAAACATGTTAAAGCTTTATTTTATGATTTTAACTGAATTTTACAACAGAGATCTTATTTTGATCATCCCATCAAATTTTCCCAATTTTGATGATTCATATGCTACTTTTCCCAAATTATAGGGCCCTATGTCCCGAGTTCAGAAAGGTAGGAAAATCTATGCCGCATGCAGTATCAACAAGGATAAGTCTACTTTTGTAGGTACTATAACAGTGCTCCAAATAAGAAGGGGCTATCAAGAGGGATAATTTTCTAAATTTTTCCATAAGAACATGTTATGACCCATCAGTAGAACCATCTCACCGAGACAGTTCTAAAGTGAGGTCACAACATATGTTTTTGTTGAGAAACAAGAAAAATTATCTTTAAATTATCCACACTCCCCCCTTTCATCTGGGGCTCTGTATAAGAATCTGCAGGTGGAGTACCTCAAAAACCCTAAATGTTGGGACAGCAGTGTCTGAGCAAACAGTGGGAACCCTGATCAGATTGCTCCAAAATAATAGAGGCAGAGCAGTCTGACCTGGATTTACACTGTATGCTATTCCTCAGAATGCTTTAGACAAAGCACAGATTAGTGTGTCCAGTCTACCAGTCCTAAGTTTAGAATAATGACTGAAACTGGGTAGACCAATACAATAAATGTATAAACCTCGAAAAGGTAGATGGGTATACCTCAGCATTTATCTGCCATCTGGATGATTTCAGGATGATTTCGGCATAATTTTCCATAAAAACATACATTGTGACCCCTGATTAGAACCGTCTCATCTCATTGAGACGGTTCTAATTAGGGGTCACAATGTATGTTTTCATTGAGAAATAAAAACAAGAATCTCCGAATTATCCCTGTTACCCCATCTTATCTGGAGCTCTTCAAAGAGGACAGAGCTCTAGATAAGAGGGAGTACTGAGTGATAATTAGGGATAATTTTTGTTAATTCTGCATAAAATCATATGTTGTGACCCCTCATCTGAACCGTCTCGACGAGACGGTTCAGATGAGGGGTCACAACATATGGTTTCGATGAGAAATAAGAAAAATTATCCTTAATTATCTTCAAATACTCCCTCTTATCTAGAGCTCTGAAGAGGAACAATTTTTGTGACTTCCTGTTTGCTTGCAAGGACAATGTAGCTCTTCCTAACTTGGAAAGAATTTGCTCCATGTGTAGCATATCCTTTCCTTAAAGAGTTTACCCCTAAAGAGGAGGGAGGCAAAAATGAAAATTGCAGAGTTGTTCCTCCTGAATATGTATCCATATGCCTTTCAACAAGACCTGTCAATGTACAGGATAGCTCGCCAATCACATAAACAAAAAAAACTTGGTCTAAAAACTTAAAAGTTTGACATCCATGCCCAAGCCAATGTCAGGGTGACAACAACAGCTCTCTATACTTTTGTATAGATCAGCTAAAAAAATAACAAATTCCAAATATCTTTCAGTTTGAAGGAAAAGAACAAGTTTTACCTGCTGCAGATACAAATGTCTCCTAAAGTTTAAAAACATTGTCCTTCAAAAGTATCATCATAACAGAAATTAATGTTTTCTGACATTTAATGTCAACTGGTGCATGTTCATGTACATAGCTTAGGTACTTTTATGAATACCTCCAAGTTCAAAACAAAACAATGTCACTGTTAAGGCATTTGAACCCTTAAAGCTATGTAAATGAAAATAGTTGAACTTGCAAACAGACACAGCTCTGTCCTTTGAATTCTTAATATGATGTACCAGTAACTTGGATGAAATATTGTTGTAGTTTTGAGAAAATAAATTTTGCTGTCTACTTCTTTTAGCACTTTAAGGGTTAACAGCTTCCATGGAGCAATTTGCGATCTCACATCACATTTAAGTGGTGAAAAATTCTTTCTAAGAATTTTCAGTCTGGTATGATTCCAAGTATATCCCAATTAATAACAAGAAAATACCGAGTCATTATCCCAAGAATTGTGTTTGTACATCTAACAGTCTTCAAGAAAAGAGGCAAAACCACTGGACCATGGAATATAGGTCACTATGACCTACTGTAAGCTTGAGGTCAAACATTCGATCATACTGAGTCATTATCCCATGCAATCATGTTTGTATAACAAATAGTCTTCAAGATATAAGGCAAAATCACTGGACCATGAAATATAAGTCACTGTGATCTACTGTTAGTTTGAGGTTAAACTTTGGGTCATGTTGATTCATTTTTCCAAGCAATCATGTCATACATCAAATTTGTCTTCAAGATACTAGGCAAAATCACTGGACCATAAATTACAGCTCATTGCCCAATATCCACAGTATCCGAACTCACTGTACCATCTCTTCCGGTTTTCATAAAGTTGAATTGAGATTACAAACATTCGCTTATAACCAGTAGTCGGAAATCAATATGTTTTGTGTTTCTTATCTGGAATCTGCTGCATCATTTATAGTTATTCAGCTTCGAAAATGTAAGGAGGTAAGTTTAATATAATTTGCTCTTCGGTCTTTTACTTTATTGCCCTGTACAACGTCGTGTATGGGTGGACAGTAATGTGTACAGTATTCCAATTGCCTTTGGCATGATTCTAAAGCCATTTCTTACATGTTTTATAAAAATCTTTACAATAAACGGAAGGCGTTATCAATCTACAGTTTGTTAGTTTTGATAGTAGGCTGATAGCTAGGTTTTGCAAGACACAAACTAGTGTTAAATGAGCTGTTCGGAATAAAATTTCTGTGACGGCCATGAGGTTTTCATTGTACAGGGCAATAAAGTAAAAGGCTGAAGAGCAAATTATATTAAACTTACCTCCTTACACTTTCGAAGCTGAATAACAATAAATAACGCAGCAGGTTCCGCATAAAATCTCAAAACATAATGATTTCCGACTACTGGTTATAAGGAAATTTTGTACTCTCGATTAAACACTATGAAAACCGGAAGAGATGGTACAGTTCAATCAACTGTGAAATACAGGTCATGGCCTGATCTGCATCAGTAGATCTTCCCCAGACATATCTATGGAGCCCCCAGACGTATATATGGAGCAAGTCTGAAGACTCTAGCCCTTGGGTTACTAAGACAAGAATTCCGCCGAATGCAGTGTCTCGCCTGCTAGCGCTTTGTCACAAAACAGAGCTAAATCAGCAAAAAAGAATGCATGAACCAAGTTTCTTGGATCTAGCCCTAATAGTTTCTGAGAAACAGACCTAAACGTGAAAACTTGACAAAAAATTGCAAAGTCAGTCAACCGTAAAATGTTGGTAAAGACTCAAAATTGATGATGGCTTTGAGCTGTTCTCTTCCAGTTGAATGCATAACCCAAGTTTCATGGCTCTAGCCCGTATAGTTTCTGAGAAACAGACCTAAATGTGAAAACTCAACGAAAAATTGCAAAGTCAGTCAACCGTAAAATGAAGGTCAAGACTCAATATAGATGATGGCTTTGAGATTTACTCTTCCAGACGTATGCATGAATCAAGTTTCATGACTCTAGCCCTTATATTTCTGAGAAAATGACCTAAACGCGGAAACTTGACAAAAAATAGCAAAATCAGTCAACCGTAAAATATAGGTCAAGCTCAATATTGATGATGGCTTTGAGATCTACTCTTCCAGATATATGCATGAACCAAGTTTCATGGCTCTAGCCCTTATAGTTCCTGGGAAAATGACCTAAATGCAAAAACCCGATGAAAAATTGCGAAGTCAGTCAACTGTAAAATGTAGGTCAAGACTCAGTATTGATGATGGCTTTGAGCTCTACTCTTCAAGATGTATGCATGAACCAAGTTTCACGGCTCTAGCCCTTATAGTTTCTGAGAAAATGACCTAAACGCAAAAACCCGATGAAAAATTGCAAAGTCAGTCAACCGTAAAATGTAGGTCAAGACTCAGTATTGATGATGGCTTTGAGCTCTACTCTTCCAGATGTATATATGAATCAAGTTTCATGGCTCTAGCCTTTGTAGTTTCTGAGAAACTGACCTAAACACAAAAACCCGATGAAAGTTTACGCCGCCGCCGACGACACCGGAAAAGCAATACCTATGTCTTGCTTCTGCTTCGCAGGCGAGACAAAAACTGAGCTAAACACAACAGGTGAAATTTTTTTCCTATGTTCAATCAACCCTAAAATATAGATAATTGCATGATATGCATCACTGCTTTCAGAAGATCATCCCCAGATGTATCTATGGAGCAAGTTTGAAGACTCTTGCCCTTGTGGCTACTTAGAAACTGAGCTAAAAGCAACAGGTGAATTTTTTTTCTATGATCAATCATCCATTAAAGGACCTCTGAGAGTCGTAATGTAAATTTGCCTATAAAAGTGGTCAAAAATGAACTTTCGGTATACATGTACTTCAAAATTTTCACTGAAATGTGTTTGCCTGAACTCCCTATAGTTGGCACAAAAACAAGTTTTCGGTTACAAAGCACAAAGACTGAGATTTTTGGTGTTAAAAGCATGTTTTTATTATTGAATGTATGGAAAACAGGAAAAGTTTTATAAAAATACTCCCCCCCACCTCCACACACACCTCCAGTTGTAGTGTTTCCTTTATTTTAAACATGCTTAACAAAATAGAATTCAGTAAATATGAAAACTCGAAAATTTGATGTATTTTGGATGACTAAAAATTTCACTTACCCTTCTTAAGAAAGTCAGTCGGAGAGTAAGTCTGCAGACGTTGTATTTTTCAAATCAGTAATCAGTATCAAAACTTCTTTAAAATTCTTAAGTCTACATGTTAAT